>CM077147.1:28908045-29131127 GCA_039583875.1 Platanthera guangdongensis
CTTCAGTGTAGAGTCTTCAACTAGTGTCGACACATTGTGCTGGGTGTCGAACTTTTCTTCAAGCTGTTGACTCTTTTGGTTGTGTGTCGACACATTGTGCTGAGTGTCGACACAATACTTCAAAGTGCTGACGTTCCTTTGAGTGTGTGTCGACACATTGTGCTGAGATGTCGACACATTCTTCATATGTTGACTCTGCTGATTGAGTGTCGACACATTGTGTTGGAGTGTCGACACTTGTCCTTAGTATCTGCAGAATTTGCTGAGTGTCGACACAACTCCAAGTGCGACATTTTCTGATGTAGGACTCAGCCTCTTCTAGGTGTCGACCAAACTTCTGTGCTAAGTGTCGACAACAGATTTTTTGCAATCTTTTCCACTGAGTGTCGACACAGCCCAAGTGGCGACACTTTCTGTCTGTGTCGAGCTCTTCTGTTCTAAGGTGTCGAACACAATTACTCCAAGTGTCGACACTGCTTGTTGGGCTTTCGGCACAAGCTTTCTCAAGTGCGACACTTCCCTCTGGGTGGCGACACATGGACTTAGAAACTTTTAGCTTCAGTCCAGTAGAATTACCTAACCTGCACACGTAACTCATACAATACATCAAATACATTAGATGTATATCTGAAAGATATGGTACCTAAACACCTAGAGGGGGGGGGGTGAATAGGTGACCTAAACCTTTTTAAATTTTGTTGGCAGCACAACAATTATAGAAGCTAACAGCAATTACAGAAATCAAAACACAGCACAGCACAGCACAGACACACTAATTTATAGTGGTTCCCCAATCTTTGGGTACATCCACTTTCCCCCTTCGCCTATCTAGCAGTGTACTAGATTCGGCCAAACTTCTCCACTAACTCAGAACCAACTAGGTTCCTACCTCAGGCCCAAAGCCTTACACTCAGCCAAAAGGCCTACACTCAGCCACCCAGGCCTACACTCAGCCAATTAAGGCCTACACTCAGAGTTCTTCAACTCCTACACTCAGGCAACCAAGCCCTACCCTCAGCCTTTATAAAATAGGCTTACAATTCTCTCAGATCCAATGGATCCTACAAGTTAAAATAGAAAGTACAATAGCTAACTCTACAACTCAGAAAATAGGAGAGGAGTTGAGAGATTCTTGAAGAGTTCTTGGAAGAACTCAGTTAGATCCAAACTGACTTAGCTTCCTTCAAAGCTTCTTGATTAGAACTGAATTAGTCTGAATCTTCTGCAGTTGTTCCTTGACCTCTGCTTCTTGAAATCCAGATGACTCTGAATTCTTCTTCTCAGCCTTAGTTCCAAAGACTGAATACTTGGTTGGAGCTCTCTCTCTCCAACTTCTTAGATCTGCGATGCACGCAAGATCTTCTTGTGTTGATACTCAATATACCACTTTACAAAGATCTGAACTCTCTTGTAAAAACTTTTTCAACCACTTCTATATTATTCAACAATCTTTTCAACAATCAGTTTCTGTAAAATGGGTGCCTATTTATAGGCTTCCTTCATGGTAACCGGCTGGTCCGGTTCATAACAGACTTCTGATATCTCTGACAGTTGATGTAGACCGGCTGGATCGGCAGCTGTCTTGTCAACCAGTCACTTCTTGAAATTCCTCTAACTGTCAGATAGTGTCGAGACTTTCTGTTCTTAAGTGTCGACACTTATAGGCCAAGTGTCGACACATGTTGTGTAAGTGTCGACACAAGTCTACAAGGTGTCGACACAATTCCTTGTATGTCTCGACACAGTTTCTTCTGCATGTGTCGACACTGAAATTGAGTGTCGACACAAGTACTTGTACTTCATTCTTTAACTGTATTCTTCTAAGTGTCGACACATCTCCTTTGTGTCGACACATCTTCATGTGTTGAAACTGTCAAGTGTCGACACTGCTTCTTGGTGTCGACACAAGTCTTCACTTTTGTTTCTTCAGCTGAGTGTCGACACATTCCTTTAGTGTCGACACTTGTACTTAGAATATTTTGTAACTTTTCTGTTCTTTGCTAAGTGTCGACACAGCTCCTTGTGTCGACACTTTCTTCAAGTGTAGAGTCTTCAACTAAGTGTCGACACATTGTGCTGAGTGTCGACACTTTCTTCAAGTGTTGACTCTTCTGGTTGTGTGTCGACACATTGTGCTGAGTGTCGACACTTACTTCAAATACTGAGTCTTTAGCTAAGTGTCGACACATTGTGCTGGGTGTCGACACTTACTTCAGTGCTGACTCTTCTGCATAGTGTCGACACATTGTGTTGAGTGTCGACACTTGTACTTAGATTCTGCAGACTTTTGCTGAGTGTCGACACTTACTCCAAGTGTCGACACTTTCTGGTGTTGACTCAGCTCTTCTAGGTGTCGACACTTCTGCTAAGTGTCGACACAGCTTTTCTGCATTCTTCTTCACTGAGTGTCGACACAGCTCCAAGTGTCGACACTTTCTGACTGGTGTCGACTCTTCTTCCCAGGTGTCGACACAATGACTCCAAGTGTCGACACTGCTTGTCTGGGTGTCGACACAAGCTTTCTCAAGTGTCGACACTTTCCCTCTGGGTGTCGACACATGGACTTAGAATTTTTAGCTTCAGTCCAGTGTATTCCTAACCTGCACAAGTAACTCAAACAAACATCAAATACACTATGATGTATATCATTGAGTTAGGTGAGGCTTCTTCAAATCAGGTACATTTGACCAATGTACCCAACAATCTCCCCCTATTTGGAGAAGTCATAACCCTTAGTCAATGATATACATCACTCATAATTAAAAATTATAAAATGATGTAAAACAGATATATGACAACAGAGTTAAACTTAAACATGTAATAAAGCACACATGTATACTCATTCAGCATTACAGAACAAACAAGAATTAGACACATTCATCAGAACAATCATGAAATTTATTTAACAAAAATTGTTCAAACATTTAATACATTTTCAATGATTTACACAAAATGTTTGATGTAACAGATTACAACATTCTTCAGTTTAATCTTAATCTAATTCTGCTCTGGTTCTTTAATGACTATGCCTTTTCCAGCTTGTACTTTAGCTTTCACAGCAGCAGCAGCAGCAGGCTCAGCTTCAGCAGTCTTCTTCCCTTTGGAGTCCTTCTTCTTCTGTTCTTCAGCCTTGATCTTTTGCCTTTCAAAATAATGATAGGGCTTAGGAAAGTACTTGCTAGGCTCCACAGCTGTAGGAGGTAGCTTTCCTAACTTAGCCTTCCTTCTATGTTGGACAATGGCTTCCTGCCTACTCTCATGTTTCCTCCATTCTGCCTCTGAGAACCACTTGTTCCTCTCATGGGCATTGTCCTTGGCTGCTTTCCAGGCTGTGAGAATGATGTTCCTAGAAGTAGGGCTCCACTGTTCAAAATCTGGTTTTTGTTCAGCAAGTTCCCTGAACTTCTTCTTTGATAGCCTAGTCTCTTCTTCTTTGTCCAAAGCCTCTTGCATAGCAGCTGTGATAGGTTGAACAACCTTTTCCAGAATAACATTAGGCTTGCCAGCAGTTGGACTATACATTGTGCTTACATCAGCATGAACCATTTCAAAATCTGGAGGTGGATAGATTACATCAGCCACTGCCTGTTGCTCACCTCCAAGATATGTTCCTTGAATACCAGATTCAGCTACATTGTCATCATCACACAGGGGAGGATAGCCCAGTGTAGCCCTGATGGAATTGGATATCCATTTTGCATGGTCAGAACTGACTTTGACTAACACCCTCTCCCCCTTTATGACTTCTTGTGCCACATGATCTCTCACATCATCTTTCTGGAACCTTATTTGGCTGTCCAAATACCTTATGCCCTCTTTAAAGAAAGGTCTAAGCTTGGTAAGCTGTTCAGAAATGACCTTCTGTGAATCTTAATGGCAGTCTTTACAGCAGCAAGTTCTGCTTGAAATATTTTATCAAAGTCAGCCTTTGGCAGCAGCAGAGGAGGTTGATGGTTCATCAGACTTATTCTTGAGTTCAGTGACTATTGCATTGTGAGATGCAGTCAAATTATCATTCATCCTGAGTTGATTCTCCAGCACATAGCCTTGCTTTAGTGCTATATCTTCTACTTTCTCTTTGATTGTTTCTTGATGTTTAGCCAGATAGACCACTGCATTTCCACCCTTGTGGAAGCAATCAGTCATTTCCTTTTTATTAAGGTTCATTTCAAACCTTATTGACTTGATTCTTGAGCTAGATCAAATTGTAGAGATTTTTGGCCCTCATCAATATATTTCTCTATGGCCCTTCTTTGCTCATCCATCTTGATTTGCATTGCCACCATTAGAGCACTGTAATCAGTTGATGGAGCTTGTTGACCAGTGAGTGTTGAGCAACAGTTTGGAGAGCCTTCTTGTAGCTCTGGCTCCTTCTTTTGAAAACAAAGAATTGCTTTTTCTTAGCTTGCTCAGCTTCATCATCTTCAGATTCTGATGTACTGGCTATATCCACCCTATCCTTAGGGCTGGATGGTTTTTCAGTGTGCACATCTTGTGCCTTCTCAGTATCTAGCCTTATAGGCTCTTCTTGAATATCCAAATTCTCCCCCTCAGCAGCAGCATCCTTCTCTGCATCAGCAGCATTCTTTTCCATATCAAAATCATCTTGATCTAAATTCAGAAATAGATCTTCCATTGTGTATTCTGCTGGAGACTGTGCAGGAGATGTACTGGTTTCATCAGCTACAACAGATGTGTCTTGGAGAACAACATCTGGTTCTTGAGTTGCTGGCTGATTTTGCTGATGGTCATCAGACAAATCAGAATTTATTATAGAAAAATTCAAAGTATTAAGGTCAACAAGTACCTCTTGAATGAGGAGGGTGGCTTGCTCACTCTCCAGTGTAGATGGTTCTGCTACACCTGGAAGCTCCCCCTGGATGTCAGCTGGCTCCTGAGGAGCAGGTGACTTTTCTGCAGCCTTATCCATTGGACTATCAGGAGTGAAAACCACATGTTCTTCACTGCCTGAGCTGCTGGAGGACTCTTGAGGCACAGCAGCAGTCTTCCTCTTCTTCCTGGGAGGAGAGTCTTTCTTAGAAGCTTGTTTTCTGGGGTGGTCAATTCCTTGGACAGCACCCTTTCCCACCTGGAGAATATTCTCATGTCCATCCTTCTCATGTGATTGATTTTACTACCTGCAGCAGAGCTCATTACCTCTGGAATTGATCCAGCCAGGTAGAGACTTAGTATCCTGCCCAGATTGGGCTTCTTCAGACTTTCCTTTCACTTTCTCAAATACAATCATAGACCAGTCTGTCTTAAGGTTGAAGATGATTCTGGTCATGATACTGAACATAGAGGCTGACACCCTGTCATGCCCTCCTGGTTTGCTTAGAATAACCTTGCCTACAACTTCAGACAGGAATTTGCCTTGATTGTTCATCCCCTTCCTGTTGAAAACTGATCCTATTTCATCTTAGGATCAAGACCACACCAGTAAAGCTTCTCTGGTCTTAGATGTTGTCACTTCCTCTTCTTCTGAACTTTAGGTAGCTGAAGTACCTTTCTCAGACTTGGGTGAAACTTTGACCTTGGTGCCATGCACCCTTGACTTAATTCTGTAGCCTGAGTCATCTACAGACGCTCCAGTAAGAAATTCAAGCACTTCTTTCTTCCATATCTTGGTTGGTTCTGAAACCAAGAACTCCAATCCTGAATTGCTGACTAGGGTTATCACTGATTTGATTTCTTGATCTCCGTCGTCGAATGCGCCTCGCACGAGCTCATAGCCTTCGTTACGTTCTCTTCCAGCTTGGGAGCCATTAGGGTTTTGAGAATTAGTCTTTAGAGAAGAGAAATGTCGACACAGGAGTTTTAGTCTCGAAACTCTGAAAGCGTGTCGACAAACACAAACAGAACCCTATTTATACCTTTCTTGTTTGAAGACGAACAGGCGGGATGAATTTCTAAAGATGTGTCGACACTGTCAATAAGTGTCGACACTGACTTATAATGTCTCGACACACATGTGTCGACACAAGTTTAGTCAACAGATTTTATGTGTCGACACTTGGTTAAGTGTCGACACCACTATACTCGACATGTAGTCGAGACTTTACTTAGAAAAATTCTGAGTAAAACTTAAGTGTCGACACTTTATTGGATGTGTCGACACCTACTCGACATGTGTCGACACTAACATTCTGAAGTGTCGACACTAACTTCCTAGATGTGTCGACACCATTTTCCTGAAGTGTCGACACTTACTATTCTGTGTCGACATAGACTTGTCTATGTGTCGACACCTTTTTACTTAGCCAATTTTTGTTCTGTATACTTAGTCTAAGTTTATCATACCTAGTTCAATTTTGAACCTATTAAACTTAGCTTCTTCTAAGGGCTTAGTGAACATATCAGCTATCTGATTATCAGTTCTAACATATTCAAGTGCAATATCATTTCTTTCTACATGCTCCCTAAGAAAGTGATATTTAATCTCAATATGTTTAGTTCTACTATGTGATACAGGTTGTTAGCTATTGAAATAGCACTAGTAGAATCACAATAAAGTGGAGTTCTACTTACCTGACATCCATAGTCTTCTAGCTGATGTTGAATCCACAGAAGTTGAGCACAGCAACTTCCTGCAGCTACATATTCTGACTCAGCTGTGGAGATGGCCACACTGGTTTGCTTCTTACTACTCCATGAAATGAGTCTTCCACCTAGGAATTGACAGGATCCAGTTGTGCTCTTTCTATCTTCTTTGCATCCTGCAAAGTCTGCATCTGAATAGCCTGTTAGATCAAAATCTCCATTCCTAGGGTACCAGAGGCCTAGATAGGGTGTGCCCTTTAGATATCTCAAGATTCTCTTGACTGCAGTCAAGTGAGATTCTTTGGGGCAGGCTTGATACCTGGCACAAACACATGTAGCATACATAATGTCAGGCCTACTTGCAGTCAAGTATAGTAGGGAGCCAACTATCCCTCTATACAAGGTTTCATCTACAGGTTTCCCTGCATCATCCTTGCTTAGAGACATACTTGACCCCATAGGAGTCTTCATGGTACTGGATGAATCCATACCATATTTCCTTATGAGTTCTAGGGTGAACTTTGACTGACATATGGACAAGCCACTTTCAGTCTGTTTAACTTGGAGACCCAAGAAAAACTTCAGTTCTCCCATACTACTCATTTCAAATTGACTCTGCATAAGCTTTGCAAACTTTTTGCAAAGGCTACTTTCAGTAGACCCAAATATAATGTCATCTACATATATTTGGACAAGTATTACTTTGCCTCTAGATTCCCTAAGGAATAGAGTCTTATCTATTTTCCCCCTTGTGAACTTGTTCTCAATGAGGAAACTAGATAGGGTTTCATACCAAGCTCTAGGAGCTTGCTTTAACCCATACAATGCTTTCCTAAGTCTATAGACATAATGTGGAAGAGTAGGATCAACAAAACCTGAAGGCTGCTCCACATATACTTCTTCTTTTAAATTACCATTAAGGAATGCTGACTTCACATCCATTTGGTATACTTTGAATCCTTGGTAGGTTGCATAGGCCAAGAACATCCTTATGGCTTCCAGTCTGGCTACTGGAGCAAAGGTTTGATCAAAATCAATACCTTCTTCTTGCCTATATCCTTTTGCAACCAGTCTTGCCTTATTCTTAATGATGACACCTTGTTCATCTAACTTGTTCCTGTAGATCCACTTTGTTCCTATCACATTGTGATCTTTAGGCTTAGGAACCAGATCCCACAACCTTGCATCCTTTTGAACTGATTAAGCTCCTCCTGCATTGCTTCAGTCCACTGTGGATCTTGTATAGCTTCTTCAAATTTCTTTGGTTCTATTTGAGACAGAAAACTTGAATATACTACAGCATTCTGATTTCTGCTCCTTGTCTGAACACCTTGTCTTGGATCTCCAATGATCAGCTCTACTGGATGATCTCTTAGATGCCTGTTGGCTGGAGGCATCCTTACTTCTGGTTGAACTTCTTCAGCATCTTCATCAAGCTGAGTTCCTTGTACTTCTTCAGCTCCTTGTACATGTAGTTCTCCCCCTGGACATAAGCCATCTTCTTCTACTTGCTGTCTTGCAGCAGGTACATCTTCTATGGTTAGCTTGTCCATCTTCTTAGTAAGACCTGTAGGGCTGCACACACTACTAGACAACTCATTGTTAATTAGTTGTGTTTCATCAAAAACTACATGCACAGACTCCTCTACAACTTGTGTGGTCAAGTTGTAGACTCTATAAGCCTTACTATTATTGCTGTACCCAACAAACACTCCCTCTTGGGACTTGGCAGCAAACTTAGTTAAGTAAGACTTCCCATTGTTAAGTATGAAGCATTTACAACCAAAGATCCTAAAATAGGACAGATTTGGTTTCCTGCCTTTCACTACTTCATAGGGGGTCTTGTTTAACCTTTTAGTGATGGTAGCCCTATTTATCACATGGCATGCAGTGTTAACTGCTTCAGCCCAGAAATATTCTGGCAGTGATGAATCACTTAATAGGGTTCTACCAGCCTCTATCAAGGTCCTATTTTTCCTTTCAGCAATGCCATTTTGCTGAGGTGTTCTAGGTGAAGAGAATTCTTGAAATATCCCATAGTCTTCACACAGCTTTGTCATGCTTTCAGACTGAAACTCAGTACCATGGTCACTTCTAATTTTGACCACTGTACAGTTCAATTCATTCTGAATTTGCTTAACAAAACTATAGAAGACACTAGGTGTTTCAGATTTCTGCTTTAAGAAGAACACCCAGGAAAACCTTGAGTAGTCATCAACAACTACAAAGGTGTAGACCTTCCTACCTAAGCTGTGAACTGGCATTGGACCAAATAGATCCATATGCAAGAGGTATAAACACCTCACAGCATCTTTGTTGTCTAAGCTTCTAAAGGTGGATTTAGTCTGCTTGCCCTTTTGACAAGCTGAGCAAATGCCATCTTTGACACACTTAACTTGAGGACCATTCCTCACTAACTCTTTACTAAAGAGTTTGCCAATAGTCTTGTAATTAAGATGAGCAAGCCTCTTGTGCCATTTGACACATTGAGAGACTGTCTCATCAGCTACAAGACAGACTGGAGAACAATTGTTCTCAACCATAATGTCTAAGCAGTAGACATTTCTCTTTCTATATCCAGTCAAAATGATCTCTTGATCACTTGACCTCTTGATATGACAACCATTTTTAACAAATGAGATGTCATACCCTACATCACTTAATTGACTTATACTAATGAGGTTGTGTTTCAAACCTTTAACATAAGCCACTTGAGTAATGGTAACAAGGTTAGAAGAAATGTTACCAAACCCTTTGATGATTCCTTTTTCAGAACCACCAAAGGTCACCTTTGGACCATTTTTGATTGGATGTAGTCCTTCAGTAGTCCCCTAGTTCCAGTCATGTGTCTGGAACAACCACTATCCAAGTACCATGTAGGGGTATGGCCACTTGGATTCACCTGCAAAACAAATTAATGAACCTTAGAACCCAAAGTAAACTTGGGTCCTTGGTGATTGTTAGTTTGCAATTTGACATAGCTACCTGCTGGCTTTCCAACAGGTAACTTGCTACTCAACTTGGCACTGGCATTGTGCCAACAATCCAAGGCAAAGTGGCCAACCTTGCCACAACACCAGCATTCAAACTTGTTGTACCTTTGCTTAGGTACAACCTTTGCTGTCTTGACCACAGCAGCCTTGTTGAATGTTGGGGCTTTGCCCTTGGACTTGGACTGATCCTGAACAGTCCTCACAGGCATTAACAAAACCCAATCCAGCCTTTCCTTTATGATGAACAAATTCATCAATCAAGGGTAGCACTGATTTAGGTTTTGAAAACCTAGCAACTAGCTCTTTTTCCTTCTGGAGATTGATCTCCAGCAACTTAATTTGATCATTTTTAAATGTAATAGTACCCATCTGAATCACAGTAATGTGTTTCAGCCTGGCTACTTCATTCAGTTTTTGATCATACTCCTTCTCAAAATCTGTTGCAGCTGCCTTGAGATCAGCAATCTCCTTTGCCTGACTTTTGGCTAGGATCTTGCTTTTCTTATAGGCTTGCAACAGTACTTGGTATTCATCTAAGAGCTGATGAATATCTCCCTCAGATTCAGAATCACTTCCATCACTTGATGAAGATGATTCTGACTCTGAACTAGAACTGGAATCTGAACTTGAAGTTGGACTTTGTACCTGACTAGGTCCTGGCTGCTCCAGGATTTTGGTACTTTCAGTCAATGCCATCAGTCCTTGGCACTGAACCTCTTCTTGTTCATAGATTGATTCCATGATCTGCATAAACTCTTCTTCTTCTTCAGCAAATAGCCCTATATAGGCTTCAGCATCTGTCTCAGTGTCTGAAGAAGAAATATCTGAAAGAGTCTTCTCATTCTTTGCAACAAAGGACTTCTCCTTCTTTCCTTTGAAGTGAGTCTTCTTTTTGTCACTGGATTCTTTCCTTCTTTCAGGACAATCTGCAATTACATGACCCTGTCTATTGCAGCAGTAACACACAATCTTAGACCCAGTTGCCTTGCTAGTCTTTGTCCTTTTCTTGTCCTTCTTTGAAGGCTTCTTCTCCTGATACTGAACTTCTTTCCCTTTGGAAAAAGAAGGTCTGGACTTCCACTGTTTCTTCTTCAGGAATTTCTGAAAATGTCTGGTAAATGCAGCAAAGTCTTCATCACTTTCACTGCTTGTAGATTTAGTGCTAACAGACTCATCAGAATCTGATTCAACTACCTCTGGAGGAGGAGTTGATGACTTAGTCCTGTTCTTTCTAGGTACTTCTGACTTAAAGGCAACAGTCCTTTCCCTGTGTTCAGTCCTTGTTGACTTTTCCTCCTCTTTTCTTACTGACAATTGCATCTCATAAGATAACAACTTGCCAAACAGTGTGGGAGGAGGAATTTCTCCCAACTTTGCCATTTCTCTGATGGCACAGATCTTAGTGTCCCAATCTTTGGTTAGGGACCTCAAGAACTTATCATTCAATTCATAGTTTGTGAACTCCCTTCCATAGGACATGAGTTCATTAACAATTCTGTAGAACTTTTTGTAGCATTCAGTGATGCTATCTCCTCTTCCTTGCCTAAAGCTCTCATATTCTTGATTAAGCAAGGATTTCCTATCTTGTCTTACTTCTTCAGAACCTTCCATGTAGACAATGAGGGTATCCCACATTTCTTTTGCTGTTTTACAGTGAATAAGGTTCTGGAAGGTGGCATCATCAATTGCACTAACTATGATGTTCTGTGCCCTTTTGTCCATTGTAGCTAGGACAATCTCATCCTTGGTCATCTCAGAAAAATCCTTTGGAGTTCTCTGTGTAGCATCCAAGACTGAAATCTTCATGGGCACATAAGGCCCTTCCTTGACTGTGATGTAGATCCTAGGGTCAGAGGCCTCCATGAACAGCCTTACCCTTTCTTTCCAGATTCCAAAAATCTCCTTTCTGCAAATGGGCAGTTTCATTGAACCCAATTCCTTGTGATTCTCTGAAGACCCCATGTTTCTTGATTTTCTTGAAACTGTTTCCTGACTTATATTGAATCTGCCAAACTGGATCTCCTCAGACAGTTAGTCCTTTTTGAGGAACCTCGCTCTGATACCACTTGAAAGATATGGTACCTAAACACCTAGAGGGGGGGGTGAATAGGTGACCTAAACCTTTTTGAAACTTTGTTGGCAGCACAACAATTATTACAGCTAACAGCAATTACAGAAATCAAACAAGTAATCCACAGCACAGCACAGTAATTTATAGTGGTTCCCCAATCTTTGGGTACATCCACTTTCCCCCTTCGCCTATCTAGCAGTGTACTAGATTCGGCCAAACTTCTCCACTAACTCAGAACCAAACTAGGTTCCTACCTCAGGCCCAAAGCCTTACACTCAGCCAAAAGGCCTACACTCAGCCACCCAGGCCTACACTCAGCCAATTAAGGCCTACACTCAGAGTTCTTCAACTCCTACACTCAGGCAACCAAGCCCTACCCTCAGCCTTTATAAAATAGGCTTACAATTCTCTCAGATCCAATGGATCCTACAAGTTAAAATAGAAAGTACAATAGTTAACTCTACAACTCAGAAAATAGGAGAGGAGTTGAGAGATTCTTGAAGAGTTCTTGGAAGAACTCAGTTAGATCCAAACTGACTTAGCTTCCTTCAAAGCTTCTTGATTAGAACTGAATTAGTCTGAATCTTCTGCAGTTGTTCCTTGACCTCTGCTTCTTGAAATCCAGATGACTCTGAATTCTTCTTCTCAGCCTTAGTTCCAAAGACTGAATACTTGGTTGGAGCTCTCTCTCTCCAACTTCTTAGATCTGCTGATGCACGGCAAGATCTTCTTGTGTTGATACTCAATATACCACTTTTACAAAGATCTGAACTCTCTCTGTAAAAACTTTTTCAACCACTTCTATATTATCTCAACAATCTTTTCAACAACAGTTTCTGTAAACTATAGATGCCTATTTATAGGCTTCCTTTATGGTAACCGGCTGGTCCGGTTCATAACAGACTTCTGATATCACTGACAGTTGATGTAGACCGGCTGGATCGGCAGCTGTCTTGTCAACCAGTCACTTCTTGAAATTCCTCTAACTGTCAGATAGTGTCGAGACTTTCTGTTCTTAAGTGTCGACACTTATAGGCCAAGTGTCGACACATGTTGTGTAAGTGTCGACACAAGTCTACAAGGTGTCGACACAATTCCTGTATGTCTCGACACAGTTTCTTCTGCATGTGTCGACACTGAAATTGAGTGTCGACACAAGTACTTGTACTTCATTCTTTAACTGTATTCTTCTAAGTGTCGACACATCTCCTTTGTGTCGACACATCTTCATGTGTAGAAACTGTCAAGTGTCGACACTGCTTCTTGGTGTCGACACAAGTCTTCACTTTTGTTTCTTCAGCTGAGTGTCGACACATTCCTTTAGTGTCGACACTTGTACTTAGAATATTTTGTAACTTTTCTGATCTTTGCTAAGTGTCGACACAGCTCCTTGTGTCGACTCTTTCTTCAAGTGTAGAGTCTTCAACTAAGTGTCGACACATTGTGCTGAGTGTCGACACTTTCTTCAAGTGTTGACTCCTCTGGTTGTGTGTCGACACATTGTGCTGAGTGTCGACACTTACTTCAAATACTGAGTCTTTAGCTAAGTGTCGACACATTGTGCTGGGTGTCGACACTTACTTCAAGTGCTGACTCTTCTGCATAGTGTTGACACATTGTGTTGAGTGTCGACACTTGTACTTAGATTTTGCAGACTTTTGCTGAGTGTCGACACTTACTTCAAGTGTCGACACTTTCTGGTGTTGACTCAGCTCTTCTAGGTGTCGACACTTCTGCTAAGTGTCGACACAGCTTTTCTGCATTCTTCTTCACTGAGTGTCGACACAGCTCCAAGTGTCGACACTTTCTGACTGGTGTCGACTCTTCTTCCCAGGTGTCGACACAATGACTCCAAGTGTCGACACTGCTTGTCTGGGTGTCGACACAAGCTTCCTCAAGTGTCGACACTTTCCCTCTGGGTGTCGACACATGGACTTAGAATTTTTAGCTTCAGTCCAGTGTATTCCTAACCTGCACAAGTAACTCAAACACACATCAAATACACTATGATGCATATCATTGAGTTAGGTGAGGCTTCTTCAAATCAGGTATATTTGACCAATGTACCCAACAATATCATTGAGTTAGGTCAGGCTTCTTCAAATCAGGTACATTTGACCAATGTACCCAACATTATTTTCACCGATCAAGCTGTTACGACCGCATGAATCGGACCGTAATTAAGGTTCGATTCATGCGGTCGTAACCGCTTGTCCGGTGAAAATAAGTTCCCCCAAACAGAACCTTAGTGTAACATCTGCAACTTGAGGTACTATGATGGAGATACTCTTGCGCGCGATCGTGCGAGAGTTCCTACCAGCAGCGAAGCATATCACACTCCGTAAACACAAAGTTTGCTTAGAAAATAGATTTTGTTATTAGGCACATGCATCATGGTACACACAGTCGAGTGATGTTTTTGTCGCACCTCCGCACACGCAACAACCGGGAGGCGAAACGTCATTACCTTATGAGACCCCTTCCTCGCCATGAACACTTGAAGATGCTCGGACGATCGTGTTCGCCTCTACTCCCTCTCCGAGGATCTGGTCTTGGATCGGCAGTTGGAGCTCCAAATCTCCAACAATGACAGATCTAGGTCGTCTTCTTCCTCCGCTATCTCCCACTCAGGAGCTGTCAAAGTCACAATGGACTTGGGTAAAAAGATGGGAAAACCCTTTGGCCCTATTTAAGGCTCTCAGGCGAAAGATTTGGGTCATTAGATTTATTTCCAAGGTGATCAGACGTACGAAAACATGCCCAGGTTCGGCCTACGATGCTAAAAATGTGTAACTCTCTGCACACAGTGATACCGTTGAGACTCCACATAGTCTTGGCGGTATCACTGAGACTCCCAGTGGTCTCGACGGTATCGCCAAGACTGTCAGTGGTTTTGACGGTACCCTTGAGACTCCCCGCGGTGTCGACGATTCCATCGAGATTCCCAACAATCTCATAGTATCGCCGCGCCTTCCATAAGGGCACGATGATTCACCATCATCTGGCGATAAATCCTGGCACGCTCATATGCGAGGTATAAATTTTGTGGAGTTACACGCGATCTCCTCCAACAAGTGTTCTGCGCGCTCTGCTCAGGCAAGCGCTCTGCGCGCTCACCTCCTGCAAGCGCCCAACACGCTCTCCTCAGGAAAGAGCTCAGTCCACTCTCCTCCAACAATCGCCCCACACGCTCTCCTCCAGCAATCGCCACGTACGCTCTCCTCAGGAAAGTGCTTTGTGTGCTCTCCTCCAACAAGCGCCCCACTCGCTCTCTTCGAGAAATGGATTTGTGCGCTCTCCTCCAACAAGCACCCTGCGCGGTCTCTTCAGGAAAGCGCTTTGTGTGCTCTCCTCCAATAAGTGCCCCACGCGCTCTCCTCCAGCCAGCGCTCTGCATGCTCTCCTCTAGCAAGCCCCCCCCCCCCCCCCCCCCCCGCCCCGTGCGCTCTGCCATTAAGCGCTCTGCATGCTCTCCTCTAGTCAGCGCTCCGTGTGCACTACTCCAGCAAGCACTCCGTACGCTCTCCTCCAGCCAGCGCTCCGCACGCTCTACTCCAGCAAGTGCTCTGTGTGCTCTTCTCCAGCCAGCGCCCAACACGCTCTCCTCAGGATCGAGGCACACGGCCTAGGACACGGCCGTGTGCGAGGCCGTGTTCGGCCCAGGTTTGAGGATTTCTGTACAGATCTGAGCCGTTCGTTTTCTTTAATTAGGATCTGACGGCCCAGGCGTGTTCCTGCTCTGTTAAGGTTGGGAATGGTGGTTTAACTCCTCATTTCTCCCTTAAGCTTTCTCTTTCCAAGGAGTTATAGCAAGTAGGAAGAAGGAGGAGGATTCCGACCGCCGGCGGAGTATCGGAGCACCGTTTAGAGAACCGAGAGCGGATCCGTGGAGGAAATCCCGTTGTGAAGACTTCTATCCGTGTAAGTTTCCATGGCGCAAAAGCGTACTACAAGGGTAACGATTCTCTACATGAGCATGTGAAGTTCTCTTCCTTTTTGCATAGGGAAACCCGCTCCTGCGAGTGTGCGGCGAGTGTGCGGTGTTCCTTGGGGTTGACGGGAATAGTCCCCCTTGTGTTGCATATAGAGTCCGGAATCGAAGTACGGACATAGGCATTTTGTGTGAAGCCTACCCGGACATGTTGGTCTGGATCGGTGATGTTGCATTTGTTATGGTTTGCCGGAGAAGATTCCGTGCTTTGGGTTTTCGGGTTTCTACATGGTAGATTACAGCAGGGATCCTTGGGGATTAACTCCAAGGTGCACCCGGAAAACTGAGCGGAATCGTTGTTCTGCTAACTTGGCGGTCTGGGAACTGGCCTTGAACATAACTGGGTTATGTGATTGTTTGGAAATGGCAGGATCCGAGAGAAGCTTGGCTCATGTGTACATCTTAAGGTGGACTACGCGTTGTGAGCAACGGGAAAGTGGAATCAGACCTGGGCTATGTGGTTCGGTGTGAGAGACCTGAAAAGGGGACTGGTCGTTGGTCGAGAGCCTTAGACAGTGGTCAGAAAGGATAAAATGCTCATGTTGTTGCCATCCCAGGGGTGGTGGTTAAGACACTGAAGTGTCAGGATTCATCGATAATGTGCCCTGAGTGCACGGGGTGTTTGGCCGTGCGAGCCTACACCTATGGCTATCAAGTTTGTACTATATTATTTTAGCTGGGCTAATGAATTACAGGGAAGGAGCACCGTCGTACTGAGTTAGGGGCGGGGTCGTTATAATTTGGTTGGCTTTTGACTGACCGTTGCTTTGTTTGCCACCGTGCGGTGGAATGTTTCTTGCAGGTGTTGTGGAGCCGAGTAACAAATAGCGGGCTGGAGCCCATGTTATTGTGCTGGCCCTAGAAGGCCAAAGCTAATTGTTGTACTTTAATTTTTCATGTGTGGCCGGCCTGCGAGCCGATGTATGGAAAACATTATTTAATTAAGTGAACCTCTGTAAGGCCATAAGGCCGTGTACCTTTTTGTGTATTTGTTTTCATTCCAGTTGTAGTGGTGTTGGGCATTCATGATTATTGGATACAAGTTTGGGTTCTTTCAACTGTTTAAAAGCTTCTGCTAGAATGCTCCGTGTTAGGACGAGTAGTCTTAATTGGATAGTTTTGTTATTCATACATAACCCTTCCGACTGTCCGTGGTATATGGTGTCAGGTTCCAGTTGGACCTTGTACTATATGACATACGACGGATGGGGGTGTTACAATTTGGTATCAGACTTCTGGTTATAGTCAGGCTTAAATGAATTCGTGGGCGAATTCTTTTAAGTGGTGGTGAGCACATGCGTGCGTCATCGTTATAACATCAAAAAGAATCCATGAATGTCCACTTAGGAATGAAAAAGACACTTGTTTTGTGGAACCTGAGTGTTCTAATGATTGCTTTTAGCAATTTATGTGTCGTCTAATCTAGTTTCTTTGTTATTATAGGGAGCTAGGAACGGTGCTGGTCAATCGGAGCGTCCGCAATCAACGGAAAGTAGTGCACCGAGGGATGTGCTTACAACACCTCCTTCAGCGGAAACCATCAGGTTGGTGGCTGAAGCAGTTTTTGCCATGATAAATGCCCAACCTGTAGGGCAAATGCATCGCGTACCTCCTGTGAATGAGCAAGAACCGGTTAGGGCGGCAGAGCTGAGAGTGGTGGAGTGCTTGGTGGTGGATCAGGTAGAGCCGAGGAGGGCTACGGAGAGACAGCTCATGCATGTAATGGGCTTTAATACTCCGAGGTTCGATGGGGTTGGAACGCCAGCTCAAGCCGAGGATTGGCTCTCTACGATTAAGAGGGTCTTGACGACCACGTTAACGGAAGAGTGGCAGAAGACCACCATAGTGACCTTCCTTTTAGCTGGTGAGGGGAGGCTGTGGTGGGATGAGTTGGAGTTTCATCTCTTAGTGGGAAGGCAGCTTGCTGATGTGCCTATGGAGGAATTCTCAAGATTGTTCTTGGCCAGATATCTACCCTCTGCTCAGAAGCTTGAGATGGAAAATCAGTATCTTGGGTTGACTCGGGGATCCAAAAGCGTGGATGAGTATCTCCACGAGTTTACACGGTTGGATCGGTATGCTGCTGTTATGTTTACGGAAGAAGAGAGGAAGACCAACCGATTTTATGAGGGTCTACGCGGTGACCTACAGTTACTCCTTGCTGGGCCTAAGGCACAGGGCTTCCTAGCCTTGGTCAATTCGGCCCGGTCATTGGAAAAGGTTATGAAGAAAGTCCAAGAGAAGAAGGACCTAGGGGAAAAGAAGGCAGAGTTCAAAGTGTCGAATGCAAAGTCAGGATTCCGCAGATGGAGAAAGAAGCAGAAGACTTCGAACTCAACCTCTTCGTCTGGTGCGTCGGGGGCAACCACAAGTCGAGTTCCAGGAGATTGCTACAACTATGGGAAGACAGGTCACTTTGCTCGTAAATGGTTGAGCGGACGTGCAAAGTCCGAGAGGAAGCCTGGAGCGACCTATAAAGAGAAAGGGAAGGCGGTGGAATCAACCGCGTCCCATCATGCTCCAGCCCAGCCTAGAGTTTATAATCATGGTCTGCAAGAGGCCATGAAACAAGCTGACGTGGTGACAGGTATGAGTTAAATTATAGCAGTTTAACTCTATGTAGTTGTTACCTTTTTATATGTTAGCTTATGTTTGTTGGTGCTAAGATTCGTGTTGATTTTTGATCGTCCGGCAAGAGCCCTGTTTGATTCGGGAGCATCGCATTCCTTCTTGTCTGAAAGGTTCATATCGCACGTCGGGGTCCCTTCCTCGATGGCAAAAGACAAGTTGGATGTGTTGTTGCCCAATGGGTGCTCAAAGCGGGCGGATAGGTTCTGTGTGGTAAAGATTCAGATTGGGGACCAGGAGTTTGATTTGTGAGCGTTGGTTCTACTGTTAGTGGAGTTCGACGTAATACTTGGTATGGACTAGCTCTCGGAGCAGCGAGCTTACATCGATTGCAACTGAAAGGAGGTTAAGTTGGGACTGCATACTGAACGGGAGACTATGTTTGCGGGCATGAAGGGGTCGGGTAAAGTTTTGATGTCGGCTCTTCAAGTGATTAAGGCGGTTCGGTCTGGTGCAGAGTTGTTTGTCACCTTAGTGCAAGCTTCAACGTCTAGGCCAAGTCTGGACAGTATCCAAGTTATGTTCGAGTATCCTGATGTGTTCCCAGATGATCTCCTAGGAGCCCCTCCTCAGCGGGAGATTGATTTTACCATTGAGCTGGTACCGGGTGCCAAACCGGTGTTACGCTCTCCGTATCGGATAACGCCGCGAGAGATGGAGGAGTTGAAGGTGCAACTGCAGGAGTTGTTGGAGCAAGGGTATGTGCGTCCAAGTTCGTCGCCTTGGAGCGCACCAGTTCTTTTCGTCAAGAAGAAGGATGGGAGTTTGCGACTCTGTATTGACTATCGGGAGTTGAACAAGCTTACGGAGAAGAACAAATATCCGATCCCAAGGATTGACGATCTATTTGATCAATTGGTTGGTTCAACAGTATATTCGAAGTTAGATCTGAAGTCCGGTTACTACCAATTGAGGATAAGGGAAAGCGACATCCCTAAGACAGCGTTCAGCACGCGGTTTGGGCATTACGAGTTCACGGTCATGCCGTTTGGGCTGACCAATGCGTCATCCGTGTTTATGGATTTGATGGACAGGACGTTCAGAGAATACCTGGATCATTTCGTGATAGTATTTATCAATGATATCTTGGTATATTCGCAGTGTGAGGAGGATCATTACAAGCATCTACACATGGTGTTGGAGACCTTGAGGAGGAATCAGTTGTATGCAAAGTTCTCCAAGTGTGAGTTCTGGTTATCCTCAGTAGCGTTCCTTGGTCATGTTATTAGTGGAGAAGGGATAGTGGTGGATCCGGCGACGATAGTAGCGATACGGGAGTGGCATGTATTGTCTTCAGTGGCGGAAGTTTGGAGCTTTCTGGGGCTTGCCGGCTACTACAGGCGATTCGTAGAGAACTTCTCGCGGTTAGCGTTACCACTCACGACGTTAATAAGGAAAGATCAAAAGTTCGTGTGGTCGCTGGAGTGTGAGCAGGCTTTTGAAGAATTGAAGAGGTGATTGACCACGGCGCATATTTTACGTTCGCCGAGTGGAACCGAGGGGTTTGAGATTTATAGTGATGCTTCGGGCAGTGGTTTGGGCTGTGTTCTACTACAGCATGGGAGCGTGATAGCCTATGGTTCACGATAGTTGAAGGTTCACTAGAGGAATTATCCGGTCCATGATTTAGAGTTAGTGGCCGTGATATTTTCTCTAAAGTTGTGGAGGCACTATCTGTACGGGGTAAAGATCGATATATATACCGACCATAAGAGCCTGAAGTACCTGTTAGATCAGAAGGATCTGAACATGAGACAGCAGAGGTGGATGGAGTTCTTGGGGGACTATACCTTCAAGATACATTATGTACCTGGGAAAGGAAACGCGGTGGTGGATGTGCTGAGCCTCAGGGCTCCTGCGCAGGCCAGTTGGTTATCGGTACATGATGAGAGTTTGGTCCGTGATTTGGAGGCATTAGAGATTTCCTGCATCGATAAGCAGTCTAGTGCCGGGGCGAAATTGTGTTGGACAGAGGTGCAGTATGACCTGGATGATAGAGTCCGACGGGCTTTGATTCAGGATAGCAATATGAAGCAGATCTTGGATGAATCTTTGGATGGGTCAAATTCCCAGTTTGCGGTTGAGGATGGACTGCTAAGGAAGGACGGTCGTCTATGCGTTCCTAGTGTGGATAACCTTCGGGAGAAGTTGATGTACGAAGCTCATCATACCAAGTACTCAATCCACCCAGGTAGCACGAAGATGTATAAGGACATGAAGAAGTTATTCTAGTGGCCATGATTAAAGAAGGATGTAGCACTTTATGTGGCCAAGTGCCAAACTTGTGCCTTGGTGAAAGCGGGGTGCCAGAAGCCCGGAGGCTTCCTAAAGTCCTTGTCTATCCCGAAATGGAAATTCGACGACATTTTTATGGATTTTGTGCATCGTTTGCCAAAGTCGCAGAGGGGAAACGACGTCATCTGGGTGGTCGTAGAAAGGTTGACGAAAGTGTCGCATTTCATCCCGAATAGGAAGGAAGATCCAGTGGAAAAGTTAGCCAAACTTTATGTGGATAATATCGTACGGTTGCATGGTGTGTCGCGCAGTATTGTTAGTGACCGAGATGGATGCTTCACATCGAAGGACTGGAGGCTAGTGCATAATTTGTTGGGAACTAAGCTGAGTTTCAGCACAGCTTTCCACCCACATACGGATGGTCAGACCAAGAGGGTCAATAGGACGATGGAGGACATGCTTCGCATGTGCGCCCTAGATTTCAGAAAGCATTGGGAATATCACCTGTACATGGTGGAATTTGCGTATAACAACAACTTTCAAGCGAGTATTGGAATGACACCTTCGAGGCCTTGTATGGGAGGAAGTGTCGTATGTCATTGTCTTGGTTGGAGATAGGCGAGTCGAAGTTATATAAATGTCGAGCGGTGGAAGACGCCACTTCAATGGTACGTACAATTCAGGAAAGGTTGAAGATCGCTTAGGACAGACAAGCAAAGTACTATAATGCCAAGCATATGAACATGGAGTTCGGTGTTGGCGACTGGGTGTATTTAAAAATCAAGCCGTTCAAGGGTGTTTCGCGGGTTCGACGCTTGAAGAAGCTGAGTCCGAGATACCTTGGACCATTTGAAGTCCTGGAGCGTGTTGGAGAGGCAGCGTATAGATTGAAGCTGTCGGTGGAGTTGAGTGGGCTACACGATGTGTTCCACATGTCGGTGTTACGGAAGGCGGTGCAAGAGCATTCGCAGTTAGTTACAGTTGATCAAGTGCCAGTGGATTTCGAGTTGACGACAAAGGTCAAGCCTATACGAATAGAACACGTTGAGGTAAAACGACTCCGCAACAAGGAATTTCGAATGGTTAAGGTTCATTGGGATAACTGCGGACGTGAGGAGCTTTCTTGGGAGCGAGAGCAAACTATGTTGGAGGAATATCCCGAGTTATTCCACTCAGGTAACATTTAATTTTTTGTATACCTTTGCTTAATTTCGGAACGAAATTCCTTAAGGGGGGCGAGATTTGTAATGCCCCGAAAATCGTTATCGAGCTGGTCGCATCCAAAAGTAATTTTGGTGCCTGTATAGGGGCACACGGCCTAGGGCACGGGCGTGTCCAAGCCCGTGTCTTGCTTGGTGTTTTGGTCGGCTGTATCCCGAGAAGGACACGACAAGAAACATGGCAGAATGACATGGGCGTGTCATTTGACATAGACGTGTGCCTACCCGTGTTAGTACCCGTGTTCCCTAGAGTCGTGACGGTTGGCGTGATGGTTATTCGTGACACTCCTCCGGTCACGGGCGTGTCCAGGACCCGACACGGGCGTGTTAGGTTGAGACACGAGCGTGTCTTGCCCGTGTGGTTTTTTCTGCATTCGACGATCGTGCTAGGATCGAGGCACACAGCCTGGGACACGACCGTGTACGAGGCCGTGTGCGGCCCAGGTTTGAGGATTTTTGTACAGATCTGAGCCGTTCGTTTTCTTTAATTAAGATCTGACGGCCAAGGCGTGTTCCTGCTCTGTTAAGGTTGGGAATGGTGGTTTAACTCCTTATTTCTCCCTTAAGCTTTCTCTTTCCTAGGAGTTAGAGCAAGGAGGAAGAAGGAGGAGGATTCCGACCGCTGGCGGAGCATCGGAGCACTGTTTAGAGAACCGAGAGCGGATCCGTGGAGGAAATCCCGTTGTGAAGACTTCTATCCGTGTAAGTTTCCATGGCGCAAAAGCGTACTACAAGGGTAACGATTCTCTACTTGAGCATGTGAAGTTCTCTTCCTTTTTGCATAGGGAAACCCTCTCCCGCGAGTGTGCGGCGAGTGTGCGGTGTTCCTTGGGGTTGACAGGAATAGTCCCACTTGTGTTGCATATAGAGTCCGGAATCGAAGTACGGACATAGGCATTGTGTGTGAAGCCTACCCGGACATGTTGGTCTGGATCGGTGATGTTGCATTTGTTATGGTTTGCCGGAGAATACTCCGTGCTTTGGGTTTTCGGGTTTCTACGCGGTAGATTGCAGCAGGGATACTTGGGGATTAACTCCAAGGCGCACCCAGAAAACTGAGCGGAATCGTTGTTCCGCTAACTTGGCGGTCTGGGAACCGGCCTTGAACATAACTGAGTTATGTGATTGTTTTGAACATTCATGATTATTGGATTCAAGTTTGGGTTCTTTCAACTGTTTAAAAGCTTCCGCTAGAATGCTCTGTGTTAGGACTAGTAGTCTTAATTGGATAGTTTGGTTATTCATACGTAACCCTTCCGACTGTCCGTGGTATATGGTGTCGGGTTCCAGCTGGACCTTCTACTATATGTCATACGACGGATGGGGGTGTTACAATCCTCCAGCCAGCGCTCTGCGCGCTCTACTCCAGCAAGCACTCTTTGCGCTCTTTTCCAGCCAGCGCTCTGCGCGCTCTACTCCAGCCAGCGCTCTGCGCTCTCTACTCCAGCAAGCGCTTCGTGCACTCTCCTCCAGCCAGTACTCTGCGTGCTCTACCCCTCAAGCGCTCTGTGCGCTCTCCTCCAGCAAGCGCTTCGTGCGCTCTCCTACAGCAAGCGCATCGTGCGCTCTCCGCTAGTAAGCTCTTCATGCACTCTCCACCAGCAAGCACTCTGTGCGCTTAAGAATAAGAACTCCAATCATCGTCAGGACAATTGCACCAGTCTCCTCCAAAAGACAATCAGAAACAAGTTGTAGAGGATAAGGCGCGCACAACGAGTGGTCAAACTCCAAGCCGCCGGATCCATGACAAACCAAGCAAGCAATGCCCGCCTCAAAGCAATAGTCAAAGACTCCAGAGCATCCAGTGCGTGAAGCTCCCAACAGCAGCAAGTTAAATACTAAGCTCCGTGAGTGGTGACCTGTCACCCCGAACAACTCTCTCTCTCTCCCTCAAATTGTAACGAGAGACGGTCTGTCGCCCTCGAGTTTTCCAACAAAACTCTGTATAGCAACCAGCAAATAGTGGAGGTTTGACTGCCACAGATCTGATCACGTGATTTTTCACCCAGTTGACAGAGTTTCCACGTTAAAAAAAATTATCCTCCCAACTTTTTTACTTATTGTGACTGTATGCGTGCTTGACCTCTCCCGAGCTAAAGCGGTTCAATTTATTCCGCTCTTTCAGAGCCTTGAGCGAACAACAACAATTCTGAATCAGTCCATTCTTAAATTTACAAAAAATGTATGGTTGATATAGGCTCCGTTTGTGGGAACTTATTTTCACCGGTCAAGCGGTTACGATCGCATAAATCGGACCATAATTAAGGTCCGGTTCATGCGGTTGTAACCGCGTGACCGGTGAAAATAAGTCCCCCCAAACAAAACCTTAGTGTAACATCTGCAACTTGAGGTACTCTGATGAAGGAGATACCCTTGAGCGCGATCGTGCGAGAGTTCCTACCAGCAGCGAAGCATATCACACTCCGTAAACACAAAGTTTGCTTAGAAAATAGATTTTGTTATTAGGTACATGCATCATGCATGGTACACACAGTCCAGTGATGTTTTTGTCGCACCTCCGCACACGCAACAATAATGTTACATTATTCTTGGGGGTCCAATGTCAATATATACTATCCAATTGTCTCCCGTCAAATTTTTTTTTTTTTTTACAAAAGTTTTCCTTTCATTAGAAATATGGTTGAAAATTATAAAATCACATAAATTATTTTATGATATTTCAACTTTAAACTTGTATAATAATTCTAAATTCATTATAAAGGATAAAATGTAGCACATTCTTTGAATGTAGAATTATTACAAAGTGTAAAATTGAAATATTACAAAATAATTTGATATCTTTGAGCACTTTTCATTTATATATTTTTAAATGAAAAGAACATATCTTTCAATGTAGAGTAGTTACAAAGGATAAAAATGAATATCATAAAATAATTTAGCTAATTTTATCATTTTGCATTCATATTTTTAATGACAGAGGATTTTTTGTAAAACACAAAACTTAGGATCGGTTTAGGCACAGTGGGTTCATGAACATGAAGATTAAATTGTCATTCATACGAATGATGTTTGTTAGATGATCCTTAACGAACGATGGTTTAACTCATGCGTTTACGACCGCCACAACCATGTCAAACAGAGCGAAAATGTTAATGTAATTTGGAAAGATGGAGGGGTGCAGCATGTAAAAATGCAAACTCCCTATGGGAGCTTCACAGTCACCGCTGCAAAAGAAAAAAAAAATTAGGTGGGTTACTCTCATCTAGAAATAAGTACAATATTAAATACCGACTGTTGATTTCCTACAGAAATAACATGATTGATCGAAATACTGATCAACGGTCAGTATTTAATACCATATGAGCTGTAGTATATCAAATCTACGGTAAGTAACCTATTTTTAGGTGAGATTAACGAGTAATTTTTAGGTCAGGACACCTGATCATGAGCAAGGTCCTGCACCAATGAGGAGTCTGCAAAGGAGGTGGGGCTCACACAGTTGTGGCTTGTGTCATACACTTTTGCGTTGGGCACTCATCATTTCAGGCCCCTCATTGATTGTCCTGACTATGCTCATGATCAGGAGTCCTGACCTAAAAATTTTCCGAGATTAACCCACCTAAAACTTTTTTGTTGCGAAGCCAAAGTGACTCGAGTTTATATCAACGCACAGATTGCCATGCGTGGAATTAATCTGGCTACTAACTCTAATGTAATTTTCATTAAAATGCACTAAAAAGGTGCATCTCGAATTAGAACTTTATTTAATATTTATATTTATATTTATATTATTATTATTATTTATTACTAATATTATCAGCAAAGCATATCTTTGGGTAACGGACAATTCAGGAGCAGCGCTTTTGCTTTTAGGATGCGCAGGTGATGATTAGATGGCGACTGGGAAATTGCGGCCTCTATTATTTAAATGAATTATCACTTTGAGATATTTTATTTTTAAAAAAAAAATTCATGTCTAGTTGAGATATTTTATATTATTTAAATGAATTATCACTGGTGAATTTTAGATCTTGGGCTCCTAAGAATTTTGTAAAATAGATGGTGAATTTGAACTCCTCTCGTCAAGATGATGAATTTTGACTGTTTACAGGTAAAAGGTGGTGGTTGAACGAGGAAGAAACGACGATGTGTGACCCTCTTATTTAAATTCTTAGATCTGCCGCCGTATCTGTCTTTGCGAGTAAGCTGGCGAATTAAATGTGATTTAATCAGTAATTCATGAATTAAGGCAAAAGGGGAAATTTTGTGACTCACATCAATGAATTGAATGTGATTATTGATGTTGAGGGATATGTGGGGAGTTATGTATGACAAAAGGCCAAAAATAACCTCCTAATGTGCTTGTATTAGGGTTATACGCAGGGGCGGATCCGGGAATTTTAGTTAGGGGGGGCTCAGTCACCAAGCGAAGACAAATAAATTTAAAAATAAAATTTTAAATCGACAAAATATAACCATGATCTCGGTTATTGAGTGTTTTTGAATGGTTAAGTTATCCACTTTACGATGTTGCCGGCCGCCGGGCACAAATAGAAGAAATTGTATATTCAGCAAAAGAAGAAATTGTTGCGATTTAGCCTACTAATGAATTTCACAGCAGTTATTCAGCTAAATATTCAGAGGTAAAACCATGATCTCGGTTATTGATTTGCATTTGGGCATTTGGGGATTTAATAAATTTTCTTGATATTCAATGTATATGAATGATGAATCTACAGATTTGGTCATTTTCATTCACCAAATTTAATAATGTAAATGACATTATGTATTTATATATTTGATAATTTTTGATCCACTGCTTCTGTCTACACTCTACAGATCTCGGTTGCCTCTGCTGGTGATTCCAAAGCCTAATGGAGAGGAGGCAGAGCCGCAGAGCTAAATGACGCAGAGTTTAAAAGAAGATTACTTTGACACAATTTATTGACTTGCAGCAAGAGTGCAATCATGTAGCGAGACTCTTAGCATACAGTTTTAGCATACAATTTTAGCATACATCACAGTAATCAGTTGGATCAGTAATGATCTAAAGAAAAACTGAACTCAAAAACTGAACTCAACAATAGTTTTAGCATACAGTTGAAGCAATAATGATCTAAAAAAAAGAGGTAAAACTGAACTAAAGAAAACAACATCTAGGCGAGCTTTGCAAGAAGAACTGAAAAAGGAATGGGCTTCCCAGAAGCACGGTTTGCAGCTGACTGAGGCGGGCAGAGAGGAGGAGATCGCCTGCCTGCTGCCTGCTGGATATATGCTGGCGAGGAGCTGAGGAGTGAGGCCCGCCTGCTGGATATATGCTGGCGGGACCGTGGGAGGAGTTGAGGGGAGAACTGGAGTCTGGAGAAGAGGACGGATCGGGGAGAAGACGACGGAATGGGGAGAAAACTTGCTGGACAGTGCTTGCATCGAAGGGGAAGAAATGCGCTTTCGGCGTGGGTGAAAGTCAAGGAGCTGAGGAGAGCCTGCTGGCGGGAGGAGTTGAGGGGAAAAGAGAGGAGATATCGTATAAACGCAGGACAAAGGCAGGATTTTGCACTAGAAAACCTGCTGGAGAAGACAACAATGCCTTAGTCGCAGGATTATAACCTGCTGATAAATGCTGCCACGCTGGATGCCTGAATAACCTGCTGGATAAAAGCAAGGATTTGCTAAAATGATGAAAATGTATGGGGGAGCGGGATAGATGAGGTGGCTGGATGAGAGTGCTGTGTAAAAAAGTCAAGCCTACATCATGTTTTAATGAGGCTTTTAATGATGATTTTTGGCATGAGCTGGCAGCAAGACTAAAATGCCCCCAACACTTATATCCATAAACTTGTTTTAAAAATTTTGGGGGGGCCCGGGCCCCCATGGGCCCCCCCTTGGATCCGCCCCTGGTTATACGTACATGATGTATTAATGCATACGCATAACAAAAACGCCGATGTCATAGAAAGTATGTTTTGCATGACAATGGTTATGATTGCCACGAAGCAAAGGTAATTATTTTTGAACATGAAAGTGAATGAAGTTCATTATGCGAGGTCAGGTGTTCATGAACAATGGTTCATAACCACTGCTCATGTTCATGACCCCCAAAATCCTGCGATCTGATTTCTCCATAGATAGTCGGGGCAGTCAAACTCTTGTGGACCCCACAAACTGCCTTCAGCTAAGATCTCCAAGAAGAGAAAAACCAGTCTCTAAGCTGACCGCCGAACCGCGTTGTCAAGTTTTTTTCTTATTTGCACATCATATAACCTCTCGTCTCTGCCTGATTCCCCTATATCCCGTGCAACCCAAAAATTTAGGCTCTACCCGTTCTGGCAGGCCCCCAATCTTATAAATAGTGGGAACAGTTCCCATAAGACAAGCTGATTCGAATACTCAAGCTCGCCACCCGTGAGAGCAATCTCGAATCTAGTGTCTTAGCGTTCTCTCGTTTGCCCGCTAGCTTCCTTTCCATTTTTCTTGTAACCTCGCCCTTTGCAATCAATAATATTGTCTGTCACGTGTGGTATTTATCGTGGTGGGTAAGTCTAGTCTCGTCGCTCGATGACTTTCTTTTCAATGACATCTTCAGCCCAAATTAATCGAGAGCATGCAGTATCTCTTCCCCTCCGATGTCCATTAGCGTGAGGATGTGGATGTGCAATTTTTGCATCAACACCTACCTCAAGGCCAAATGGAGCATGAATCTCTAATATTCACATACTTTTTAAAACGTTAATATTACATCATTAAAATCATGCGAGCCTTAAAATAAACATAAATTTTTAATTTCATTATATCTGTTGCGGCTTACTCGAGGCTCTCAGTCGGCGGGTTTAAATTGTACCATCTTACCTCCTGAGTGGTAGAGCGCACAAACAATCACAGAGATAGAGATAGTAGGCAATGAGGTTTTTTATGTGGAAAACCATGAAATGGGGTTAAAACTCACGTGGTCGGATTGGGTGCCGACCAAACTTCGATATTTGTTCGTGTTTTACAAAATTCAGGGAGAATTCGAGGGCGACATGTTGGTCCTCATTACAACTTGAGGGGGGTGAGAGATAGACGCGTTCGAAGGGTGACAGACCACCACTCTCAAAGTTAAATATTTTGACTTTTTTGTGGTGGGAAGCACACACTCTAGAGTCTTGGTGGACTTCTTCTAATGCTTGAAGGCTGGGATGAATAATGCTTGTGGTTGTGGGACAGGCGCTGAGTGTTGTCACGGCTACAAGGTGAGCGTCGGGCGTCTGGACGCTTAAGCGATAAAGCACAAGTCAAGGCGACAATAAAACGAGCAAGTCGCAAGACGACAACTAGATATTTTAAAAATTAAATAAGGCAGATCGACCTAAGATTGCAATTTTTATAAAAATCGCGGCCTAAAGTCTCTAAGGCAGATTTTAGACTCCGGTTTTTTATAAAAACCGCAGTCTAAGTCTCTAATGCAGATTTAAACTACAGTTTTTATAATAACTGCAGTCTAAAGTACAAAAAGACAGCAATTTTAACGGAACATATATATTACCCCGACAACAAACATTCCTACGAATATTAAATATGTCTCTTTTGAGACATTATATTTGACAATGTTTGAGGATGATTCTTAACACTAGGAGTTGAAATTTTCATTAATTACTAATTACCTAAACAACTTGAGAATCAGGCTCCAGCAAGTCCAGAATTAGAATTTTTAATTTGCACAACAAATGAAGATAGATTGCCTTTAAATCAAAAGTGGGCATGGTAAATTTTGTAAATTGTTGTCCACATAAGCTATTTTGAAAGTAAATTATGAACCTTTAATAAGAGCTATTACATGAGAATACTCTTCTAGGCTAACTACCCTGTATTAGGAAAAGATCATCACCTTTGCATTATCCAATGTTCAATTTTAGTTTTAATAGATAGTTGGATAGGTAAAGAAGATGATGAAATCTTATCCATAGTTTATACTCCCATTGACTCACATCACTTATACTCTACCAAATGAAAATTTATGCATAAAATAATTACTTGTTAACATGAAACACAAGAAAAGTGAACCAACATTTCAATTAAAAGCATGCACCCAACAAGTTATATTGTTCCAACTTCCAACAAATTGAACAAATGGAACAAAGTGAAAAATCATTGGCAAAACCAAAATGAGTAATTTTTTTAATAAAAACTTTAAACAATCATAAAATGATCAAATATAATCAACATCTAGTAAATGATCATTGATATTGCTTGTGCTCGATTAATTTGAGATACTTATCATTTGCTCATAATTATCATTAATATCTTCATCATCTTTGGCAAATTCAAAATGATTTAAATCCTCATCCCCATCGGCTATAAGTTGAAGATTAGCTCCAGCTCCACTTCGTAAATTTCGATCCGCAATCCCAATAGCTCTCTACATCTTCACATGTAAGATTATCATCACCATAAACTAAAGCATCATCTGGTTAGTTCATCATACACTCAATACTCTAATCTAACTCATCAAGTACTAAAGGGTTGTAATTTCTTCCATTTCAAATCTTTCTTGGAATCGTGCTTGTAGACGAAGATTATACTGAATATATATGAGATCATTAAGCCTTGATGCTCCAATCTATTTTTTTGTGTGAATCTGAAACTAGATAATTAAAAATGATGGGGACAAGTAATTTTATAAGCAAAGAAGGGGGTGCAGATAGCCCACTCCTCCATGATCTCATCATCCTAAATGGAGATCATGGGGGAATCTCAGCGCGCGCAATCGATGCTCGGTCGAAGCACGGAATCCCGCCTGGGGCCAACCGTCGGGGCCGACTGTAACGACCCGGCCCACGGCACGCTCGCCGACCCCAAGCAACGTTACAAGGCTGCAGCCCGTGCCACCCAAACCCATCTCCGGCCTGTTTCTCAGCACGGCGGGTTTTTGAGAATGCCAGGTTTCGAACCCAACACCTCCTTAACAAGGCACCTTCAACAGCCCTCATCACCAACTGAGCTGCAGCTCAGTTGGTGATGAGGGCTGTTGAAGGTGCCTTATTAAGGAGGTGCTGGGTTCGAAACCTGGCATTCTCAAAAACCCGCCGTGCTGAGAAACAGGCCGGAGATGGGTTTGGGTGGCACGGGCTGCAGCCTTGTAACGTTGCTTGGGGTCGGCGAGCGTGTCGTGGGCCGGGTCGTTACAAAAAATTGCACTTTTTATGTAATGTCCCAGTTATGGGCTCAGAGGCCCGCAGGCTTGTCCCGCCTCGTGGTCCCGTTACAGGGCTGCAGCCCAATACACCACAGCGCCTCTCCCGCATGTTTCTCAGCAAGGCGCGTTGTTGGCGCTAGGTTTCGAACCCGCAACCCTTGATAAGCCAACCATCCAATGCCCTCATCACCAACTGAGCTGCAGCTCAGTTGGTGATGAGGAGTGGTATTAAGACTCTCTTATCAAGGTTGCGGGTTCGAGACCCCGTGACAACAACCTATCGTTGCTGATAAACAGGCACGGAGATTTGGTTGGGGTGCAATGGGCCTACAGGCCTTGATGTTTAGGCTTACTACCAGTGGTGTCGTGGGGCGAGACAAGCCGCTGGCCCAGGCAAGGGTGCGGTGGGCCTCCGAGCTCTAAACCTGGACTGCTGTAGGCCGGCGACGCTTGGTCTAAAGGGTCGGGTCGTTACACCGACCCTTCCCTCGCCACCGGCCAGCCGATGAGGTCGCACCTCGCGGCGTGGCAATCTCGTTGGCCACCTCGCCCGGCGGAAGCCAACCCTCCTGCGACCTCCGCGGGAAGTGCTGAGCGTGGTCGGCCATGCACCTCCCCCCTCCCCGCCTCGGGTTATATCGGTTGCCCCACCTCCCTCGCTCGGGCCGACTCCGACCAGTCGCACCATGCGGCTGGCCACCGCCACATATTGCGCCCGACCCCCGAAGCCGGTGTTGCGCTCAGCGGTCGGCGTTGGGGCCATGCCTGTTGTCCGGCACCTAGATCGCCCAAGGCAACCGATGTCGGGTCCGCGTCTGGCGGGGCCAACCCCGGTGCACCGCCCGAGTGTGGCCGGCCGACCGTCTCCGGCCGGCCGGCCGCACCCCCGGTCGGCACCATGCTTGCGGCCCACCGTCCTCGTTGGGGCTGGCCACCTCCTTGAAGGAGGGTCGACCTCCTCTCTTGCCCTCCTTGGGCGCTCTCCCCGTCGTTCGATCGTTTTGTCGCGATCGCGACCGTCTGATGTGCTGATAACCACCCGTGTAACCACCTCCAGTAGTGGAGGAACGTGTTTTTAGTGGGGACATGCACTTAGTAAAATTAAATATACAATTAATATTTCCCGAAAACTATAATCATAATTATGATAATGTTGGTTGCGGTGTGCGGATAGCCGCATAACCACCGTAACCATCTACTGTAGTCTATAAAAAGGCCCCTAAGCCTCTTCATTTATCATCTTTTCCTCTCTGCTTTCTTTCTCCTTAGGTCAGAGCTCTGTCAGATTACTCCTACGATCCACCTTTGAGCCACCTTCGAGTTACCTCCTCTCCATCAGAAATTCGTCTAAGTACACAAGTGTGCGGCAAGAAGGAAAGTCCTACCTAAGATATGTCTTGAGAAGTTTCAGGTACAAGTACAATACGTGTTGACCTAATTATTCTAGTTCCAGCATTAAATATTCACATAAGTTCTTCCATTTGATTCTTCAAACTACTCATCTCTACTTGATGTGCTTATTGTTGTTGGTTCAATATTTCTTGTTATTGTCTCATATATTCTTGTTGTTGACACATATATTCTTGTTGTTGGCTTAATTTTTCTTGGACCATAGCCTGCACATCTTCAAAACAAATTGATGATCTCCTCTCGCTCTGTCTATCATCCTTAAAAAACTTTTAATTGTGGAAAACTTGTCATCGGCTCTAACCCTGTCCGGATGTTTTTTTGCCTAAATAGAGGCAAGAATGTCATCTTTTTTTCTTTGACACTCTTTCAGCATTCTTGGCCTCTTGGCTCAACAACTCATCATTAGCAAAAACAATAAATGTTAATGCAGATAAAAATTATAAAAAAAAAATATTACTATTGATAATTTATAAATGATTCATTTATACTTACAATTTTAGATGTCAAATCAATTGCATCTTTATTAAAGTTTTTTTGATTTTTTTGTTTTTTTAAAAGATATAAAACATTGAATTTAATAACAACATACCATATATTTTGGAGTGGTGTGTTGGTCGACAAAAACTCTCTAATCTTCAGGAGTAATAAAATTATACTTGAGATGTACAATGTATCAATACTCCAAATCAATATTTTCTACATAAGTGACAAAATGTTTTGATTTCCAAGTCCTCCAACTCCCCCCTCATATTTTTAAGTAATGCATTTCGAAGACCACCAATAACATCAAAATAAAGCTGAAAATAATAGACAATATTAATTAATAATTAACTAAATAAACATAGTTATATAATAACAAAATTACTTACATTTATTTCTTTTCATAATTGTTTCTTAAAGCATTTATCAACTTTATTCCATCCAACATATCTAATTGACACATTATACTTCACAAGCGTACCTATAAAACTCATCAATTTATTTGTGTTAGGCATGAGAATAATGCGGTCATCATCACTCATAAAAATATTAAGCTTCTTCCTATCTAACCTAAGCTTATTTAATTCAGTCATTTTAGTGGTACCTCTTGTTGACTTTGATGAATATTTTTTATCAGCCATTTTCATGTAATAGAAAAAATTTAAGTCCTAAACTTTGAAATCTGAAATGAAAACTCTAAACCATCCAAAAATCTTAAACAAAATACATAAAAAGAATTAAAGAAACAACATTGTTAATGCAAACACGATCTGGTACTTTAAGATTTTTGAAGAATAATCATCAGAGTGAAGCAAACAAAAGCAAAAACTTTCACAAGAAAATCATCAGAAAGTTTTCGCACAAAGCAACGGTTGTAAAAACTTGCGGTGAAATGTAAAGTTTGGTATTTACGATAATAAAATAGAATAGACTGTGATTTTTATAATAATCGCAGTATATATTGATCTTTAAACAGTGGTTTTTCAAAAACCACAGTCTATAGATAGAATAGACTGTGGTTTTTTTATAAAAATCGTGGTCTATTCTATTTATAAGCTGTGATTTATATAATAACCGCAGTCTAAGTCATACATTTGCATTCAAATTATGGTATATACAACGATTTTTAAAAAACCGCAGTCTATAAGTAGAATAGATCGCGGTATTTATAAAAATCGGAGTATGTTCTCATTTTCTTATAAAATGGTTAAGACGTTCAATGCCTTGTACACATTCGGGTGTCTGGACGCCTAGGCGACGCCATGACAAGAATGCTGGGAGCACTACTTGCAGAAGGCTCGCTGATGGAAGCTTGACGACGAGTAAAGGTCTTCGTGCAATCTTTAAAGTGTTTGAAGATCTTAAAGGACGTCGTTTTCGAAGACGAAGGGGATCTCAGTGGAGATCTTAAACACATACGAGGAGAAAACGAGGAGGAAAAAAGGTAGAATGAAGGATAGACTAGAGTACTATTTATAGGCCACATGGGTGGTTATGCAGATTACATGGTTATCCGGAGACCCCCACGGGGTTGCACGAGTCAGACACGCGGCTTAGTTTGCACGAGGGATGCTCGCGGCTTCTTCGTGAGGGGGCAGCCCCCCACGGGGTTGCACAAGTCAGGCTCACGGCTTAGTTTGCACGAGGGCTGTTCGCGGCTTCTTCGTGAGGGTGGCAGGCCCCCACGGGGTTGCACGAGTCAGGCTCGCGGCTTAGTTTGCACGAGGGCTGCTCGCAGCTTCTTTTTGAGGGGGGCAGGCCCCCACGGGGTTGCACGAGTCAGGCTCACGGCTTAGTTTGCACTAGGGCTGCTCGCGGCTTCTTCGTGAGGGGGGCAGGCCCTCACGGGATTGCACGGGTCAGGCTCGCGGTGTAACACCCCGAAGTAAAGAGGATCATTTTGAGCAAAATCGGGTTCAGGCATGGGTGACACAGCCTGGGACACGGGCGTGTCCCAGGGCATGTCAGCTGACACGGCCTGCGACACGGGCGTGTCGTAGGGCGTGTCGAGGTTGTGTCGACGATCGGCCTTGGTGTCGACGATTTTCGCTCGACATCGTCGAGAGGGGGCACACGGCCCAGGACACGGCCGTGTCGGATGCCGTGTCGACATGCTCGACGAGTGTTACGCGACGATCGTCGAGTATCGAGTTCCAGTGAGGACACGGCCTGTGACACGGGCGTGTCACAGGGCGTGTCAGTGGGCGTCAAACTCAACTCGACGTCTCGGGTTAGGGCGTGTTTGCGGGACACGGGTGTGTCCTAGTGCACACGGCCAGGAACACGGGCGTGTGCCAAGCCGTGTGCCAGGCCGTGTGAAGTCTCGGGTTGATTTGGGATTATTTCTGTTGAGGAACACAGCCTCAGACACGGGCGTGTCTGAGGGCGTGTCGGGTACACGGCCGTGACACGGGCGTGTCACACGGGCGTGTACTGGTTGGATTGAGTCGGTTGTCTGCCGCTTAGGGGGACACGGCCTGTGACACGGGCGTGTCACAGGGCGTGTCAGGCCGTGTCTTAGCTTTTCTGGCCAGATCTGAGCCGTTTGTTTCCCTCTTCCTGGATCCAGTGGCTGGGCTTTGTCCAGGTGTTGGGAAGGCCGAAAAAAGGGGATTTAAAACCCTCTTTTATTATCTTCTTCTTCTTCATCTTCATTTCAAGAGAGGGGGAAGAAAGGCCTAAGGGAGAGAGAAGGGAGGAGTCTTCTAGCTGCTGTAGGAGCTGCGGAGTGCGGAGCGAAGATCCGAGAGCGGATTCGTGAAGGCAAGGCTGAGGCGGTGATTTCCATCCGGCTACTTCATGGCGCCGAAGCGATCTTCAAGGGTAACGATCTCCTTCTTGGACATCGAAGTCCTTTCTCTATACATGTGCTTGGAATCCTCCACCAAGAGGTGGGTCGCGAAAGTGATTCCTTTGTTGTGTCTGCATTTAGAGCCGGAAATATGGAGTACGGCGTAGGCATGCTGTGTGAAGCCCATCTGGACCGGTAGTCTGGATTGGTGATGTTCATGGGTAAACCGGAGAAGACTCCGTGGCTTTGATGATGTGTAAAACGGAATTCTGTTGTGATGAATGTATGGATGTGATGTTGAGGAGGCTTTGGTAAAACTCCTGGTTATGAGATGATCAATTGGTAGCACGCCTGGGGAGCTCGTGATAAACCCGGCCTGTTACACCACTAGGGTGGGTTGATCCAGTTAAGGAAGGGATCGATGGGTGGCAATGCTAGGGGAGCCGAGTTAAACCCGGGTTGCTGCACCACATAGTGTGGGTCGATCGGATTAGGAGGGGGATCGATGGGTAGACAATGCCTGGGGAGCTTAGATAAACCCGGCTTGCTACACCACAGAGTGTGGGTCGGTCTGCTCTGTTTGTGATGTTGTGAGGATGGACCTCTGAGTGGCTTGGGCGGGATGTCGCCAGCTTGCGAGCTGGTGGACTAGGGCCGGTCAACCAACAAGTTAAAACCTCGAGAGACAGCGGTGTACGACGGTGGATTCTGGTACGCCAAGAAGGTGCCCTGAGTGCACGGAGCGTTGGTGGATTCCATCGTTTGTGATGTGATGTGTTTGTTAGATAGTGGAATAAAGAGAATGATCTATCTATGATGTGATTTGGTGATGTTTGCTGATGCTTGATGAGAAAGGAAGCACTGTATACAGGGAAGGAACCACTACCCCGGGTAGGGGGTAGGGTCGTTATAATGGGTCAGCAATGCTGACCGTTACTTTGTTTTCTGTGTTGGTTTGGATGATGAATTGCAGGTGCTGCGGTTTGGAAAGAATAAGTGGATTGGCTAGCCTGGTGTTCTTAGTCCTTGAAGGCTATGTGAAGAATCATGGTTGGATTTCATGTGTGGCCGGTCTGCGTGCCGATGTACGAAACCATTGATGTGAAAGAGGAACTTGTAAGGCCATAAGGCCAGGGTGTGTGAGTTGTATACATTCCTGGTGTTTTTATATAAATGTGGTATTTATATATGGGTGGACATTCTGGTTTGAGTTCATGTTAACAAGAAAAATGCTGCGCTAGAATGGAATGAGTTAAGGACACGCATAGATTTGATTTTCACACGTGATTCCTTCGCTTGTCTGTGCTATATGGCGTGGGGCCCGGCCGGACCCACCATTATATGTCATGTGACAGGTGGGGGCGTTACAAAGTGGTATCAGAGCCAGGTTGAGATTGTTTGGGAGGAGAGAACATAATTGAACTCATGAATGTCCACTAGGAATGTATGTCATGCACATGATGTGCGTGCGTGTGTAGTCAATGTACCAGTACCGTTATGATTTGGAAGAATTTAATGGTGTTCTGTACATTGATAGGTGGCGAGGGATGGAGCTGGGCCGTCTGAGCCCCAACGGTCGGATGAGAGTGCAGCACCCGTGGAAGCGCCGATGCCTCCCTCGGCAGAGGTCATATGGGTGGTGGCGGAGACAGTGCTTGCAGTGTTACAAGTACAACCAACTGGACAGGCAAGACCTGGTGGAAGACAAGAGCATGCTGCCGAGGTGGTGGAAGTGCAAGCGAGTGACGACGCATTGTCACGTTTTATGCACTTTCACCCACCGACGTTTGGTGTAGCGCTCTCACCAACGCAGGCAGAAGATTGGTTGGCAAGAGTCAAAAGGATCCTAACCGCAATCAGGACGGTCGCAGCACAGAAAGTGATGTTGGCCACTTTTCTGTTGGAAGGCGATGCGAGATTGTGGTGGGATGAAATTGAAGTGCACCACTTGGCAGGTCGAGGGTTAACGGAGACTTCAATGGAGGAATTCTCCCAACTATTTTTAGCCAAGTATGTGCCAGTGTCGCAGAGGATTGCGATGGAAAATGAGTTTCTCCGTTTGGTTCAGGGTGAGCGAGATATTGATACCTACCTGCATGAGTTTACAAGATTGGGGAGATATGCGGGATCTACCTTTGCGGAGGAAGCGCGAAAGACAAATCGGTTTTATGGCGGCTTGCGGGATGAATTGAGGTTGGCACTTCCGAGTTCGGTGAGCCAAGGCTTCCAGGCGTTGGTCGATACAGCTCGTGCCTTGGAGAAGGATATGAAGCAAGTACAAGCGAATAAGAGACTGGCAAGGGAAAAGTCAGAGTTTAAAATGTCACCACCGGATCAATCGGAGTTTCGACGACAAGAAAAGATTTAGACCGGTGGAATTAGCTCCGTCGACTGTTTCTTCGGGGGCGACGTATGGGCCAGGACGTGTGGATACACTTATATGTTATAAATGTGGGCAGCAAGGACACATCGCAAAATTCTGTTGGAATGGCCCTCCAGGGAGTGAGAAAAAGACAGGTGCGTCATATGAAGAAAAAGGGAAAGCAGTGGCCGAATCATCTGCACCCCGGACGCAACCTAGATTGCATGCGATGGAAGTGCAAGAGCCGCAAAGCTCAGTTGGTGAAATTCAGCCTCGAGCGTTTCATTTATCTTTAAATCGCGAATTTCAAAATCGGGAGGCTGAGCGGAAGTGAACTGTGATGTGAATCATGTCGATGTTATGAATGTTGTGTAAACTATGTTTCTATATCAGGTGTGATGAATAATCGCTGATGTGCATCACTTTTGACTGAATCGGGAATCGGATCTTGATGAATCATCCATAGTGATGTCTGTACATCATAAATAGTTGTAGATCTCTATAATAGTTTGGTGCACTTGTGCTTGTGACGAGATAAATCAATTATGTTGTTTTGTTTTGAGGTTTTATGTGGCTGAATGTGCACAAGTGGAAGTTAGGGATGTTTGTTGTGTTGTCTGTTTGTTAGTGTGTGCGGAGGCTATGATTTTGTGATGTTGTGACCAATTGGCTGTTTGGAGTCAAATTTCGAGGACGAAATTATTTGAAGGGGGGGAGGATTGTAACACCCCGAAGTCAAGAGGATCATTTTGAGAAAAATCGGGTTCAGGCATGGGTGACACGGCCTGGGACACGGGCGTGTCCCAGGGCGTGTCAGCTGACACGGCCTGCGACACGGGCGTGTCGCAGGGCGTGTCGAGGTTGTGTCGACGATCGGCCTTGGTGTCGACGATTTTCGCTCGACATCGTCGAGAGGGGGCACACGGCCCAGGACACGGCCGTGTCGGATGCCGTGTCGACATGCTCGACGAGTGTTACGCGACGATCGTCGAGTATCGAGTTCCAGTGAGGACACGGCCTGTGACACGGGCGTGTCACAGGGCGTGTCAGTGGGCGTCAAACTCAACTCGACGTCTCGGGTTAGGGCGTGTTTGCGGGACACGGGTGTGTCCTGGTGCACACGGCCAGGAACACGGGCGTGTGCCAAGCCGTGTGCCAGGCCGTGTGAAGTCTCGGGTTGATTTGAGATTATTTCTGTTGAGGAACACGGCCTCAGACACGGGCGTGTCTGAGGGCGTGTCGGGTACACGGCCGTGACACGGGCGTGTCACACGGGCGTGTACTGGTTGGATTGAGTCGGTTGTCTGCCGCTTAGGGGGACACGGCCTGTGACACGGGCGTGTCACAGGGCGTGTCAGGCCATGTCTTAGCTTTTCTGGCCAGATCTGAGCCGTTTGTTTCCCTCTTCCTGGATCCAGTGGCTGGGCTTTGTCCAGGTGTTGGGAAGGCCGAAAAAAGGGGATTTAAAACCCTCTTTTATTATCTTCTTCTTCTTCATCTTCATTTCAAGAGAGGGGGAAGAAAGGCCTAAGGGAGAGAGAAGGGAGGAGTCTTCTAGCTGCTGTAGGAGCTGCGGAGTGCGGAGCGAAGATCCGAGAGTGGATTCGTGAAGGCAAGGCCGAGGCGGTGATTTCCATCCGGCTACTTCATGGCGCCGAAGCGATCTTCAAGGGTAACGATCTCCTTCTTGGATATCGAAGTCCTTTCTCTATACATGTGCTTGGAATCCTCCACCAAGAGGTGGGTCGCGGAAGTGATTCCTTTGTTGTGTCTGCATTTAGAGCCGGAAATATGGAGTACGGCGTAGGCATGCTGTGTGAAGCCCATCTGGACCGGTAGTCTGGATTGGTGATGTTCATGGGTAAACCGGAGAAGACTCCGTGGCTTTGATGATGTGTAAAACGGAATTCTGTTGTGATGAATGTATGGATGTGATGTTGAGGAGGCTTTGGTAAAACTCCTGGTTATGAGATGATCAATTGGTAGCACGCCTGGGGAGCTCGTGATAAACCCGGCCTGTTACACCACTAGGGTGGGTTGATCCAGTTAAGGAAGGGATCGATGGGTGAAAATGCTAGGGGAGCCGAGTTAAACCCGGGTTGCTGCACCACATAGTGTGGGTCGATCGGATTAGGAGGGGGATAGATGGGTAGACAATGCCTGGGGAGCTTAGATAAACCCGGCTTGCTACACCACAGAGTGTGGGTCGGTCTGCTCTGTTTGTGATGCTGTGAGAATGGACCTCTGAGTGGCTTGGGCGGGATGTCGCCAGCCTGCGAGCTGGTGGACTAGGGCTGGTCAACCAACAAGTTAAAACCTCGAGAGACAGCGGTGTACGACGGTGGATTCCGGTACGCCAAGAAGGTGCCCTAAGTGCACGGAGCGTTGGTGGATTCCAGCGTTTGTGATGTGATGTGTTTGTTAGATAGTGGAATAAAGAGAATGATCTATCTATGATGTGATTTGGTGATGTTTGCTGATGCTTGATGAGAAAGGAAGCACTGTATACAGGGAAGGAACCACTACCCCGGGTAGGGGGTAGGGTCGTTATAATAAGGTCAGCAATGCTGACCGTTACTTTATTTTCTGTGTTGGTTTGGATGATGAATTGCAGGTGCTGCGGTTTGGAAAGAATAAGTGGATTGGCTAGCCTGGTGTTCTTAGTCCTTGAAGGCTATGTGAAGAATCATGGTTGGATTTCATGTGTGGCCGGCCTGCGTGCCGATGTACGAAACCATTGATGTGAAAGAGGAACTTGTAAGGCCATAAGGCCAGGGTGTGTGAGTTGTATACATTCCTGGTGTTTTTATATAAATGTGGTATTTATATATGGGTGGACATTCTGGTTTGAGTTCATGTTAACAAGAAAAATGCTGCGCTAGAATGGAATGAGTTAAGGACACACATAGATTTGATTTCCACACGTGATTCCTTCGCTTGTCTGTGCTATATGGCGTGGGGCCCCGGCCGGACCCACCGTTATATGTCATGTGACAGGTGGGGGCGTTACACGCGGCTTAGTTTGCACAAGGGCTGCTCGCGGCTTTTCGTGAGGGGGGCAGGCCCCCACGGGGTTGCACGAGTCAAGCGTGCAGCTTAGTTTGCACGAGTGCTGTTTGTGGCTTCTTCGTGAGGGGGCCAGGCCCCCACGGAGTTGCACAAGTCAGGCTCGCGGCTTAGTTTGCACGAGGGCCACTCGTGGCTTGGCCGTGTGGGGGGAAAGCCCCCCTCGAGGAATTTGAGGGCGTCGCACTTCCTGTTTGAATATACAAGATTTGCAGCAACATAATATAATACTTGAATAAAGATAACTTGTGCGGGACCAGGCCTGTGACTTACACACATCATAAAGTCTTTTTGTTAAAAAAATGCGCTACGCAACTAGAAAAACATAAAGCAGGAAATCATTGATAAAATCGGCGCAAGTTTTGCACATTTCAAGTGCGGGGGAGAGTCTTTGCTTCAGTGTTGCATAACATATATGTTCCTGGTTTCACCATAGCCGTGACGACGAAGGGCGCTTCACAGGTTGGAGATAGCTTGTCGTCATGCATTCCTTTCCCAGCCGCTTCCAGAGTGCGGAGGACCAAGTCTCCCACGTTGATCGTTCGGGGCTTCACCTTGCGGTTGTAATAGCGGGTTGTGCGTTGCTGGTAGGATGCAGTATGGAGAGCGGCTTTTTCACGAATCTCGAAAATCAAATCCAGATTGTCTCGAAGAGCATCGTCGTTCGTCTGGAGGTTGAAGTTGGAGACCCGGTGGCTTGGATCGCCGATGTCAACCGGGATAATAGTTTCAGTACCGTAACGGAGATTGTACGGAGTTTCCCCTGTATGGGTCCTCTCCGTTGTCCAGTATGCCCATAGCACGTTGGGGAGCGTCGACCCACTGCCCCCAGCGTCTTCAAGTTGCGCCTTTAGTCCCTTCAGAATGGTTATGTTGGTCACCTCGACCCGCCCATTGGATTGGGGGTGCGACACAGCCGTATGCCGCAACTCGATCTTTAAGTCCTCACACAGCTTGGTAAAAGACTTTCCCGTAAACTGAGTGTCATTGTCGGTGATGATAACTGCTGGTATGCCAAAGCGACAGACGATGTTCTTCCAAACGAATTGTTTCGTGTTCTCCTCAGTAATCTTGGCGAGAGGCTCCGCTTCTACCCACTTGATGAAGTATTTGATGGCCATGATGATGAATTTCCTCTGTCCCGAGGCTTGAGGTAGAGGGTCGAGGAGGTCTATCCCCCACCGAGCGAATGACCAAGCTCCTTGCAACGTGTGAAGGGCAACGTGAGGTTGTTGGGGAATGTTGGCATGTAGCTGGCAACTTTTGCACTTCTGGACAAATTATGTCGCTTCCTTTTTCAAGGTTGGCCAGTAAAAACCTTGGCATAGGATTTTTCAAGCCAAGGCCTTTCCGCCCAAATGCTCTTCGCAGACTCCTCCATGAACCTCGCGGAGGGTATACTCAGCGTCAGGTTCTATCAAACACTTCAGGTAGGGTCCTGCGAAGGACCGTTTATACAGTTCTTCATCAATCAATGTGAAGGTGGCCGCCCTCATCCTGAGGCGACGAGCTTCCTTTTGGTCTTCCGGCAGCTGTTGGCTCTCTAAGTAGTCTACCAACGGAGTGATCCATGATTCCTTAGATTCTTCGATCTCCACCACCTCCCATGACCCATGGATGCTGGGAAAGGCAATTTCTTCAAGCCGACGTCTTCTTGACCGATATCAAGAGGGATATGTGGTCAGCTTTGAAAGGGCGTCTGCTCAACTGTTTTGCTCTCTAGGGATGTGAAGAATTTGGGTTTGTGGTATCCGAAGCAGGAGAGATTTCACAAGTTGGAGGTACTGGAAAAGCTGCTCACTTTTTGCCTCAAAATCTCCTTCCACTTGTGAGACGATGAGCTGGGAGTCGGAGTAGATTGTTAACCTCTTGACGTGACAATCGATGGCGAGCCTGAGTCATGGGATTAAGGCTTCATATTCTGCTATGTTATTAGTGGCAGGAAACTTCAATCGGAGTCCGTACTCTAATGTGACGAGCTCTGGGCTTATGAGAAGTAGCCCGGCTCCGGCGCTTTCTATTCCAGAAGCTCTGTCAACGTACATAGTCCACCCTTATGCTGGCTCTATTGGTGCGACTCCTGGCTCCGTTGGCAAGGTATTTTCAATGATGAAGTCTACTAATACCTGAGATTTAATGACGGGGCGCAGCAGGAAGTGGATGTCAAATTCACCTAGCTCGTTCGCTCATTTAACCAGCCGGCCAGATTCCTCAGGCTTTTGAAGAATAGCGCGGAGAGGTAGCTCGTTCAATACTTTGATGGTGTGGGCCTGGAAGTAGGGACGAAGTTTCCTTGCTGAGAAAATGAGTGCCAGAGCTGTCTTATCCGCGACCGGATACCAGGTTTCAGTGTCCGAGAGGATCTTTCTAAGATAGTAGATGAGACGTTGAATCCCTCCTTCGTCTTTTACCAACACGGAGCTTAGCGCGGCCGGTGTGATAGCGAGGTACAAAAAAAGAGTCTCCCCTGGGGCCGGTATTGATAGAAGCGGAGGGGAGGCCAGGTACTGCTTCAGTGACTCGAAAGCTGATTGACATTCGTCTGTCCACTAGAAACCTGTGGTTCTGGCTCCCCAGAGAATCTTGAAGAAGGGAAGGTATTTATCCCCGGTCCGTTCCAAGAATCGAGAGAGCCCTGTGATTCTCCTATTCAATCATTACACTTCTTTAAGGGATCGGGGTGTTGACATGTCTTCCAGGGCCTTAATCTTCTCGGGGTTGGCCTCTATCCCCCACTAGGTTACATGAACCATAGGAATTTCCCTGACGTTACCCCGAAGGCGCACTTAGTGGGGTTAAGCCCCATGCCATACTGTCAAAGGATCTTAAAACACTTCTCGAGATCTTCCAAGTGACCTTCCTGATCGATGCTCTTAACTAGCATATCGTCCACATATACCTCCATCGTCTTGCCGATAAGTTCTTTAAAAGCCTTGTTCATGAGCTGTTGATAGGTAGCTCCTGCATTCTTGAGCCCAAAGGGCATTACTTTATAACATTAAACATCTTTGTCAGTTCGGAAGGCGGTATGCTCCTAGTTCGCATGATTCATTCGAATCTGGTTGTACCATGACTATGATTCCATGAAGCTGAGGAGTTGGTGCCCGACGGTCGAATCAACTAACTGATCAATTCTAGGGAGTGGGAAGTTGTCTTTGGGGCAAGTTTGATTGAGGTTGGTGTAATCCACGCGCATCCTCCACTTTCTTGAAGACTTCTTTACCAGGACAACATTGGCTACCCAGGTAGGGTATTTTACTTCTCGGATAAAATGGGCGCTGAGGAGCTTCTCTACTTCTTCTTCAATTGCCAGGTGACGTTCTGGAGCAAAGTTTCACTTTTTCTATATGACAGGTTTGCATGTCTGGTTGATGTTGATAGCGTACTGAATGATGTGAGGATCTATGCCAGGCATATATTCCGGAGCCCATGCAAAGATATCCTTGTTCTTCTGGAGATAGGTTGTCAATTCATCTTTCTCTCGTTGTGGCAAGAGCGACCCGAGCTGGACGGTGCAAGCCGGGTTTGTTGGAGAAAGGGGACTTCGATTAGCGCTTCCATAGGTATCCCTCGCTACAATGTCGCCTCGTCGTGTAGATCGAAGTCGTCGATGTTTAATGTGGTGGCCTTGGTTGGCTGTGCCTGCTTGGAATAGCAATTCCTGGTGGCCTCCTGATTATCACGCACAACATTGACTCCTCCCAGAGTGGGGAACTTCATGGCTAGGTGAGGAATCGAGGGGATAGCCTTGAATATGGACTGGACGGGCCTCCCGAAAATTGCATTGTAGGCGGATCTTGAATCTACCACGACGAACTGGACATTGTGTGTCACTTGCCTTGGAAATTCCCCCATGGTAACTGGGAGGGTAATCATGCCCAGTACTTGGACTGGATGGTTGTCGAAGTCGTACACCGATCGGTCCGCCGGTGTCAGATGTTGCCTGGAGAGCTTCATGCTCTGAATGGTGGAGTAGAATAGTACGTCGACTGAGATTCTGTTGTCGACAAGGATTCGCTTGACACTATAGCAGGGATCCCCGACCACGACGCTGATCACGAGAGGATCTTGGAGAGGTGTTCGGAGCCCGACGAGGTCTTCATCTCCGAAGGTTATGGTGGTGTCTTGTCTGCACTTCTTGTCTTCTTTGAAGCCTCCTTGTGCGCCTATGAAGAGGATTTGAGCTGAAAGAACGGGTGATCCGGCAATGGTTTCAATATTTCCAACCATCTGCCTACCACCTGCTCCTCCTGGCGGGACGTTCTGCTGATCTCTGGGTGGCCTAGGCGGGTCTTGCAGGTCCTGTATGAGTCCCTGCAAAAACCTTCTGAGAAGTCCTAGGCGGACAAGGCACTTGATTTCTTCCTTCAGGCGGGCACAGTCCTCGGTGGTGTGTCTTGTACTTCGAGGGAACTCGCAATACTTGGACTGATCGTTTCTGGGGTTATGGGCTATTTTCTTGGGCCGATGTAGTGCTGGCTCACTTTGGATGGCATAGAGCACATTAGTGCGCGTGGTGTTGAGGGGAGTATAATCCCTGGGTGGTTGATCTCTTTGATGGTCCAGTCGGCGCTGTCCGCTCCGGTGCCCTTCTTGGAATCTTCCCTCCTGGTGCTGAGGGGCCGGCTCCTCTGTCCTCCGTTTCTGGGCCCCCTCGAACTGCTGGCGATGGGCTTCGATAGCTTCGTTAGGGGCGATCTGCGCCTCCACCCGATGCACGAGGTCAGGATAACTGGGGACAGTCTCCCTCATCAGTGTTGAGTAGAAGTTGTTAGGCCAGAGGCCTCCAAGGAACACCCCCCGCAACAACTCGAGGTCAACCCCCGAAATTTGACGGGCTTCTGCAGTAAAACGGTGGAAGAAGTCCTTCAAGGTTTCTCCTTCTTTCTGGCGGATCCCAGACAAGTGGGAGGGGTCGCGGACGATCCTGCGATTGACAATGAACTGATCGACAAACTGCCTTGTCAGCTCTGTGAAGTTGGCGATGGTTCCGACCCTTAATGAATGGAACTATGTTTGGGCCAGGCCTTTGAGAGTGGCTGGAAACACTTGGCAGAGCAACTGATCTGGTGCATTGTAGAATCTCATAATGGTGGTGAAGTGGTCAATATGCTCTAGCGGATCGTCTAACGTCTCAATGTTCGGGAGCTTGAATCCGTATGGGATTGGATGGTCGAGAATTTGTGGTGCCAAAGGGGAGCCTTGGCAGAGCGGTCGGCGGGCGTGAACATCTCTTCCTCCCGCCTGGCAATATTCTTCAACGATGAGCTCTCGAATTTCCTCCCGAGTAAATCTTTCAAGCGGAGGGAGGCGGGCGTCGTTGACGGGGTTGTGATGAAGGTGGTCTGCTCTCACCCCTCTCTGGGCCGGGTCAGCAGAACTGGCGGCTTTGGAATATTTTTTGGATCCTTCCTTCCTTGAAGGAACTTCCTGGTCCCTGCGCTAATTTGCCTGTAGCAGAAGGTTAGCTGGTGCTAGTGGCAGCGGGGGAGCAGGAGGTGCTCCCAGGTTTTGGATCAGGGTGAGCATTTCAGTTTATTGCTCTTCCATCTGGCGAACACGCCCCTCCAGGGCAGTGACGGGGGCGAAAGCGGCTTCAGCCCTCAGTAGCACGTCCACCAAAGAGTGGAAGCATGCGGGTTCGACGTGTCCGCCAAGGGCGGATGCTTCAGTGGTGCGAGCGCTTATTTTTGCCATTGGAGAAGGACTTGGAAGTGTCAAGGCTAGTGATCTTATTTTTTTGAAGGATGCTGGGAATCATTTTTCCACAGACAACATCAAACTATTGCGGGCTAACTCAATGCCCCGGTTGGACCGGAATCAATTCGACCATCTTAGCTTGCGGAGCGATCGAGCACGCACACAGTCAGAGAAAATGAAAGGTTGACTCAAGATGTGATGACGTGGAAAAACCATTCAACTGGGTAAAAAACCATGTGACCGGATCTGTGTCGGTCAAAGTCCATTAGCTGCGTGTGATTACAATGTGTTTGGAGAATCGGGGCGACAGGCCGCTCCCCTTAAAGCTTAGGGGGGAGAGAGAAAGACTTCGACCCCCAGCGTGCAACAGGCTGCGCCGCAGGAGAGACTTGAGCACTGGAATTCGAGAGGTGGCTCTGGTGTTCTGAAGCTTGGAGCGCAGCTTCGGCGCTTGTCTGATTGTCGTCGTCCTCCTCCTACTTTTGCCCACTCCAGGACTTGGGAGTTTCACTGCTGGTGGCACACTGGTGGCTGGAGGATGATCCGAGGGAGGACTCCGACAGATCTATCGCCTGGGGAAGAAGATGACCGAGAATCCAAAAGGTGTCTTATGATGAGGTCATGTGGCTCCTTTTATAGCCTCCTAGAGAGGATTATGGCGGACCCCACCACTAACTTCGTGGGTTAGTGGGTGGTTACCCACCGGATCGGGCGGTGAGGAGAGCCCACCATGATCGGACGGCGGGCAAGTCGTCGACGGTGGTGGGGCGGCCGAGCGGTGGCGGCGGCCAGGATGGCGGCTAGTCTAGCGGAGGCCTGACCGCGGCTTGGCCGGCGGCCGCGGCCTGGCCGGCGGCCGCGACTAGGACTGTGGCTTGGCCGGGGGCCCGGCCGGCGGTCGGGGCCTGGCCGTCCGCGGCCTGGCCGGCCGCGGCCTGGCTGGAGGCGGCTGCGGCGAGGCCGGTGGCGTGGCCGGGGGCCAGGCCGGCTGCGACCTGACCGGCCGGCAGCGGCCTGGCCGGCGGCCGCTGCCTGGCCGGTGGCTCCCTCCTGAAAAGGGGGTGTTTTTTCTTAAGAGAGGGGGAGTGGGCCCCGCCTCCCCATGTTTTCCTCATTATGAGGATTTCATGGCAGGTGGGGTTGACTAGTCAACACCATGATCTCCCATATTGGGAGGAGATCATGGGTGAATTCTCCCTATAAATGGTAGTGCAATTCATCAACAATTAAATAAGAACTATAAACATATAATATAAAAAATAGAGCAAACTAATCAAAATAAAAAAGAAATTAAACAAAGCAGAATAAATGAGAGAATAAAAAATATAAAAGATCACTCGTAACAAAAAAATTATGCTGTAGCAAAATGTGGGAGAGCTGATGGTCAGCTTTTGCCTGACCGCGCGGTCTCACGGTCAGACTTTTCTAGCCGTGATGATTGCGAAGTTTCCTCTTTCAGAGAGTTCGTGGTCAGACTTTTCCAGACCGCGTAGCTTTCCGATCGCGGTCAACTTTCCTCATTTCAGACTGCGGTAACTACGAAGTCTCCCCGTAGGGAGAGCTCGCGATCTCCATTTCCATGACAGCGCGGTCTCACAGTCAGCTTCTTCTAGCTGCGGTGACCGCGAGGTCTCCCCCTGAAAAGAGCATGCGGTCAGCCTTTCCCTGACAGCACGGTCTTGCGGTCTGCTTTCTCTAGCCGTGGTGATCGCCCTCTATGATGCTCGAGCTTCCTGAACCTTTTTGTTCAGGCAGCCCCCGATTTCTATAAATAATGGACAAATCCTGACCATAGGGGAGAGGAGCAGGGAGGTCTAAAACTACGGCTAAATTACTTGTGACCGTAGCGACCTGAGTAAACCGCACGACCTCTCCAGCCTCCACTCTAACTGCGTGACCCCCTTTATCAGATGGCCTGGGCGAACTCCTTTGCCCAGTCACGACCAGCCTTTTCCCCCTTTTTCATCCGTGACTCGAAATAACCACTAAATTATGGAATGAAGTATCCAGGCCATCCTGATCGCGTAAAGGAGGTCACGCAGCTATCCAGATTGAAGTATTTTTCACCTATAATGCTGCAATGATGTACTAAATTATGGATTTAAAAATTAAGTACTATTATTTAGACCCAGCAATAGGACGCATGTGTGTCGTGATGCTGTGTTACTACTTAGTAAGTGACCGTTTATACTTGCGAGCATAATTAATTGTTTCTATTTTAAGAGCGTAGCATTTTGGGCTGTGGACCGACCCTGCAGAATAACGGGTTTCCGTATTGACGCGGCCCGTTTTCTTCACCAAAACCCACGGGGTGGGCAGAATCGTAAATTCACACCAAGCTGTCCCCGTCCCAGATAATTAAAAATCAAAATCTCCACTGAGACCCACAATTCCTCACTACATATATGCTCGCTCGCCTTCCCCCCAACGGATCCCAGCACTGCACAGTTTCCTCCTTCAGAACCCAAGAGCGAAACAACCTCTCTCTCCCGCGGGAAGAAACCGACGATGGTGGACGTCGACCGCCGAACGGCGGGGTTTCAAGCGGGCCAAGCCGCAGGCCTTCGTCGTCTCTCCACACGGGCGGCCAGCGGCCCGTCCTCCATCACCGCCTCCGCCGCCCCACGAAACGGCCTCCAGTCCCTCTCGCCTCTCGCCGACGCTATTCTATCCCACCTCCGCGCTTCCGGCGTTTCAATCCTCCCGGGTCTTTCCAACACTGAATTCGCCCGCATCGAAGCAGAGCTCGCCTTCTCCTTCCCGCCGGACCTCCACACCGTCCTCTCCGCCGGCCTCCCGTCGGGCCCTGGATTCCCCGATTGGCGCTCCCTTTCACGCATCCGTGCTTCCATTAATGTTCCTCACGCCGCCGTATCCCTCCAGATCGCCCACGGCTCCTTCTGGCCTCGATCCTGCCAATATCGCACTCTCGCCGCCGCCCGATCCGCCATCCGCCGCGCCCCCCTTCTCATACCCCTCTTTGATCGCTGCTACATCCCCTGTCGACCCTCTTTAGCGGGTAATCCCATCTTCTTCGTCGACGAAACCCGCGTTCTCTGCTGCGGATTTGATCTCCCAGACTTTTTCCGCCGCGATTCGTCTTTCAGATCCCCGCATCGCTCTCTCCGCCGGCAGAAATCGGCGAGCTCTGCCTCCGACAAGCCCCCGGTCCCATCTCTGCTACCACACACCACTCGACGCAGCCTCGACTCTATCGCCGGCAAAACCCCGCGCTGGATCGAGTTTTGGAGCGACGCCGCCTGTAATCGTCGCCGCCGCAACTTGTCCTGCTCACCATCCTCGTCATCTTCCACAACACCCGACACATCGGCTGAAATTCAGCCGACGAGGGTTCCTGAATGGGTAGGGAGCTACCTGAACAAAATCGGATCAGTTCTGAAGGATGGCGGATGGGGGGAATCAGACGTGTGCGAGATGGTCGATTCTCCTTCCACCTCCATCGGCTTTGCCGGAATGTTCGACAACGAGGCGGTGATGGACACACTCCTGCTAAAGGCTGACAGGTGCTCCGACTCACTGAGGCGTGCCGGATGGAGTTCCGATGAAATTTCCGATGCGCTCTGCTTCGATTACCGGCGTGACCGCCGCGAGAGCCGACCGGCGTTCAATATCCCTCCATTGATCGCATCGAAGATGGTGAAGCTCGCCGAAGCCGTCTCCCAATCCTGATCTCCCCTGTTAATATATTTTCTCTCATGGAATGTAGCAGCGTGAAACCAGAAAATAGATATTATTTGAGAATATAATAAGTAATTTATGCATAATAATTCCGAATTATTAGCCATTTGCTTAATTAATTATTTCCCCACGTTCTACTTTAATTAAGGGTGATTGTTAACGGCAACCAATTATTTTGCTAGTCGCACCTCAAAATCTTTCAATTTTTCGCGACTTTTTGAAATACGTCTTGTACATGCAATATCAGGAAAACTTTTCAACACGAAAGTTGTAGATATCGACGAGATCTACAACTTTCTTGTTGATCACTTTTCCTAAAAATGTATGTAGAAGGGGTACTTTGGAAATATGCACAGGTTTTTCGCCTTTTCGAAATACGTCTTGTACATGCAATTTCAGGAAAAGTGTTCACAACGAAAGTTGTAGATCTCGTGGATATTTACAACTTTTGTGTTGAACATTTTTCTTGAAAATTGCATGTACAAGACGTATTTCAAAAAGACGCGAACAATTAGGAGATTTTGAGGTGCGACTATCCAATTACGAATTGCGGTTAATAATCACTGAATTAAAACGGAATATTTGTTATGCGACCAAAATAGAACAACTCTAGTCGACCTGATTTTCTGAACGGCACAAACTACTTTTTTTATATAGTTCTAGAACTACATGCTTTCTTTAGAAATCTTTAGAATATTGCTCTAGAAGCTTATGGCTTCGATGGTGCTCTCATCAAAGCTCCGTTTGGCATGGTTGTTGGCCACATGAGATAAATCGTCATTTGTTACGAATCATCTAACAAATATCATCTGCTTGAACATAAAAGTCGATGAAATTTATTAGATGGGCGTTAAAAAATGATAATTTAATCCTCATGGTCATGACGGCCTTCATCGTGCGAAACAGAGCCCAATTCATCTCGCATTTACAAACACGGTGGTCATAAAATAAATTTGTTTCCAAAAATCGATCTTATTTTATATCTTTGTTGGATCCAACCCGTGACTGATGATTTTTCTCTTGGGGTTAGGCGAAGAAAATTTTGAGCGGCTTAGCTCTATCTCCATTGGGCGAAAATCACTACTAAAGCCAATATGCGTGTTTAGTAAATATTAGGACTCGTTTGTCACGGATGTTACGATTACAAGCCGTCATTGGCTGTTTGGCATGATTTTTTTTACTTCAGTTAGATTCTGTTTGAACTTATGATAATATATAAACTGATAATTGAAAATTGATATTTGGAAAAAGATTTTATAAAAATAATAATGAATTGAGTAGTGGACTGTTTGCATAGTTTCTCCATTTATCTAAAATTTCATTCATTCGTAAAAGTCCGTTCATTTGGACATGTTTTTTCGTCTGGACACCATTTTCACTCAATCACATTTTTTTTCATGGGTGCGAATTTTTCACATTGACGAGATTTTTTCTTCCGAACACAATTTTTTTGTCTGAGCGCAAATATTTCGCCCCGCCGCGGTATATTCACCTCGGCGCGGTTTTTTTCGCACCGATGTGATTTTTTTCGCCCGGGCGCGAATTTGTCGCTCGGGATCAAATTTTTGGTCCGGACGTAAATTTTTCGCTCGAACGCGGTTATTTCACCCGTTAGCGTTTTTTCGCCGGGGCGCGAATTTTTCGCCGGGCCGCGAATTTTTGCCCGGGTGCGAATTTTCCGCCCGGGCGCGCATTTTCCGCCCGGGCGTGAATTTTCGCCCGTGCGCGAATATTCTGTCTGGGCACGAAAATTCACGCCCGGGTGGAAAATTCACACACGGGCTGAAAATTCGCGCCTGGGTGGAAAATTCGCGCCCGGGAGAAAAATCGCGCAGGGACCAAAAATACACCCCCGGGGGAAAAATTCGTCCTCCGACGAAAAAATCGCACCCTTGCGAAATAATCATGTCCGGACGAAAAAATTAACAATGAGTTTTTTTAAGGGATATGCGCTTATGAGAAGCCATAAGCTGGACCCGGATAGATTATGAAAAATCAACTTATCATCAATTTTAAAATAAGTGATTTTTTTATAAGCTGCACAAAAAAACAGCTGAAAAACAGTGTTTGCGTTTTGAGTAGAGATTATTCATCAGCATAAGCTGTCCCAAACGGAGGCTTAGTTTGAATAAAAAACTGCAACTATCATAAATATGTTTGGCGTAATAATAATTATGACTATCGCCATAAAAAATACTTTTTTTTTTGTTAGGAATGAGATCCATCTTTATAAGTATGGGTGTGCACATAATCACACCCCCTTGATCTCCACCCAAAAGTAGTGGGATCATGGGTTTGACCGCACGCTCGATCACCGCGTCCGATCCCCCCGCGCACTGATCTCATCACACGTAATGAACGAACCGCCGCGGACACCGCCTCGCCGGTGTTGGGCGGTCGGCCTCCTCCCCGGACGTCAGCCTCCCACTCTTCTCACAACGTCGGCCGCTCCCCCTCGGCCGCCAGAGCGTGGCCCCGACAGTCGCTCCCCCTCGGCCGGCACGGCAGCGGTGGTGGCCGGTCGGGCGGTAGGTGGCGGGGGCGGCCGGCCTGGGGGCCGGCGCCGGCGGCCCGCCGGGCGCCGGCCGATGCAAGGCCGGCGGCCTGCCGCGGCCGGGCCGTTGGCGGCTAGGTAGCCGGCCGCGGCTAGGCCTGCCGCACCCGGCCGCGACAAGGCAGGTCGCGGCCAGGCTGGCCGCGGCTAGGTCGGTCGTGGTCGTCCGCGGCTAGGCTGGCCGCGGCCGCCGGTGGAGAGGCCAGCGGCCTGCCGCGACTACCCTGTCGGTGAGGCCGACGGTTTTTTCGCGGCAAGGCCCGGAAAGGAGCCGTCCTCCGGTGGTGGTCAGGCCGCCCGGCGGCAGGGGTCTTCCCGGCGGCGGCGACCCTCCTCCACGGGGAGAGGGAGTGGGTCCCCCCCCCCCCATAATTCTCTCATCATGATAGTTCATGGGGGGGATTGCCCACCCATGATCCACTTTTGGAGGAGATCATGGGGGGTGGCTTTCTCTCCTATAAATGATGGTGAAACCCATCAGTTATGACTGACACTATGAAAAATACTTAATTTTAAACATAAAAACCGATTGAATTCCATTGATGATCGAGGTCGAGTGTCCTTTGAAAGACAATTCGGAATCACGGTGTGCCAAACAGACTCTTAGGCGTTGTTTGATGTCGCGTTTTGGTCCTGTGAGTTTGGATCAAAATGTAATCGTCATAGAACATATGTTTGGCAATACAACCGTCATGGCAACCACTAAAAGGGGAAAAAATTAATTTTGAACATAAAATGGATGAATTTCCTTAGGCTATGTTTGGCGCGGCTGCAGCGACTGGAGAAGCAGTGCTGGGAAGCAATGGTGAAATAATCAGCTGTTTTGTAGAGTGGTGAGAGAATCTATAAATCTGTTTGAAAGAATAGTGTTTGCAGTGTTTTTTAGTAATTTTATTTTATAAATATTATTTAAATATTACTATATTTATTAATTATATATTATTTTATAAATATTATTTATTCAAAACATTATAAATATATAACTTATATTTCATTTATACATAATAATATAACTTATAATAACATTTATACATAAATATTATAATATAACTTAACTTAATAATATACGAGCATCTTCTTCGCACGGGCTACGCCCGTGCTCGATGCTCTCGGGCGGCGTTCACTCTCATCAAGCGGGTTTCGTCCGCCTGCGCACGGGCTTTGCCCGTGCTTTATGTTTTTGGGTGGTCTTCAGCGCCGCACCCGCCACTCGCGCCCCCCCCCCCCAAAGCAAAACTATTCTGATTCGGACTCCAGGGGCTGCGAGTGGCAGGTGCGGCGCCGAATACCACCTGAAGCATCAAGAACGGTCGAAGCGCGTACACAGGCGGGCGAAGCCCGCCTGATGCGGCCGAAGGCCGCCCAAGTGCATCGAGCACGGGCGTAGCCCGTGCAAAGATGCTCGTATATTAGTATAGATAAATAATATTATTGTTGAAGCCAGAAAAATTCCCAACCTCGAATTCGGACCAATGCCACCTAAGGTTACCGGCTCAGAGGTTAGATCAGACGACTAAGATGAAGAATGAAGGATGAAGGTCAATAGGACCCCAGATGTTGCGGCAGGAAGGTCCCACCACGTATCCAGATGCTCGAAAGGAGCAGCCCCTTCTCAACCAAAAATGACCGAACTAAGTACGTGGGAGACTAGCTGATGACAAGTCGCAAGGTCGCGACCTGGCCTCTAAGAAAAAAGAATCCGAAGACTTGGCTAGTATCCTGAACAGAGAGCTCGCGAGTCTCCTGCAGAGGATTTCCAGTCCCTCACCTCGTACCCCTGGGGTTCTATTTATAGGGAAATCCAAGGATGGTGGGGGGGCTCATATTTATACCCCACCCCCGGCGACTCGGCGACTTCCGGAGGAACTCGCATGGACTGGGTGAGTATCTCGCCTACTCGCCTACCTGGCGAGTATGCGTGGGGAGCTCACCATACTCGCCCAGGCATTCTATGGTCTTGCGCGATGATGTTGAATTCTGTCTTAACTTGTTGACCTTGACTTCTGCTGAACTGGTTGTTGGTATGACCCATCCTCGACGAATACAGGTTATACACAATCCCCGCTCTTTTCGAGTGACGTAGGAACTCGGAAATAATCATCCAACACTTATTCGGCGAGCTGCTATGCCGAGTATCAGGCTTGCTCTCACTTGATGACTATCTGTCGATCTCTATAAATAGGGGGGCCTAGTTTTTCAGGCGGATCTCCAGAGCTCGCGCATGATGTCGGACGCCGAGAAACTTCTTCAAGACAGCCTCGCCGCTCTAACTGGCATTCTCGGCATTGCTAAGCGCAAAAGGCCGCACGAAGAAGATGCTGCCGCCGACTTACCCTCTCCAAAAAAGAAGAAAACCAAGAAGGCCAAGAAGAAACCCGCCTCTGACGCGGTCGACCTGCCGTCACCTCCTGCGCAAGTCGCGGATTCAACTAGCAATCCTGCGCGCTCTGCTAGCACTCTGAAGCTACTCAGCAACCTCGGTCTTGATGACATCCCCAGCATATTCGCCCCTGACCCGAACCTCCTCGGCTCACTAAACGTTCCGGAAGTAGCTACACCGGTGTCATAGCAGGTAGAGGTCGTCTCCCTGCCAGGTCGCCAGGTTGCCGAGCCATTCTTTTTCTACCTTTGCTGGTCGCCGTCATACTTCTCGCTGATGCTATGTATTTGCGCGCAGATTCTCTGTCGGATACCGCCGACGCGGCTTTGAATGTCGCCCCGCTGAACTCCGCGTCGTTGCTCGCCCTTGCAGCCGGGAAACCCGTCAGGACCGCACATACGGTCCGGATTAGCCTTGGCGCTAAGAAGGCATCTGAAGCCTAGGTTCCCGTAGTGAGCAAGGAACCATCGTCGAAGGATCCTCCGCCAAAGAAGGTTGTTCCGGCGAGCAAGGACCTTCCGGTGAGTAAGGCCGCGCCCACCCCTGTGCGAGATCCTGCGCCGCCAGCGGCAAGCTCCCTACCGCCACCGCTGCCGCCGAACGTTGCTTCTATCCCTACGACGAATGTTTCTTTGCCGCCGCCGCCTCTGGTATCTTCTTAACAAACCGTCATGCCGCGACCTCCTCCGCCTCCTCCGCTGAAGACCCCGCGGCAGCCGGCAAGCTCGCCCCAGCCTCCACCTCATCCATTGAAGTCTTTGGCCCGGAAGTCGGATAAGCCGTTGTCGAGCTACTTCCCGCCAAGGGTGGGGGATTCTAGTCACGGAGGTCGCGAGAAGGGTAAAGCGGTCAAGCATGCTGGTTGCCCATCTTCTGGCAGGCGAGATGTCCCAGGAATTCTAATGGGAAGTGTAGCACCTCAGGCTCTGAACTATCAGAAGGAGAGTTCTCACCACTCTCTCGACAGTTCAAGAAATTTTTGAACAAGAAGCAATGGAAAGGCAAGTATGCCTCCTATAGAAGATCACGACACGATGGTGATTGTCAACGAAAATGCTCAAGTAGCCATGACAGGTATAACTCTAAACAGAACAAACATGTTTCTACTGACATTATTTGTTATTGTTATAATAAGCCAGGACACGTCATCGCTGATTGCCCTTACAAGAAGAAGGAGTGTGGTAGAAGAGAGGAAAGGAAGTTCTCGTACAACAAGAAGAGGACAGAAAAAAGTTTGATGGCCAAAAAGGGCAAGACTCTTAGTGACTCTGAATCATTTGAGTCGAGTGAAGAAGAAGAAGCCTATTTTGGACTCATGGCTCAAACTGATGATGAACAAGAGCCTCAGTTCACTGGGAAGGTAAAATCTCACACTCCTATTTCTGATTCTGAAGTTTCTGAACATGATTGTGAGGATAGCTCTTCTGACGATGAGTCAGAACTCATGGCCCAATATAAGGAGTTAATCATGGCTTACGACAAATGTCGCCGAGTCGTGAAAACTCAGGCTAAAGAGATAAAGTCTCTCAAAGCTGAAGAGAGTGTAAGGTCCCCTTTTCAAAAACCCAGGAGGACCTTATGCCCAAAGTGCTTGTCCCACCAAAAGATTCGTGTTTCGGTAGAGGACCCACCCCTCTCACCCGACCCACGACCCAAGTGGCGTAACATGCGCTTTGTAAGGCTATATATATCAGAAATAGAAAATCATTCACAGAATATAAAATTTGCGAAAGCATCACAAAGTGTAGATAAATCATCATGATAGAAAATAGGCAACCATAACAAGATCCCATGAGGGGTATAAGCGTCCCCAAAGATTATCCAACATGAGATGACAAACATAGAGTCTACAAAAGAAAATCACTCATCCTCTCTCCTCCTCAAAATAATACCCTCACATCCTCATAGATCGTCCGCACTGGCTCCTGATGCTCCTCCTCAACGGGATCACGCCTACGATCCTCCATCGGCTCCTGCTCCGTGGGTGGGCGCATCGGTCCCTAAAATGATACGTACAAAAGTACGTTAGCCACATCATGACCAAGTAAATCCCACGCTCCTCCCCAGCCCCTAATGGGTACAAGGAAGGTAACCTGCAAAGAAAATTAGTACAATATCCGAAGCAACATATCTTGTAATAGTAATTAAAAGGTAGTGGTGGGAGAAGTAGAAAGTTAGTACAGTAGTCGAAGCATCATATCAAAGCAGTTAAACGGTAGTGGCGGGAGAAATCAATGGATTATAAAAGGAGTACCGCAGTAGTAAGTTTACCCGTCATTGTATAACTCCTCCTGACGGTGGTTATACGATGACGGACCAGGATGATAGCGCATGTAAACATATCATGTATAATTGATGTGATGAGCATGTATGATGTTCTCACGGTCTCTCGAATGATGAGTCACAATCATTTCCCCCTACGTCGACATAGTGACCTGTTAAGAGAAGGAGCTCACTTCCCAGGCCTCACCGCCGTGGCCAGACGGTGACAGTGGGTCGGTCGCTCCCACTTCTAGGTTATGGATACACCCCAACGTCCTAGGCCTTCGTACCCCAAGAAACGGGTACTCTCGGTGGGAACACATCCTCACCTTGTGCGGAGATCGACCCTCTCAGCACACAACCAAAACAAGTGTGAGACGGAGCTCTGTGGAAGGGGTAGCTAGCCCCCGGTCCTCTTCACCACCCAACAACAATAGAGTTCGTCGTCACAACCTCTCCCGTAGTGTATAATAGGGGGAAGCCGACGAACCCGCCACATCAGTAACCATGCACCCTCCCATATTCCCATGCATATGAAATGAATGAAGGACTATGATAGTACTTCTAAGTTATTATGTCATATTTGCGCATTCGGGAATAATACACACATGAGTTGATAATTTGAATCATTTAAACATGATTGGCAAAACTATGGCTCAAATATCAACTCCGATTAAGGATAAAAAAATATACCACACCATGAGATCCATTATTTACACGTGATGAGTGAGACCTTATATCATTTAAGATAACAATTTCTCATGTACAAAATTTTTCATGGACAACTATATATCACATATGGAAGCACATAAGCACCTTGAAATATTTATTCATATATTCATAAAAAGAATTGTAAATCTGATCTAAACAAAAAGCTTATCTTTCACGGTGACATGTATGTGGGGGTTTTCTCATGGCTGAGTATCATAAAAATTGTATTTTTTTTGTACCAAAATTTTGATGGCAACTATATATAATAATTGAACATGCAAAATCGTTGAGATATATCTATACTGATAACAGGAGTAAGTGTGTATCCCCTTCTTTTTTTTTAGCTAACATGTTTTCTTGATTCAAATTTTGTAAGTAGTTATATAAATATCAACATGATTTTCACGGTGTGAAAATTCATCCTATATCAAATTGCATGCCTAACCTTTTGAGAATTAAAATGGAACTAAATTAAAAACTAGATCTAAACCCTTTTTTTTCAGAACTCCCGGAGGTGGCGTTGCAGGAGATTCAAGTTATATACCCTGCCGTTTAACGCCATAAATATTTTGAGTAAATAATTAAATATATATATATAATAAGAGGCTCACGGTGGCTGCATGCATGCAGCCACCGTGAGGCCATGCGGGCGGCCCCTTGGCCGGCCGGAGCACTAGTTGCTCCGGCCACCACTCCCAGCAATCTCGTCCAGGTCGGGCGCTCCGGCAGGGAGTCGGCCGGCGGCCGTCCGCCGCCGCCGGCTGCGACCTGGAGAGAACCCTCTCCAGGTCCACGGTGGCTGTAAAGCCACCGTGAAACAGGAGGCAGGGGGAGTTACGGGGTGCCCCACCACCGCTGGTGGGGTCTTTGGCTCCGGCCACCACCCTCAGAGAAAGTACCCCGGGGAGGGCCTCCGGTGGGGTGACTGTCGGCGGCCGGCCGCCGCCGGCGGTGGCCGGAAAAATCCTAACAGAAAAACCTTTTTTTTTTTTTTTTTGATCGGATGAAGATGCCGCCGGAGCGGATTCTGTCGAGCCTCGTCGCTTCAAGGGCCTTGAGGAGGGGTCGTGGGGACTCCTCCTCCCCTTCACACGCCCCATGCGAGGTCAAAACCCGCAACGGTGGCGGAGGTCGTGGGGGTGGTCCGAAACTTCCGTGGCCGGGAAAACCGTCTCGGGTGGTCGGAGACGGCAAGAATCGATGAGAAAAGGATCTAAGGGCAGAGAGAAGTCGGAGGAACTTACATTTGTGTCGTTTAGGCGAGGGGATCGTCGCGCGGCCATGGCGGTGGAGTTCGCCGGAGTTCGTGGAGGAGATTCGCCGAAAGGTCGTCAGGGCTTGGTCTATTGCTGTTTAGGGGGGTATGGTGCTGGGAAAATCAAAACCCTAACCCTATAGTGTTTTATATAGGAGGGGTGGTCTTTTGGAGTGTTGGGAGGGGTTTAATGAGGAGCATTTACTCCTCCTTGGTGGATCTGCCCACACCAGCCGAATGTAACCTTCCCAAGGCCTTGAGAATGGGGAGGAGATGAACCTCCAGCCACCATATTAAAAGGGGGAGTTATTATGGGGGTTTTACCTATTAATGGGTGCTTATAAATGTGATATTTAATTACCCGTTAATTATTTTAAAACAAAATTTTTATGGCAGCCTACTGAAATCATAAAGTATTTTTAGAAAACTTTTCGTAATTTTTGAAAGTATTTTCGTATTTTTATTTATTTATTTGGTGTTTTCAACATGATAAAATCAAAATAAATAATTTATATCTTTTAAAAAAATAATTTTAGTTAATACATCTCTTTCAAATATGCTTAGGGTACTATGATAAAAATTTGATAGAATAATAATATCCTTTTCTATTTTTCTTAAATCTCTAATATATTTAATAAATTAATTACCCAAATAATAAATAAATTTTTAAAAGATTAATTAATTTTTTATTGGTCCATAGTACTTCAATTTGTCATTAGGGTGTCTTGATAAAATTTTAGGAGTTGATAGGAGTGCACTCGTCTCGTTTCTCATTAAGTTATCGTTTATGTGGTTTGGTGTGCGTCTAGGCGAATAAAGGTGTTTTGGGCGTCGCATGATTCAAGACGTTCAACTTGGTGAATAAATATCATGATGATTTAATTGGGCTAGTTTAGGGTAATGACATGCTACTCGCGTGTATATTGGCCTACTAAGGGCTAATAAGTCTATATACGCAAAATAAGGGTCCAATATCTAGTTTAGTCACATAAGACCCGTGTGACCCGGAAGGCGGGGAAAATGACTTATTGGGTCACTAATACCCAATAAGTTATCACCCTACTATTTGGGTGCCAACCCAGCCCACAGAACCCTAGCGGGTCAAACGACACGAAGGGGTCGAAAAAATCGAAACTGGGATGTTATAGAGAGCGCCTTGAGAGAGAAAGTCTCAAAGACTGACTCACTCGAAGCAATAATACTATTGAAGAATATAACAAAGCTCTTGAGCACCTCGACCTTAAAGAGAAAATCATCAAAGAGCTGGAAGCCCAACTTGTTGCTGAAAAGAAACTAGTTGAAAGTTTCTCAAAGCCCAAGACAGTTCTTCCATTCGTTGCTGAATTCTCAGCCAAGGACAAGGGTGCTGGTCTAGGTCATGAAGAAGCTCCTAGTAAGTATTCTAGGAGAAACAAGGCTCAACGGAAGAATAAGGCCGCCAAAAAGGCCTTAGCCAAAGAGAAGGGGAAAGCCACTCAAGATCAGACCACGTTCAAAAAGGTTATATTTCCTTCAAACCAGTTTGATCTTGACTCATCTTACGGACACTTTGCTAGGCCTACCTATGTAGAGCCAAAGTCTCGTTATCAAGGATGGACTCGACCCAGAAACTTTGGCGAAAGTGTCTTTAAGGCACCTTATGAAGAAGTGACTTTTCAGAGCTTTGGCCCTTTCAATCATGGTCATAACTTCAAGAAGGCATCAAAGGCAAAGCCTGTTGTAGAAAAGCCAGTGAAGGAGAAGAAAATATGTGATTGTCATCATCATGAAGTTTCTTCCTCCAAGAATGCTGCCCCTGCTAGACCACAATTCCAAAAGGTCAAGCAGGAGAACATAAGACAAAGATACAACAGATTTAATTGTTGGTGTTGTGGCATAATTGGTCACTTTGCCATTGATTGCTGGTTTAATCCCAGAAATGCTGCAACCCCACATGTTGGCAATATGAGGAAGACCACTCCTAATGCTAATATTTGTAGGGGGAGTGTTCTAACCGAGACCAAGGACCCAAACGTATTTGGGTTCCTAAGGCAAACTGATTGTGATTGCAGGTATGTCCAAAGGCCACAAAAATGTCAATCTGGTATTTGGACAGTGGATGCTCTCGGCATATGACCGGGACAAGAAGCCTAATTCAGAACTTTACTCCAGTCGTGAACGGACCGAAGGTCATCTTTAGAGGTTCAGACCGTGGAATCACTAAAGGTTACGGTATGATTATGAATGGTAATGTATCCTTCTCAGATGTGGCATACGTTGAAGGTTTGGAACATAACCTTATAAGCATAAGCCAACTCTGTGATAAAGGATACATAGTTGAGTTTCACGCTGATAAGTGCTTGATAAAATCTGTTGACAATATGAAAACAATTCTATCCGGCACTCGAAGCAGAAACATATTTTGCTTGAATTTTATTTGTATAGATTCTTCGACACCAGTGTGCTTTTTAGCAAAAGATAGTGCATCTCTCGGTGACCAATGGCACAAGAGACTAGCACATATTAATTACAAAACTATTAATAAATTATTTTTAATGAACTTAGTACGTGATGCTGCAAATGTCAAGTACATCAAAGATAGACCTTGTCATGCATGTGTAAAAGGCAAGCAAACAAGGGCTACCTTTAAAAGCGTTATTGGCAAGGATTCTAATAGATGTCTTCATCTACTACATATGGACTTGTTTGGTCCACTGCAAAATAGAAGTTTGGGAGGAAAGGATTATACGTTGGTAATTGTTGATGATTACTCGCGCTTTGCGTGGGTGTTCTTTCTGAAACACAAGTCAGATACCTTCGACATCTTTACAAATTTTGTCAGGCAAGTCCAGAATGAATACAACTGCTCCATATTCAAAATCAGAAGTGACAATGGAACATAGTTCAAATCTGGGGCCATGACAGAATTTTGTGAAAGCCTGAGTATCTTTCATGAGTTTTCCTCTCCTCGTACTCCACAACAGAATGGAGTGGCCGAGAGAAGGAATAGAACACTCATAGAGGCCTGCAGGACCATGTTGAATGATGCTTCACTTCCGGAGTACTTTTGGGCTGAAGCCGTCAACACTGCATGCTACGTGCAAAATCGAGCCTTCATAAACAAAAACCACGATAAGACACCTTACGAACTTCTGAAGGGCAGGAAACCGACAGTCTCATATTTTAGAATTTTTGGCTGTAAATGCTTCTTGCTCAACAATGATAAGTATCATACTACAAAGTTTAGCGAAAAGAGTTTTGAAGGTATTTTTGTAGGTTATAGTAGCCATAGTAAGGAATACATGATCTTTAATAGAAAAACCCTGGTCATGGAAGAATCGATACATGTTGTATTTGATGAGACGAGTTTGCTGCAAAGCAACACTTCTAGTGTGCTTATTGAAGATTCAGGTGCAAAGCTGAAAGAAATTAACTTGGATGGACCGTCCGAAGATAAAGGTGAGAAGTTCATCAAGATCACCACTCCAACCCCTATTGGAGAGACTGATTGGCGAGAAATTACAAAGCACTAAAATAACAATACAATATATTAAGCAATTTAAGATTGGAATTGATACAGTGCAGCAAAATTTCAAGTAATAAAAAAAACCGCAAGTGCACGGTGTACAATTGTAATACCTATGCAAGTACGAGTCGATCCACGGAGAAGTTTATTTTTTTCTTTAATCCAGGCGAACTATAAATAAAAGGTTGGATTGATTTGTCCTTAAACAAAACGAGATCTTAATTTGAGAAAGAAATGTTGAAAAATATGTTTCGGGTGCAATTTTAATTAAAATATTTAATATATGATTTCAGAGTAATAATTCATCACATCCTGAAAAGATATTATAAGTTATGATTCACAGAAAAAACCTTTATTTTTATAATTTATCCAATTATTTTGCGTATTCCTTTCCACATATCACATCAAAATCACTTAATCATATAATATATGCGAGCAATACAAGACAAAATTTAGGTGATAAAAATCGAGAGAGAGCGCCGCGACTGAGTCCGGAGATATGATTAAATCACTAAGCACATTTTGCATGCAATCGCGCTATATAGCATCGAACTTTCGGAGGAATGCAATATGCGTAGTTGGCAACACAAAATATCAAGATTCATATTAATATTTCCGGATACAAGTCGTATGATTGAGCGAAGAGTAATAAAAATAATCATATAATTAAATAAGTAATCATATCGCACCCAAAACAAGATGAGACTACTCACTCATGATTTGTTTTACAAAAATTATATGAGAGATTATCATATAAGAGAATAAAAACAAAGGAACAATTTTATTGATCGAACAATAAAGACTTACAAAACTTTGCGAGGCGCATACACGAACTTCCTCCAAATATTCTTCCTCTCATACAATGTCTCTCAAAAACTCACAAATAAAATGCAAGCAAACTCTCACTTTCAACTTTCCCAAAATCCGATCTCCTTGATCACTCAGACACCTCATTTTATAGAAGAAGAATTTGAAAACAACTCAAAAGTCTTGAGCGGCAAAAATGTGTAACGCCACAGTTAATTCCACCATGAATTTAGCCTGTAACTGCAGCCCCCAATTGAATTCAGCGCCATTTGCTAAAATAATGCCAATAAATTCAGCACCAAGAGGCTGCAATGAACACAACAAAACTGCTGAAATAAATTCAGCGAAACTGCCAAAATGAATGCAGCAAAACTGCTGAAATAAATTCAGCGAAACTGCTGAAATAAATTCAGCGAAACTGCTGAAATAAATTCAGCGAAATTGCTGAAATAAATTCAGCAAAACTGCCAAAATGAATTTATTTCAGCAGTCCAAGGTGTTGACTCCAATCAACACCCGAAGCGAGTGTTCGAACCATTGAGCTCGATCCATCCTAGCCATGTCGTCTTCTTTCTTGCCTTTGCGTCTGAAATCTTCACCATTTATCTATCTCTTTTAGAACTTATTTTTAGAGTCTACAATTACACAAATAATAACCCCGTGAAAAGCATCATTTACATAAAATATAATAAAATAAGACATGAAATAAATAAACAACATATGTGTACTAATAAATGAAAATGTCACGAAAAACATCCTAAAATATTATAAAATATGCGGATTTTTGTGATATCATCACCCCTCCACACTTAACGTTTTGCTCGTCTCGAGCAAAAATAACTAGATAAATATTTTTTCGTAGAATAAATGATTACACTTAGCATTTGCAAGAAGCCTTTAAACCCCTAGGGTACCCTAGTGGACGAGTTGTGTCTCGTGAGAGTTTTTAGAGAATTGCACCCACAAAATTCAAACATCAGTTTCCAAGTACGTTAATATCTAAATATTTCATAAGAGAACTTTGGAATTCATAAACATCATGGACAATTAATTTCATTTTTAAGGCTATAGATCTAGACACTTCACTAAATAAAGTCAAATTTTCTCATCCTCTGACCACATATTAATTACATATATATCTCATATAATATGTCAACAATTCTATGTGAGAGAGCTAATTTTATAATATTAGTGATGTCTTTTTAGCTCAATTGATATTTAATCAATCTCATAATCTAGAGGTTATAAATAAGCTCAATTTCTGAGAAAAATAATCTGAATTAGTGCAAAAGACAATTTTCGTAAAGACAAGTTAAGAAATTCTCTTAATATTGAACTCGTAGAATAAAAATATTGAAGTCATAAAGATGATTGTTTTATCACTTGAGTTTCATGAAAACATAAATTAAGCTATGATTCCAGAAAAAGCTAAAAGCCAGACGTTCCCCAATAATAGTATAAGATAACTCCCTAGGTGCCTCAACATACAATGCCCATTAGGTCTTATCAGACACTGAGGTAGAGCTAGTGAAGGAGTAAACCAAAGAGTTCTTATAACATTTATATAAGTTTTCAAAAATAATAATTCCTAGGTGCCATAGCCCACAATGCCTATTAGGACTTATCAGGGACTAGAGTAGTGCTAGGAGAGATCTTTAATTACCTAGGTGTCATAGCCCACAATGCTTATTAAGACTTATCAGGGACCATGGTAGTGCTAGGACTTTATCAATTCTGAATTTTATTTGATCTCATATTATATTGAAAACAACAGATGTAAAATAATTATAAGGGGACAAAAAGCCAGAGAATTATTTAACTGGGATAGCTAACTAATGTAATTAGAAAGTCAAATGACATGTTATTATCTTTATGAATACAATATAAAAATTCTTTTAATCAATCTTAAGTGGATTAATCAACAAGATTTATTATATTCGTCTTAAACACTAATAAAGATTACACAACTCATAAAAAGAATTCAAATATGAGCCTACTAGAAGTAAAAGAAATCATAATATCCAATTGATTATTTAAATTAAAATCATTTAATGGAAGCTCTTTCAACCTAGAATTAAGTCCACATACATGAGATACATACTCCCTTAATACATGATTATTGATGATTATTATCAACTTTACATTTTCTCAAGTGTCATGAAATCAAACCATTATTGCCCAAGAATTTCAGAATTCAATAATTCTCTCTTTTTTTTAATCATTTAGAAAACACAATTTTTTTTAAAGAAGTATGAAGAGAATCTACCCCTCCACACTTATTTTTGTGATCGTCCACGAGCATTAAAACCATAAGATAAAATGAAATCTTCTCCTTTTTTTCTTCTTTTTTAACATAATAAAAGAAATTTTAATATGTACATAATAAAATAAAATAAAAACAATTAGTGAAGATATGAGGGCTCATGAAGACTCACGATCTCAAACGCCTCAATATGCTCATATTCCAGAAAATGTTTGGGTCTATGCCCATTAACAGCAAAGATATTACCTTTACTTAAATCCTTAATTTCAATAGCACCATTTGCAAATACATTTTTTACTAGATAAGGTCCGGTCCATCTAGTTTTTAATTTCTCAGAGAATAGATGTAATCTAGAATTATAAAGTAATACTTTATCTCCTATAGTAAATGTTTTTTTAGAGATAAATTTATCATGAAATAGTTTGGTCTTATCTTTATATATTCTAGAGTTTTCATATGCATCATTTCTTAGTTCATCTAATTCTGTTAATTGTAACTTTCTTTGGGCTCCAATCTTATTTTTCGTCAAAATTTATTTTTTTAATTGCCCACGTCGCACGATGTTCTAATTCGACAGGCAAATGACAAGCTTTTCCATACACAATCCGATAGGGTGACATACCTAGATTTGTTTTGAATGTCGTCCGATAAGCCCATAAAGCATCAACTAACTTCAATGCCCAATCCTTTCGATTTGCACTTATCGTCTTTTCTAGAATTTGCTTTATTTGTCTATTTGACACTTCCACTTGACCACAAGTTTGTGGGTGATAAGGTGTTGATAGCTTATGTGTAATTCCATACTTTTTCATTAAAGTCTCAAATGAACGATTACAAAAATGTGTCCCATTATCACTAATAAAAGCTCTTGAAGTACCAAATCTAGATAAAATATTTTCTTTAATAAATTTAATCACAACCTTGCTATCATTAGTTTTAGATGGTATTGCCTCAACCCACTTAGACACATAATCCACCGCTAGTAAAATATAATAATATCCAAATGAATATGGGAATGGACCCATAAAATAAATTCCCCATACATCAAAAATTTTTACTACTAAGATTGATTGCTGAGGCATTTCATTTCTTTTGGTTATTCGTCCCATGTGTTGACATTTATTACACATTTTACAATATTCAAATGCGTCTTTAAATAAGGTGGGCCAATAAAATCCGCATTGCCAGACTTTTGAAGAAGTTTTCTTAGCCCTAAAATGCCCCCCACAAGCTTGATCATGGCAGAAGGATAATATGCTTCTAAACTCCTCATCCGGAATACACCGTCTAATGATTTGATCGGGACAATATTTAAATAAATAAGGTTCTTCCCAATAAAAATATTTCACTTGTGAGAAAAATTTGTCTTTGTCTTGTTTCATCCAAAATGATGGTGTCTCTTTTGTGACTAAATAATTTACTATATCAGCAAACCAAGGAGTTTTAGAAGCCACATAAACTTGTTCATCCGGAAAGTTTTCATTAATCGGTATTGTATCAGACTCCTCATTCTTTAATCTAGAAATATGATCAGCTACTACATTTTCACACCCTTTTTTATCTCGTATTTCTAAATCAAATTCTTGTAGTAGTAATATCCAACGGATTAACCTAGCTTTAACATCTTTTTTTTGATAAAAGATATTTAATTGCAGCATGATCAGTATATATTATAATATGAGATCCTATTAGATATGATCTAAATTTTTTAAGGGCGAATACCACAGCTAGGAATTCTTTTTCAGTAGTAGTATAATTTAGTTGCGCATCATTAAGAGTCCTACTAGCATAATAGATAACATGTGGTTTTTCATTTATATGTTGTCCTAGAATGGCACCTATAGCATAGCCAGAAGCATCACACATAATTTCAAATGGTTTATTCCAATCTGGTGCTTGAATTATAGGGGCAGAAGTTAGTTGTTTTTTAAAAATTGGAATGCTTTATAACAATCATTATCAAAATTAAAGTGCTCGTCTTTACCTAAGAGTTTAGTCAAAGGTCTAGCTATCTTGCTAAAATCCTTTATAAAGCGTTGATAAAAACCCGCGTGACCTAAAAATGCTCTTATCTCTTTAACAGATTTTGGAGGAGGAAGTTCAGATATAACCTCAACTTTTGCCTTATCGACCTCTATTCCTTGGTTGGAAATTATATGTCCTAAAACAATTCCACGTTTCACCATAAAATGACATTTTTCCCAATTAAGCACAAGATTTTTCTCTCTACATCTTATTAATACTAACTCTAAATGATTTAAACAGTCGGAGAATGAATCTCCATAAATAGAAAAATCGTCCATGAATATTTCCAAAAATCTCTCAACCATATCAGAAAATATACTCATCATGCACCTTTGAAAGGTGGCAGGTGCATTGCACAATCCAAAAGGCATGCGGCGATAAGCAAATGTTCTAAATGGGCATGTAAAAGTTGTTTTTTCTTGATCTTCCGATGAGATAGGGATTTGGTTATATCCAGAGTAACCATCAAGAAAACAATAAAATCTATGTCCTGCTAACCTCTCTAGCATTTGGTCAATAAAGGGTAGAGGGAAGTGGTCTTTCCTAGTAGCCTCATTAAGTTTTCTGTAATCGATGCAAACTCGCCATCCAGTTTGTGTGCGAGTTGTGATTTGCTCATTATTATTATTTGTGATTACAGTGATTCCGGATTTCTTAGGTACAACATGAATCGGGAAAACCCAAGGACTATCTGAGATGGGATATATTATTCCGTTATCCAACAATTTAATAATTTCTTGTATTACCACTTCTTTCATTGTCGGATTTAGTCTTCTTTGAGGATCGCGTTTAGGTTTTGCATTTTCATTCATATGAATTCTATGTTGTACTATGGTTGGATTAATCCCCTTTATGTCTCACATAGTCCATCCAATGGCTTCCCTATTAGTTTTTAGAATTTTAATTAATCTTTTAGTTTCATCTTCGTCTAAATCTTTTGATATTATAACAGGAAGTGTCTCTTTTTCACCTAAATAGGCATATATCAAATGATCGGGCAATGGTTTAAGTTCTAATTTAGGTGCTTCGATCATGGAAGGGAGGCTAGGGGGCCTAAGTTCTTCACTCAAGCATTCCGGAAATGGGTCTCTATGAGCATACATTAAATCTTGTGTATTAAGTTTTTTTAATAGTGCAATCTCATCTTCAAAAATTTCTTCAAAACTTTTATCAAATATTTCCTCATCCAAATCTCCTATATCTTCATCTTCTAATTCTTGAATCATATTTACATCTAATGTTTGATCATGTGATTGCCCATTTAGATTAAAAATATTCAAATCAATTGTCATGTTTCCAAAAGATAATTTCATTAATCCATTACGACAATTAATCAACGCATTAGATGTAGCTAAAAACGGTCGTCCGAGAATAAGAGGTATTTGACAACGAGTGTTAGCAACTGGTTGTGTCTCTAGTACTATAAAGTCTACTGGAAAGATGAATTCTCCTATTTTAATTAGTACATCCTCTATTTATCCCTTTGGTATCTTAATAGAGCGGTCTGCTAGTTGAAGTGTGACCTTGGTAGGTTTTAACTCTCCTAAATCAAGTTGCTCATATACAGAATATGGAAGCAAATTTACGCCGGCTCCTAGGTCTAGTAAAGCTCTATTAATAAATTTATTACCTATATTACACGAAATAGTCGGACATCCGGGGTCCTTATATTTAACTGGGATTGTGCTTGTTAATACATTTGATATATTAGAGGCTAAAAATACTTTATTAGGTACGTGAGTTTGTTTCTTCTTGGTACATAAATCCTTAAGAAATTTTGCATAATTTGGCACTTGTTGAATTGCATCAAGAAGAGGAATATTAATTTTTACTTGCTTGAAAACCTCTAACATTTTTTCCATTTGCATAGAATTTTTATTACCTTTTAATCTTTGTGGATAAGGAGCTTTTAATTCTTGAATTTTATCTTCATTTGATGATATTTCAATTGATTCTTTAAGAGGTATTTCATTATTTGTAGTTGTTTCAATTGTGGTTTCAGGCTTCTCATTGCATTGTTCTACTTTATTATCCACTTTTTTACCGGATCTTAAAATTGTTATAGCATTGACTTGACTCTCTTTTATATGATTTAAAGCCTTATGATCTCTTGGATTAGTGATTGGTTGGCTGGGAAAGGTTCCTCTCTCTCTCTCTCGCTAATTTGAGATGCAATCTGCCCAACTTGTTGTTCTAATCTAGCTATGGCTTGTGAGTTAGTATTCATTATTTGACTAGATGTTTGTATGAATTTAGTAAGGGCTTCAGATGTTTGTGATGTTGTTTTCGCTAAAGCTTCTACACTTTTCTCTAAATCAGAAGTTTTATGATTAAATCCAGGAGGTTGAAATTGTTGATTATTAAAATTTTTAAATTGCTGTTCTTTAAAATTTTGATTTAATGGTTTGGAGTTATTATTATTGTTATTATTATAACTTTGTGATGAAAGTTTGAATTACCATTTTGTTTCCATGAAAAATTTGGATGATTTCTCCAGCCTGGATTATAATATTGAGAATATGGGTCATTCTTGGGGTTTTGAAAGGTAGCATTCATTTGTTCATAATTTAAATTACTTCCTAAATAAGGGCACTCTTCTCCTATGTGTGAAGGATCTTGACAATTAGGACATACAAAAATTTGATTAACTTGTTTATTCTTAAGGTCTAATTCATCTAATCTACGGACAAGTGCGTCAATCTTAGCCTCACACGCAGTAGTAGGGTCAATAACATGCATACCATTTTTTATAGGCCATTGATTTTTCATTAATCAATTTACTAGACCTATCATAAGAGTTCTCTTCCCATTGCCCAGTTTTCTCTGCTAAATTTTCAAAAAATTCCCAAGCCTCATCTTCACTTTTATCCATAAAATTTCCTTGACACATAGATTCTAGCATAGTTTTTGTGTTAAAGTTTAAGCCTTTGTAAACAATTTGACATAGTCTCCATTTTTCTATAGCATGATGCGGGCATAATGTTAAGAAATTTTTGAATCTATCTATATACTTCCAAAATGTTTCCCCAGGAATTTGTGAAAATTGATTTATTTCATTCCTAATCTTTGCAGTTTTATGATTAGGATAAAATTTTCTAAGAAATACTTTAATAAACTCATCCCAAGTATTTATAGAATCTATGGGTAAACTATGCAACCATTTCTTAGCGTAATCCTTTAACGCAAAGGGAAGGAAACGAAGCTTAAGTGCGTCTTCAGTTAAATTTTGTAATTTCATCATAGAACAGACCTCTTCAAATTCACTTATAAAGATATACGCATCTTCGTTATCGGCTCCTAGAAATTTTGGTAGCATATTCACATAGTGAGGTTTTATTTCAAAATTATTTGCAGTAGATATAGGTAATCTAATACATGAAGGTAGTGATGTTCTCATTGGATAACACCTATCACGTAGAGCAACATTTGGATTCGCTTCAGCCATAACTAAAATTTCAAATTCAGATCTTACTAAGCATTTTGTCGAATCTCTAGTCCAATGTGCATACACTATGAGGATGAAGATTGATGATTCAAACTAAATTGATCTTTAAGAAAAAATCTTAAAGATCTGAATAAAGATGAAATATACTGGCTCACCCCTAACCGTTTTCCTAGACACCAACTAGTTAGGAAATTTTTAAAAATGTAAATTAATTAACCGTTTTATGATAATTATTTTCTAATCTAATAATTCGAAGTACTAAAGAAAAATAAAAACTTCCCCGGCAACGGCGCCAAAAACTTGGTGAGAAAATTACAAAGCACTAAAATAACAATACAATATATTAAGCAATTTAAGATTGGAATTGATACAGTGCAGCAAAATTTCAAGTAATAAAAAAACCGCAAGTGCACGGTGTACAATTATAATACCTATGCAAGTACGATCGAGTCGATCCACGAAGAAGTTTATTTTTTTCTTTAATCCAGGCGAACTATAAATAAAAGGTTGGATTGATTTGTCCTTAAACAAAACGTGATCTTAATTTGAGAAAGAAATGTTGAAAAATATGTTTCGGGTGCAATTTTAATTAAAATATTTAATATATGATTTCGAAGTAATAATTCATCGCATCCTGAAAAGATATTATAAGTTATGATTCACAGAAAAAACCTTTATTTTTATAATTTATCCAATTATTTTGCGTATTCCTTTCCACATATCACATCAAAATCAGTTAAGCTTGTAATATATGCGAGCAATACAAGACAAAATTTAAATCGATAGAGAGCGCCGCGACTGAGTCCGGAGATATGATTAAATCACTAAGCACATTTTGCATGCAATCGCGCTATATAGCATCGAACTTTCGGAGGAATGCAATATGCGTAGTTGGCAACACAAAATATCAAGATTCATATTAATATTTCCGGATACAAGTCGTATGATTGAGCGAAGAGTAATAAAAATAATCATATAATTAAATAAGTAATCATATCGCACCCAAAACAAGATGAGACTACTCACTCATGATTTGTTTTACAAAAATTATATGAGAGATTATCATATAAGAGAATAAAAACAAAGAAACAATTTTATTGATCGAACAATAAAGACTTACAAAACTTTGCGAGGCGCATACACGAACTTCCTCCAAATATTCTTCCTCTCATACAATGTCTCTCAAAAACTCACAAATAAAATGCAAGCAAACTCTCACTTTCAACTTTCCCAAAATCTGATCTCCTTGATCACTAGACACCTCATTTTATAGAAGAAGAATTTGAAAACAACTCAAAAGTCTTGAGCGGCAAAAATGTGTAACGCCACAGTTAATTCCACCATGAATTTAGCCTGTAACTGCAGCCCCCAATTGAATTCAGCGCCATTTGCTAAAATAATGCCAATAAATTCAGCACCAAGAGGCTGCAATGAACACAACAAAACTGCTGAAATAAATTCAGCGAAACTGCCAAAATGAATGCAGCAAAACTGCTGAAATAAATTCAGCGAAACTGCTGAAATAAATTCAGCGAAACTGCTGAAATAAATTCAGCGAAATTGCTGAAATAAATTCAGCAAAACTGCCAAAATGAATTTATTTCAGCAGTCCAAGGTGTTGACTCCAATCAACACCCGAAGCGAGTGTTCGAACCATTGAGCTCGATCCATCCTAGCCATGTCGTCTTCTTTCTTGCCTTTGCGTCTGAAATCTTTACCATTTATCTATCTCTTTTAGAACTTATTTTTAGAGTCTACAATTACACAAATAATAACCCCGTGAAAAGCATCATTTACATAAAATATAATAAAATAAGACATGAAATAAATAAACAACATATGTGTACTAATAAATGAAAATGTCACGAAAAACATCCTAAAATATTATAAAATATGCGGATTTTTGTGATATCATCACTGATGATCAAGATAAAGAAATCATCCAAGATGAAGAAGTCACTCCGGTGATAGAAGACAATCCAGATGCAAGGACTCTTGAGCTCAGACATCTAAAGGATCACCCCATGCACCAGATCATAGGAGATCCCCGGGATGATATCAAAACTCGAAGAGATACAACTAATGAGAATTTATATTTAAGTTTTCTCTCTCAGGTTGAACCAAAGAAGTTTGAGAAAGCAAACTCAGACACATCGTGGATAATGGCGATGGAAGAAGAACTAAACCAGTTCAAGCGCTGCAAAGTATGGAAGCTTGTTCCAAGACCCAAAGGTAAGATCGTCATTGGGACAAAATGGGTCTACAGGAACAAGATGGACAAGGATGGAACGATAGTAAAGAACAAGGCCAGACTTGTCATAAAAGGCTATCGTCAAGAAGAAGGAATCGACTTCGACCAGACGTACGCTTCAGTGGCAAGGCTGGAGGCAATAAGGTTATTCCTAGCATATGCTGCACTCAAACACTTCAGTGTCTACCAGATTGACGTGAAGTCTGCCTTTCTTAATGGTGACATAAAGGAAGAGGTGTATGTGGAACAACCTCTAGATTCCTTTGATTCTAACTTTCCTGATTATGTTTATTTACTGCATAAAGCGTTATATGGCCTGAAACAAGCTCCTCGAGCTTGGTATGAGACGCTGTCTAGCTTTCTACTTGAGAACAAGTTCACAAGGGGAAAGATAGACAAAACATTATTTCTTAGGGAAATTAAAGACAAGATTTTGCTAGTGCAAATCTATGTCGACGACATCATTTTTGGCTCTACTGATGACAACCTCTGCAAGAAGTTTTCAAAACTTATGCAAGGGAAGTTTTAAATGAGCAGTATGAGCAAGCTGAAGTATTTCTTAGGGCTTCAAGTGAAACAATCTGAAGATAGAATTTTCATCTCACAGACCAAGTTCACCAAAGAGCTGATTAAGAAATTCGAAATGAAGAACGCAACCTCGATGAGGACTTCAATGGGTTCAACTATGTCTCTGGACAAGGATGAAAAAGGGAAATCTTTTGATGAAACCAAGTACAGAAGCATAATTGGATCCTTGCTCTACCTTACGGTAAGTAGACCTGACATAATGTTCTCAACATGTGTCTGTGTTAGATTTCAGGTGAACTCTAAGGAATCTCACTACGCTGCTGCAAAGCGGATTTTGAGATACCTTAAAGGTATACCAAATCTTGTCTTATGGTACCCAAGAAGTAAAAACAGCAAACTAATAAGTTTTTCAGATGCAGATTTTGCAGGGAGCAAAGACGACAGGAAAAGCACTTCAGGGACATGTCAATTCTTTGGAAGAAGACTTATCTCCTGGAGTAGAAAAAAGCAAAACTGTGTGGCAATTTCAACGGCTAAGTCAGAGTACATCTCTGCAGGCAGTTGATGTGCACAGTTACTTTGGATAAAGAATCAATTTGAGGACTACAACATGAAGTTTGAAAAGATTCCATTGTTTTGCGACTCTTCCAGCGCAATAGCAATAGCCAACAACCCAGTCTCGCACAGCCGGACAAAGCATATAGAGCTAAGGTATCACTTCATCCGGGAGCATGTGGAGCATGGGGACATAGACCTTCAATATGTCTCTACAGATAGGCAAATTGCGGACTTTTTTACGAAGCCGCTGGACGAGACCAAGTTCTCGTTATTCAAAACAGAACTTGGGATGCTCAACAAAGAAGACTAGAGAAGATGGATTTTCAAGAAGGCTCAAAGATGGAATTGGACAAAAGAGCTGAAGCAACCAATATGAAGATTTGTGAAGAAGTTGGACTCTTCAAAGAAGGTGCCATTACCAAGCTATCTGTTGAAGTCAGAAAGGGGAAGAAGTTGGTAAAAGAATATCTAGAAAATTTTCATAATCTTTTGCTTGCTTACACTGCTTGATATACTTAACACTTTTTATGTCCATAATTCACCTTATTGTAAAAGGTTCTGACTTCTATAAATTAGGGGAGATAGTTGGGTATTGTATCCACACTAACCTAGACTTGATGAAGTCACCCTTGAACTAAGATGAATTAAGTTGTATTTGATGTTTGGTTTGAGTTATGTGTTTGCAGGAATTCTTATGGGAAGTGTAGACCAATGTCAGTCTACAATGGGTCACCAAATACAGGACCATACAATGTAATCTCTTATTGTGTGTTCCAAAGTGTTGACTCATGTGTAGCCTCTCTCTTGGTATACACTTCATATTCAAGCTCTAGAACTAAGTGAAAAGACTTGATGCTGGTCATCCCTTAGAAGAAGAAAAATTCTGTCAAGAAAAATTTTCCCAAGTAAAGTACTCGAGTAGTTCTTTACTTACTCGAGTAAGTTACTGAGTTCATACTCGAGTAATAATACTCCTACCGAGTTGCTAAGATATATCCCGAGTAGTCAGTTATGGCTCTCGAGTAGTTAAGACAACTACTCGAGTAGTTTCTTTTTACCTCTCGGTTTTACAGAAATTATCTTCTCAATTTTTTCTAAGTTAAATACTCGAGTAGTACTGTATAGTACTCGAGTAGTTCTTCTTCTGTCTCGAGTAGTTGAATTCTGACACTCGTGTAGTTCTCACTTACTTGAGTATTCTAAGTCATGTACTTCAGTAGTTCATCTACTACTCGAGTAGTCCAGTGCTTACACTCGAGTAATCCAGAATTCCATTTCAGAAAATTTCTCTAAGTGAATTACTCGAGTAGTCATCTCCATATACTTGAGTAGTTCTATTTGTCTCGAGTAGTCCATTATTTATACTCGAGTAATCAAGAATTTCATTCCAAAAATTTCTCTAAGTGAATTACTCGAGTAGTCATCTTATATACTCGAGTAGTTCTATTTGTCTCGAGTAGTTCAACTTCTATAGTCGAGTAATATAGTTTTCCTGTTCCAGAAATTTTCTAAGTCTATGACTCGAGTAGTTTCTTATATACTCGAGTAGTTCTTTCTTATATACTCGAGTAGTATTTCTTTTACTCAAGTAATTTACTCCACCTATCGTGTAAGTACTTAAGTACTTGAGTATGTTATTTTTGTTACTCGAGCAGCTGATTCCGTTTCTTTTTATTTACTCGAGTAGTTGACTCCATGTACTCGAGTAATGATCTTATTCCCTCTCGAGTAGTTTTTCTCAAGTACTCGATTCGTCATCTTCTACCTACTCAAGTAGTGATGCATGTACTCGAGTAGTCTGTTATATCTCGAGTATTTTACTTTGACTCTTCCGAAAATCGTTAAGTCCAGATAACGGTCTTATTCATAAACTTTGACATGATTGGTCAACGTGTCTCTCATAATGACTCAATTATGGCTAATCTTCTCCTCTCCTATAAAAGGTCTTGTCTAAACCGACAAACCCTAATCTAAGAACAAAGATTATTCTAAGAAAGTTTTTGCAGCCGTACTCTCTGAAGACTTTCTGTCTCCTCTCTCTCTCTCTCCAAGAAACGAAAACCGCCGCCGTCACCGTCGCAGATTCCCGACCGGCTAGGGTTTTCATTTTCAGAGGATTCAGATTAAGAAGATTTTACAGATAGAGATTTCCGCTCAACTCTTCATCCTCCATTCGATCGTGTAAAGTCAAGAAGATCCAGATCTGATTTTGCCGAGATTTTCTTCACCTCTCTGATAAAACCTCAACGCCTAGAAGAAGAAGATCCTGGCCAAAAGTTTGCAGATCTGAAAAAGAAGATTACAGTTTGTATTTCTTTACAAATTTATTTCATTATTGTAGGAGAAGTTTTCTCCGAGTGTAGGAGTTTTTCAACTCTGAGATTGTAGGAAGTTTTACCTTCCGAGTGTAGATCCGTTTTATGGATCGAGTTTGTAGGAATGTTGTTCCGAGGTTAGGATTGATTTTCAATCCGAGATAATGGAGTAGCTGAGTCTAGTGTATTGCTAGATCGGTGAGGGAAAGTGGATGTACCCAAGGTTGGGGAACTACTATAAATCTTACATCGTCTGTGTTTGATTGGTAGATAGATCTGTGGATTGGTTTTTAATTTTTTATTTCACAAAAAGATGCATATCTCACATATTCACCCCCCTCTAGGTGATTTAGGTAGGCAATTATAAACTTTCAAACTGTTCAAAACAGAGAACTGTTTGACAATACTGTGTTTGGAAATGAAGATCTGCGGTTTAATTTTTTTTTTCTTTTAAATATTATATATAAATATATATATATATTAAACCATTAAAAATAATGAAATGGAAACAAACAAAAATTTTTTATTAACATCCTGCGATGTCTGTTACCATAAGGTGCAGTTCAAACATATATAGATATTCCACATTACATATAAACGTTTTTAAAATATGAAAAATGTGTTCAAGCTCGGTGCAGTTGTTCGGCAATTGAGTCACGCAATGCCACCATCTCATCCACTCCTACCCGAATCCCTCTAACATCGTCTACACTTGAGCCAAAATTATTTTGACCAGTTCTGTTCTAAAGACCAGCTGGATAAATGAAATGTTTGTCTACATCACAAGCATGAAAATGAATGTCTGAGCGGGATGGATGTCTGTGAATGTAGTTATGCAATGTCATTGTTGCAATCACAATGCCTCGTTGATTTGACAAATTGTATGACGGCATATCCCTTAGTATCTTTCACTTTTTTTTCATACGTCAAATGAACGTTCTATAACACTGTGCAACGATGAGTGCGCCTAGTTGAATATTTCTCGTCGACCTTGTATGAGTCTATTGCCCCTTCTAAACTCTGGTAAATGATACCACGTGCATGAATATGGTTTTAGAAAACCGTGTTGTAGTGGATATCTGACATCTACTACGTAATATTTGCCTGTAAAATTATATATTTCAAGTTAAGTATGAATAAAATATTCTTCAATATTTCTTATTAAAAAGAGATTCATGCTACAAAAGACTCACCAGGTAGCAGGTACGGGAAATTATAACTGAGGTTCATAAGAGCACGCTGAAATATACGGCTATCATGAGTAGAATCCTCCCAACCTGCTAATGCCAAAGTGTAACACATGTTGAAATCACAAACCGCCATGACATTCTGCGTTGTTGTGTCACGCCGACCAATGTAAGAAACTTGCTGATCAGCAGGAACTCGAGCGTCCACATGTGTTCCATCAATAGCTCTTATGCAGTCTTTAAAAAATGGCATGTACCGAGCGTCATTTAAAATTTGTGGGGGAATATCACTGAAATGCGGATCTACAGGCCTAATGACATCAGAAGATAGTTTCTTAATTGCATGTATACCCCTTGCAAAGAATTTACTAATGGTTTCTGTAGAGTGTTGAAATCATTCGCTCGCAATTTGCATTGATAAATTGTGGCCTAAAATCTGCAAAGTAATTGCAAGAACTTCGTGTGGGCGAGTCCTCCTAGATCCTTGCATTCCATATTATTGTGTGAGGAGTGTCAGCAAATCAATAAATATTACCTTCGACATTCTAAAGGCACTAAAAAATCTGTGAGGGTGTCCATCCAAAAGTTCACCAATCCATCTAGCGTCGGTTTGGCTTGATGTCATATAAGGTGTAGTAGAGGGTCCACCTTCAAAGGGTACTATCATTGGCATTAAACACTGTGGTCCCCCGATTGCTCTATTATGATAAAACAAATCAGTCGCCTACTGCTGAGTCTCCTCATCTGAACTGTCAGTGTGATCCGGGCTCACCGTTGAAAATCTGTGTTAAATACATTGTACGTTATTTTCTACAATATGTGAGACAATATAATAAACAAACATAATAGTAAATGTCCAGCAATAAGTGTAGCAATAGTATATGTCCAGTAATAAGTGCAGCAAACAAATAAAGCATAGAATCAAAGGAAACACACACACACACACATATCACATCACAGAAATGCAACTACTCTAAATTTTTGGCATAACAAGTCTGCAACCATGTGAGATGCCGATCTTTCTGCATGCTCATAAATGTTTCTCGATTCTGTTTCTGTCTCATAAAGATGATGCAGTAGTGGTAGAAGTCCAAATTAGACTCAGTCATAACCTTTGTCATTGTTTCCAGCTCTGATATAGCCTCAGGAATGGTGTACAGGGATGAAGATATCTATATGTGAGGCGGTTCCTGTATGCAACGACCAATAATGCGCAATGTCTTGACTAACTCATCCATTGCTGAACTCCTTGCCTTCTTTGCAGAAATCTTAGTACTTTTTTTCTTAGCTGCCCTTTTCTGTTTAGCTGCAGTATCCCAAATTTCGTTAATGTCCTGTGTATCATGTTCAGGAGACCCGTCATGTTCGTTGATTGACTCATGCTCAAAGATTTTTGAGTTTGGAGCCCATACAAGATCTCCATTTGCAACGGCCTGGCTAAACATCATATGCAGCTTCACCTCAAACTCAGGTGAAATGCCAGCAAACTGAAACTTCCTTGCCGTCGGAAGAACCTGAAATGAAGCACATAATGTGATACCACAAAATTTCATATATTACAAAAAAATAAAATTTTAAAAAAAGTTCATACCTTGAGGCGTTCTTTCCACCAATCTTCTGAAACAAGAATCGTTTTGCGAATAGGATCCCACCCTAGCCAGGTCTCACAACCCTTAAGCTCCCGCCATAACTTCCAATCTTTTTTTAGCTGATCTCACTTGTTCTTCATTTGGTTTTGATCATATGCCTTCCCCATGCGAGCATGGAAATTTGTTGTCAGGTTTGTCCAACCATCCCGACTAAAGTGTGTGGTTGGACGATTACCCAACTCAATTTCTTTCAAACACAGATCACAAAAAATTAAAACATCATTGGCCTCCCAATTCGCACTTACACCGTCATCATTATGTTTACTAATTTACTTATATTAAAATCCACACAAATTGGTCTGCGCACACACATTCACACACACAAATGCACTCATCGAACACACACTCACAACCACTGAGCACAACTCGCAGTTATAATGTTTTCACTGAGCACAACTCGCAGCAATAATATTTTCACTGAACAAAGACCTAGGACTAATACTTACGCACAAAATGAAAATCATTTTGTAATCCCATCAGTAACATTTTAAGATCATAGATACTTACACACTTACATTCACTCGAACAAACACATTACATACACATACACACATTCATTAGCCTACATAAAGCTCGCACAAATCTACACATAATATGCATACACACACCTACACAAATCTACATATTCCATCATAGCTGGGGAAGAAGATATACCTGAGGTTTCAGGGATCAAGTTACGGTTTCAGAGATCAATCGATGTTGCAGATGAGGGATGAAGCTTGTAACTAGTCCAGATCTTTCAGGGATTGCAATCAACTACAGAAGACTGCTGCAAGTAGACTGCTGCAGTTAGACTGCTATAGATCTGGGAAGTAAGTGGAGGAGCACGAGCAGGAGCAATGGATCATGATTCACAAAAAATAGCCCATATACCTGCTGTACTGCTGCAGATCATGAGCAAGGGATCAGGATTCAAGTGGAGGCGGGAGCAAAACAGGGATCCCTGTTGCAAATAAAGGGGAAGAGGTGAGATTCGTGTAGATGCGATAAAAAATTGGAGATGTAGAGAAGTTGTACCTGTAGATTCCAAGTTGCAGATCTGGGAAGAAAGTGGAGGAGCACGAGCCAACACTCCTGAATCTGCAGGAGCACGAGCCAACAAGTGTAAAGGAAGAGTTACGAGTTGCGACAGTGGGAAAGATGCAAAATGGCCACCGGATGAGAAGGTAGAGGAGTTGCGACGGGAAGCTCTCCAGTAGCGACAAACCAGGAGGAGGAAGAAAATACCTGACGGGATTGATCAGGAGTTGGCAACCCTGTATGCGGTGGGATGCTTCCTCGCGGCGACGGGAGAGACGACGAAGGAGTTGTGATGTTGCGCGATTTCCTCCCAAACGCGATGAACTGGAGCACTCTCGTAGGGTTTCGTCCTGCTGCTTCTTTACGCTGGAGGAAACGCCAGCGATTCCAAATGTAGGCGGAAAAACAAACAATTATTTGGTGTGCTGTTGAGTTTTGCCTAAACTTGCTTTCTCTCACTTTTCCCAAATCTTTCCTGAGTACTATCATCATCGATTGACGAAATAATTAATTATTAAATGATATTTGTGTGAGGAGGAGATTTGTATTAATAAATAATAACTATTAAAATATTAAATACTAACGTACGACCCTTCAGCGTGCAGTATGCTCGTTTTCATGTTAACTATTTTGTACGGGCTCGGGACTTGATAACCACACACACGGGTTTGTCGTGATTTGGAGGATATTCTCTTCTGAACTGTTTTTTTTGTGTGGTGGGCCAAAAAAAAGATAGTAAAATTTTACACAGATCCTTAAATGTTTAGGCTGTCTTTATTTTTGGGTGTTGATATTTGTACATCATAAATAGCTATTTATAACTCATAAATATTCGTACATCTTAAAATTATATTTGTAGCTCAGGTGGCTATTTATACAACAATTTTTAAAATTTTAAAACTAATATTAAAAGAACAATTGAAAGAATAATAACTCTATGGTTCTCAACATACATTGTTACATATAGGTAATAGGCAAAAAAACATAATTTTCTCCAATATTCAGTCAGCATATGTATGATCCTGCTAAAATATTTTATCCCTCAAAAAAATTCAAATTAATAAATTAATAAATTAATTAAAACAACTACGATTCAAAATTGTTACATTGTACTTAAAAGTTGTGATATATTTGAAGATTCAAAAATATGAATTAACCTCAATTTTTTGAATGTGACTATGCAAAGTAACAATAATATTAGATTAAGACATTGCCAAAATTTTAAGTTATTAAAAATAATACACAATATTTACATACATCTGGTCAAAATAGTCGTATAATACTTAGAATTTCTCACTGCCCTGGCACCAGTTCATGATATCTTGTCCACACTGGAAATATTGGCGGTTGTGGACATTCTTCTTTCACCCGCAATTCAATGAAGGGGTTGTCATCTTTATATATGATATAAACAACCCTTCTAATATCTGGTGGAGCTGATGTACTGGTAGAAATGTGAAGTATTGTTGGCTCGATAAATGAACTAGTTATATGTTGTAGCATGATGCAACTAATAGCCCCAGGTCAGTCATTGTCATCCACTTATCTGGAGGTGTTGGTACATTCCAATAATATAGACATTTTTGTAATTCCAATCTCCTTGTTGTCCCAAATATTTTTGTGTACAACAATGACCTATTATGTAGCTCACCCGCAAGATCATGTCGTAATTGCATCCAACTATCTCTCATATTTAAAGCAATACTTATAACCCTATATTTGGGGGCACTTGCTTGCGCACATTCTCGAGGAAACTACCCATTATAACTGTTTGTTTCTTTGTCTTAATCAATTTGACCTTATCAAGTTCTTGTTTTTATTGTTCCTCATTTAGAACATGCTCAAAATGTGAGAGCTCTCTTTTTGTGGATTTATAATGTTTCTTAAACTTTTTCAAACTTCCCTTCGGTCGGTCTTTTAATTTTTTTTGACATTTTTGATTCCTTCGCCTTACTTGCATCCAGATTTATTAGATCACACAATTTTCTTTTAATCTCCTTTTGTTGTAGATCAGTAATGGTGCTATATTTTTTCAATATTCCTTCCATGTCATTATGTTGAAAATTATGAAGAAAAAGTGGCGACCTGTTCGCGTGGCCTGGGCGGACAGGATGGCGGCTAGCCAGGTCGGCAAAGGTGTTATAGTTAGCCTGTTCTCTAGCGGCCTGGGCGGTCTGTTCAAGCGGCCTGGGCGGATAAAAGTGGTGGCTAGCCAGGTTGGCTTGTGTTCAGCGGGCAGTTTGTTCCTAGATTGTAACCGAGCAGATAGCTTGTCTATCCGTGGAGTTCGCCAAGACCGGCATGGTGCAGATTCATTGGGAGTTCACTGACTCTGGGTTGCGGACTGGATTAGAGCTCGGGAGATCGGCATGGCGTGTGCCTTGGTCTTGCTCTGGTGGCGCGGTTGGTGGTAACCACGGAGTTCACCGGTTGTGCGGACTGGTGTCGAAGTTCGCCGGTTAGTGCAGACTGGCCGTTGTATTTGCTGGTGTTGTGTTCGCACCATGGATAACCGGTGGTTAGGTTGCGGTCTGAATTTGCACCAAGTCCATGATTGTTTAGTCTAGGTGGTCTCATGGTTAGCGCAGACTGGTTCTTTGTCCAACGAGCTCGGCAATAGTTAGTTTTGTGCTCTGGTTCAGAGCTTGGGGAGTGCGGAGTGAAGCAGTGTCCGATGTGGCATGCGGACTGGAGCGGTGTCCGCAGGAGTGCGGACTGGGGAAGTATCCGTAGTGTCTGCCTGTATGGCGACCAAGTGTTGCTTTGGTGACAAGGCAGATTGACTGGGTATCCTGCTGTGGTGGTGCAACCTTGGTGGGCTGTCTGTCCGGCTTAGTCGCAGTGTCAAGGCAATCTGGTGGTTCTCGCCGCGAGAAAGGGCAATGATATTATGGGTTAGGGCAGTGATCACACTCCTCTCCGCGCCTATAAATAGAACCCTCTGTCACATCAACATACACACCGAATGAATAGTAAGTGAGCTCGGGTAATTGCTGCGGATAGGATTTCCTATTCGCGTGGTTTGAAGAGTTTGATCGGGTTGTGTTGTGTAGGTTGTGCTGATAGCGTTGAAATTAGTTCTGATTTCGGTCAAGGATAGTGCAGACTCTACGGTTAGCAACCAGCGGTTAGCAGCAGGTCACGGATTGCAACCAGACGGTTTTCTCTTCTACAACTTGTTTCCCAGTTGAATAAGTTGTCCGCTTCTAGAGGCTTATTCAATTCAGTAACCGTTGTTCTCTTGATCTGCCGGCTAGGCGACCGTATGGTTAGGCGGCTTGCAGACCAACGAACAGAGTTCAGCATTGGAATATGGGCAGTCCGCGCAGCTAGGTTGCGGTTTGGCAGCTTAGCGGTTTCAGCGGACTCCGCAGTGTATTGTTCTTGGGGTCGGGTTGACTATTCTTACTCCTCCAAGAGGACTATTATTTTACTGAAAGTAAGGTGGAGATTTTAATTAAGTAGAGATGGAAAAAGTAAAAGAGCGAAAAATCAATTTAGAAAAATTCGATGAATGGTTAACGCTCGGCATCGAATCGGATTAAGACAAAAATAACTTTTAATAATTATAGTACTTAGTTTTCAAATTAATAAAATGCAACTTGGCCGTGGAGGTTCCACAAATGTGAGCTCACCTAGCTATAGGGATATCGCTCACCTGAACGCTAAGACTATTCGACCGAACGTTAGTCCGACGAAGGATTTCTCTTAACGTCCGCTTTATGCTAAGAACCCCGTTATTGGGTGGGGAACCCAATCCGGTAGAATTACGATTGTCCTCTCTCGAGGGTATGCACGCAACTCTATTTACCTAGGGGTGATCTGTCCACACGCACGGCCTCTCGGCTAGCTAGCATATGGATAAAGGAAATAGGGCCCACACATCGATTTGTGGTCCTACGCGTCGTTAACCCGGGGCAAACCTTAAGTGCTTAAATTAAAGTGAAAATAAAGAGCTTTAATTATTACGAATTATTTTAAATGTCCAATGCTCTTCGATGCCGAGGCTAATAGTGATTAGCCACACATCGGTATGGGGACGACTTTATAATTTGATGAGGCGCGAGTTCGAGACAAAACGCTAAAGGATTATAAGAAGAGGACATAAAAAATAACAAACATTTAGCAAACTGAAAAGTTAGCTAAAAAGAACTCACGCACACTTCAAATTATAAATAAACAGAAACTAAGTTACAAAAAATGAAAATTACAAGTCCTACTCAAACGAGTAGGCGGGAAATAAAGGGCACGTCATTTAACTTTTAACGAGTAGGCGGAAATAAATACAATTACAAGTACTGCTCAGAAAAATACAGAGAAATAAAGACATGCCATTTAACTCAAATGAGTAGGCGAAAATAAAGAAAATTACAAGTCCTACTCAAACGAGTAGGCGGGAAATAAAAACACGACATTTAACTCTTAACGAGTTGGCGAAAATAAATGTGCACACACACGCACTCTACATAAATTGAAAGAAAGAAGGAAAATAAAGCTTGAAAATTTATCTCCTACACACACGCACTGTACATAATTGAAGAAAGCGATAAAATAAAGCATGAAAATAAAGCATGAAAATTTAACACCTACACTCACACACTCTTCATAAATTAAAGAAAGCATAAAGATTATTCTCATACACTCACACACAATATGAAATCTTAAAGAGCAAAATGAAATCCTAACTCCTATACTCAAACACACAATTTTGAAAACAAAATGAAAGTTACCTAAAAATTAAAACTACTGCTTTTTTATACTCATATTTTACCAAAAATAAATAAAAAGAACAAATTAGAATTTTAAGAGAACAAAAGTTTTTGAAAACAAATCAAAAACCAATGTTCTTTAAAAATTAAAATAACAAGTTTTTCATTCTTATGTTTTCATAAAAGCTATTAAAAAGTGAAAAGAAAATGAAAATAACAAAAAAAAAGTTATAGAATCCTACAAAAAAAGCTAAGTAAAAAAAATCAAAATCACTTTCAAAACTCTTTTAAGAATGCATAAGAATGAAAGCATAAGGCTCTTTAGAAAAGGACATGATGAAAAAGAGAAAAACTTATCATACCACATTTGATTTGGAAATGAAATCTACTACAAAACCTAACATGAAGACAAGTTAAAAACATGAATAATAAACATGTTACACTCATACACACACACACATACACTTTTCATAAAGAGAAAAACAAAGGAGAAACTAAGGATAAAATGAGAAGAAAAGTGGGCACATAAGTTCATTCCAAAGTCATTTAAAAAGAGAAAAACTATCATTTTTATTGATTAAAATAGACTATTACAAAGCTATTACAAAGCTAAAGCTAAAGCAAAAAACAAACATGAAAGGAAGGGGAGAGAAATATCCTTACATAGCAAAGGAATCCACGGATGCATCCCACAAAACACACTAAAGTGGCTCAAAAATGTGAACCCTTGGTCATTACTGTTTGCGAAGGCGGCCGGCGATTTGACGGGAAAGTGGACTTTGGGCTGGACACGTGTCGGTCACGCAGCGGTCACGCCCCAGGTCACGGGAGTGACGCTGGGCGTGTCGAAGAGGTGGATCCGGGCGCGGTGCGCGTCAAAAGTCGTCGCGCGGGTCTTGTCGAGCCAGGTGAAGTGGTCACGCCCCAGGTCACGACGTGACGCTGAGCTTGTCGGTTGGTGTCAACACTCGACAAACGTCGAGCGGAAAGTGTCGAGTTGAAAAATCGTCGAGCAGGAAGAGGAGTCACGCCCTATGTCATGGGCGTGACGCTAGGCGTGACGCTAGGCGTGGCGTAGAGTCTACGATCGTCGAGTTGAAATCGTCGAGCGCGGTTTTTTGAGTTGTCACGCCCTGGTCACGGGCGTGACCCAGGGAACACGGGCGTGTCAGCACTGTTTTGGCAGATTTTTCTTTTTTTCCCTGAAAAATAAAATAAAATAAGTTAGTAGTAAATTTACAAAAATAGGAGCATTTTATTGAACAGAAATAAGTAAAAACGATGAAAACGACTAAATTAATGTACACAAAAATACGTATATTTACAATTCATCAAATACCCCCATATTTAAACTTTTGTTATTGTAGAGCAAAACTTTGAGGTGAACTTATAAGGAATAGAAAAAACTCTAAGTTTAGCTACCGCTTAATCAATTATAAGGGAGATCTAAATAAATATACGGGGTGTAAGAGTGATGTCCTAAAATTATGTAGATGATTTAAATAGCGCAAAAGTTTTGGCCAAAATACTTCTTGATGTAATCAAATAGAAAGCAGTAATTGTATTGGTTAGATTAACAAAAATAGTTTGGAATTATATGAACTTTTAGCTTATAGAAGTTTTACCGAAAATAATGCAATTTACAAATTATGCTCTCAAAAAGATTTTTGAATTAATTCTAGAATCGTGAAATTGGCTAAGAGGATTGATGTTGGTTTATGAAGAGGGTTTTGATTTTGAGGTGAGATAATTTTTTCTCGAACCTCCATTTTTTTTCTTTTTGGATTATTAGGAAAATGAAATCTTGTTTTCCAAATATCATTTTTCTATTCAACTTCATAAGAATAAAACTAACACAATATATATGTGTAGTAGTAATGAATTTTATCCTCTTACTGCATAACATATAATATTTTTTAAATTATTGGGTGGCTATGTTTACGGAACGAAATCTTATTCTCATTGACATAAGATCTTTTATGGATAAAAAAATTTTATCATGTCAAGTAGGTCATGATAGGTAAGGGGAGAAAGGAAAACTAGATTTTTAATTAAAAATAATTTTGAGAGCAAACTTAATAAATTATACGTTCTAATTTTTCAGAAAACTAAAAGTAAACATAATTGAATCATATAGTCGTTATTTTCTAACATAGTACACGCGCTACTATCAATGAAAAATTAGAATTAGTGCCTAAAACGAGTTCGCTATTTTTAACAAAGCATAATGAATTCTTTAAAACTTAACCCCGACTATTTAAATTTTTCACTCAATAATTAACAAACGAATAGCAACAGAGAATTAATAAAATTCACATATAAATAAACTCAAAACAAAATTTTTGGATAACAGGAAAGTTAATGATGAAATATTTGATTTATTTGTTTCAAAACATTATATATTTGATTTTTAATTTTTATAGTTTTATCATCATTTTTTTGTGTTTTTTATTTATTATCTTTTTTTTGTTTTACTCATTTTTTTTGAATTTTTTGAACTATTATCTTTTTTTTGTTGTTTTTTAAGTTTAAGTCTTTAATATATACATAAAAAAGATTTTGTATTTTTTAAGAAAATTTTCATTGTATTTACAAAGATTGGGAGTAAAAGAAAAGTTATTTACAAGAATAAGAGGGAAAAGAAAGGGGGGGAGATAAAAGATTATTTATAAAAAAATATTTACAAAGAAAAAAATATTTACAAAGTGAAACTAAATATTTTTTTGTTTTTTTGTTTTATAATTTTTTGGAGTTTTTGGAAAAAAGAAAGAAAAAGAGAGTGAAATTTTTTTTTGGATTTTTCATTTTAATTTTTTTGTTTTTTTAAAAATTTAAAGATTTTTTTGTTTTGTTTTGTTGTTATATATATTTTTTGTATTTTTGAAATTTAGAAAATAGAAGTGCAGAAAGTAAAGCACAAAAATACTCTCATACTTAAGTCCAACATTGTTCCCAATGTTGCAATGCAAGTATGCAGAACAAAAATTAAATAAAATGCTATATGTACAAACATAAAGAGAGGGGGGTAGAAACGTCCCTGATGCGCGTTCGGGGAAGTCCATTAGAAATCCTGCATTTATTAGAAAAAGCAGTAAAGATAATAAGGAAATAGCGAAAAAGATAAGCGAGGGGTGCCTCCCAGGAGCGCTTTGTTTATAGTTGTGTAGCTTGACTATTTTGGCGGGTATATAAAGTTGAGGAAAGTTATGGTTTCGTTATGCCCGATCACTAGGTCGTCTGCTATATAAGACTTTAACCGATGACCGTTTACTTTAAACGAACCTTTTTCCGAGTGGGAGACGAGTACGGTCTCATATAGAAAAACTTCTTCAACTAAGAAGGAGCCGGACCATCTAGATTTTAGTTTACCCGGAAAAAGTTAAAGACGTGAATTGTAAAGAAGGACAAGATCGCCCGGAGAAAAAAATTTGGGGGACTTTATTTTTCGATCGTGATATAACTTAGAGCGCTCCTTATAAAATTTATTGCTCTCGTAAGCGTTCGCACGCCATTCATCGAGCTCGTTTAGTTGCAGTTTTCTATTCTGAGCGGCTAAGTTGGCGTCGAGGTTTAAGAGTTTTAAAGCACAAAGAGCGTGATGCTCTAGTTATACGGGTAAATGACACGCTTTGCCATAGACTAACCGGAATGGCGTACGACCAATTGTGGTTTTGTATGTCATCTGATACGCCCACAACGCATCGTCAAGTTTAACAGACCAATCTTTCCTATTTAGTGAAACGGTTTTTTCTAAAATTCGTTTAATCTCTCGATTTACTACCTCAACTTGGCCACTTGTTTGCGGGTGGTAGGGGGTGGCAAGCTTGTGTGTGACTTCGTATTTAGTTAACGTCTTAGCCATAAGAACGTTACAGAAATGCGTTCCCCTATCACTAATAATTGCGCGAGGCATGCCGAAGCGAGAAAATAGTCTTTTAAGAAATGTAACGACGACTCGTGCATCGTTGGTAGGGAGAGCTTGCGCTTCCACCCACCTCGATACGTAGTCGATCGCCACTAAAATATACATATTTTTGAAAGACGGAGGTAGGGGGCCAACAAAATCTATGCCTCATAAATCGAATATTTCGCATTCTAAAAACATATTTTGGGGCATCTCGTCGCGACGAGAGATGTTACCCGACCGCTGACAGCTATCGCATGTGCGCACAAAATTATGCGCGTCTTTGAAGAGAGTGGGGCAAAAGTAGCTCATCTCTAGCGCCTTCCGAGCGGTCCGGTTGGCTTGATAATGCCCACCGGTTGGACCCTCGTGGCAGTGCTTAAGAATTTGTAAGCACTCCACACCCGCCACGCATCTTCGGACCACTTGGTCCGCGCAGATACGAAAAAGAAATGGGTCATCCTAAAAGAAATTTTTCAAGTCAGAAAAGAATTTCTTCTTTTGATGACTTAAAAACTCTTTAGGAAGCACCCGCGCTACTAAGTAATTTGCAAAGTCTGCGAACCAAGGCGAAGATGACGAAGAAATATGAATGGTAAGGAGGCGTTCCTCGGGGAATCTGTCATTTATTTCAGATTCGACGAGCGCTTCCGCACCCGGATTTTCTAAACGGGAGAGGTGGTCGGCCGCTAGATTTTCCGCTCCCCGCTTATCTCGGATCTCCAAATCAAACTCTTGTAGGAGGAGAATCCATCGAAGAAGGCGCGGCTTAGCGTCATTTTTAGCTAATAAATATTTAAGGGCGAAGTGATCGGTAAATACGATAACTTTAGATAGCATTATATACGAGCGAAACTTATCAAAAACGAAAACAACGGCTAAGAGTTCATTTTTCGTCGTTGTGTAATTTATTTGTGCGGAAGTGAGCGTCTTGCTAGCGTAATAAATTGGATGAAAATATTTTTTTACGCGTTGGCCAAGAACGACACCTAAGGCAATATCACTAGCGTCGCACATAATTTCGAACGGAAGGGACTAATTAGGGGCCACTAAAATTGGTGAGGTGATAAGTTTTTGTTTTATTAAATTAAAGGCGAACTCGCATTCGCTACTAAAAATGAAACGTGATTCCTTTTCCAAGAGGTGAGTAAGCGGCTTTGTTATGTTTGAAAAATCTTGAATAAAGCGTCGGTAAAATCCCGCATGGCCTAAGAAACTCCTAATATATTTTATGTTTGTTGGTTGCGGAAAAATCCCCGGCAACGGTGCCAAAAACTTGATATGCCCGCGAACAGACTCTTACTGTGGTTGGTTCGGTGAGTCGATCGTCGCGGGCATGCTAGATGAGGCAAGTGCACCTATCGCAAGTAGTAGTCGATATTCGGGAGAATACCGAGGTCATATTGTTCTCGGGGTCGGGTTGACTATTTTTACTCTTCCAGGAGGACTATTATTTTACTGAAAGTAAGGTGGAGATTTTAATTAAGTAAAGATGGAAAAAGTAAAAGAGCGAAAAAATGATTTAGAAAAATTCGATGAAGGGTTAACGCTCGGCATCGAATCAGATTAAGACAAAAATAATTTTTAATAATTATATGACTTAGTTTTCAAATTAATAAAAGGCAACTTGGCCATGGAGGTTTCACAAATGTGAGCTCACCTAGCTATAGGGATATCACTCACCTGAACGCTAAGACTATTCGACCGAACGTTAGTCCGACGAAGGATTCCTCTTAACGCCCGCTTTACGCTAGGAACCCTGTTATTGGGTGGGGAACCCAATCCGGTAGAATTATGCTTGTCCTCTCTCGAGGGTATGCATGCAACTCTATTTACCCAGGGGTGATCTGTCCATACGCACGGCCTCTCGGCTAGCTAGCGTATGGATAACGGAAATAGGGCTCACACATCGATTTGTGGTCCTACGCGTCGTTAACCTGGGGCAAACCTTAAGTGCTTAAATAAAATTAAAATTAAAGAGCTTTAATTATTACGAATTATTTTAAATGTCCCAATGCTATTCGATGCCGAGACTAATAGCGATTAGTCACACATCGGTATGGGACGGCTTTATAATTTGATGAGGCGCGAGTTCGAGACTAAACACTAAAAGATTATAAGAAGAGGACATAAAAAATAACAAACATTTAGCAAGCTGAAAAGTTAGCTAAAAAGAATTCACGCACACTTCAAATTATAAATAAACAGAAACTAAGTTACAAAAAAGAAAAATTACAAGTCCTACTCAAACGAGTAGGCGGGAAATAAAGGGCACGTCATTTAACTCTTAACGAGTGGGCGGAAATAAATATAATTACAAGTACTGCTCAGAAAAATACATAAAAATAAAGACCTGCCATTTAACTCAAATGAGTAGGCGAAAATAAAGAAAATTACAAGTCCTACTCAAACGAGTAAGCGAAAAATAAAAACACGTCATTTAACTCTTAACGAGTGGGCGGAAATAAATGCGCACACGCACGCAGTCTACATAAATTGAAAGAATGCAAGAAAATAAAGCTTGAAAATTTTTCTCCTACACACACGCACTCTACATAATTGAAGAGAGCGATAAAATAAAGCATGAAAATAAAGCATGAAAATTTAACACCTAGACTCACACACTCTTCATAAATTAAAGAAAGCATAAAGATTATTCTCATACACTCACACACAACATGAAATCTTAAAGAGCAAAATGAAATCCTAACTCCTACACTCACACACACAATTTTGAAAACAAAATGAAAGTTACCCAAAAATTAAAACTACTGTTTTTTTATACTCACATTTTACCAAAAACAAATAAAAAGAACAAATTAAAATTTTAAGATAACAAAAGTTTTTCAAAACAAATCAAAAACCAAAGTTTTTTAAAAATTAAAATAACAAGTTTTTCATTCTTATGTTTTCATAAAAGCTATTAAAAAGTGAAAAGAAAATGAAAATAACAAAAAAAAGTTTTACAATCCTACAAAAAAAAGCTAAGTAAAAAAAATCAAAATCACTTTCAAAACTCTTTTAAGAATACATAAGAATGAAAGCATAAGGTTCTTAAGAAAAGGACATGATGAAAAAGAGAAAAACTTATCATACCACATTTGATTTGGAAATGAAATCTACTACAAAACCTAACATGAAGACAAGTTAAAAACATGAATAATAAACATGTTACACTCATACACACACACACACACACACACACACACACACACACACTTTTCATAAAGAGAAAAACAAAGGAGAAACTAAGGATAAAATGAGAAGAAAAGTGGGCACATAAGTTTATTCCAAAGCCATTTAAGAAGAAAAAAACTAACATTTTTATTGATTAAAATAGACTATTACAAAGCTATTACAAAGCTAAAGCAAAAACAAACATGAAAGTAAGGGGGGAGAAATCTCCTTACATAGCAAAGGAATTCACGGATGCAGCCCACAAAACACACTAAAGTGGCTCAAAAATGTGAACCCTTGGTCATTACAAAAGTGAGGTATTTATAGGAAAAAAATCTAAGTACACGCCTTCCGACACGGATGTGTCGGCGGGCGTGTCACTACTGTTTGCGAAGGCAGCCGACGATTTGACGGGAAAGTGGACTTCGGGCTGGACACGTGTCGGTCATGCAGCGGTCACGCCCCAGGTCACGGGCGTGACGCTGGGCGTGTCGAGGAGGTGGATCTGGGCGCGGTGCGTGTCAAAAGTCGTCGCGCGGGTCTTGTCGAGCCAGGTGGAGTGGTCACGCCCCAGGTCATGGCGTGATGCTGGGTGTGTCGGTTGGTGTCGACACTCGACAAACGTCGAGAGGAAAGTGTCGAGTTGAAAAATCGTCGAGCGGGAAGAGGATTCACGTCCTATGTCACGGGCGTGACGCTAGGCCTAGCGCAGAGTCGACGATCGTCGAGTTGAAATCGTCGAGCACGGGTTTTTGAGTTGTCACGCCCTGGTCACGGGCGTGACCTAGGGAACACGGGCGTGTCAGCACTGTTTTGACAGATTTTTCTTTTTTTTCCTGAAAAATAAAATAAGTCAGTAGTAAATTTACAAAAATATGAGCATTTTATTGAACAAAAATAAGTAAAAACGATGAAAACGACTAAATTAATGTACACAAAAATACATATATTTACAATTCATCATAGTAGCAGAGCCGGCGGTTACTCTTTGAGTCCGCGTAGCTAGTTCTTGCCTTGTATTTTTTCTGCTTCCATCGGGTACATTGGCGAATCATGTCTCGCCATGTATGCATCGTCTTATACAGATTTCTTGATAATACAAGATACTTGCTCTTCTGTTTGCATTTGGCTTACTTGGGCTCGGATAGGTTGAGTGTTCATGTGTCTGGTTTCCCATTTTCTGCAACTCAAAAATTTTTATATGGTATCAGAGGGAACAGAGGCTGAGCAGTGATCAACCATCAGTTTGCTTTATTGCTTCTAGGAGTCTAAGTGAACCAATATTAGTGCAATGGAAGGTGGAATGACAAGAGGTCTTGGAATTGAGCTCCTTGCATTAACTAACTTCAAGAAGTGGAAGTCTTGTATGAAAAGCTTTCTTTTAGAAGAGGACTTGTGGTAGGTCGTCTGCGAAGACGACACGTAAGTGGTGGTTGCTGCTGCTGGCAATGCTGATGCAGTGAGAGCTTGGAGAAAGTCAAACGCAAAAGCGGAGTTCATTCTCAAGCGGGCTATCTCATCAGAACTATTTGACCACATCATCGGATGTCGGTCTGCTGCGGAGATTTGAACTTCCCTCGATGGGTTGTTCAATAGGAATAATGTAGCAAGACTATAATTTCAGGAAAATGAGTTGGCGAGAACCAGTCAAGGAGATCTGTCCATATCGACATTCTTCCTGAAGATTAAAAACTTACGCACTGAGATTTCAGCATAGGACCCTGATGAGCTTATGTGGGAAGCGAAGCTGAAGAGGCACATAATTCGGGTTTTGCAGAAAGAGTATGCGACTTTTGTTACTTCTGTTTAAGGTTAGGCCACTCTGCGGTCTTTGCTAGAGCTGGAGAACCTGCTAGCTTCTCAGGAGAGCTTAGCTAGACAGATGACTGGAGTCACTATCTCTGAAGGAGGTATTGAGGCGCTCTTCTCAAGGAAGAAAAAGAGATGGGACAAGAAGAAAAAGTTGGCTACTGGTGATTGTCCTTCTACTACATATCAGCAAGGGAGGAGTGTATCTCCTAAGTGTGATTGGAAGAGGAAGGAAGGGTCAAAGTGCTATAAATATAACCAGCTTGGTCACTTTAAGAAGGATTGAAAGGTTAAACTTCAGTCGGTGAACGTTGCTCTTGTAGGGAGTAAGGATATGAACTTGGATGGGTTATCAATAAGTTTCGATGTTGATCGAATAAGGTCCAATGATAGTGCAGCTATCTAGCATGAAAGACTGAGACACGTCGGGATGGACAAGTTAAAAGCGATGGCGATAATAAGACTTATGAAAGGCTTGCCTAGGTTGTAATCCTTCGAGGACGGTCATGTTTACGCGTGATGTCAATACGGTGAGGCTCATCGCTTCACAATTGACAAGTCACAGACCAGGTGTACAATACCTTTGGATTGCATCCATGGTGAGTTATTAGGACCAACCGTCACCGTCCATCTTGGCGGCAGCATGTATATGTTGGTTTTGATTGATGACTACTCGAGTTACACTTGGGTGTACTTCATGAAGGGGAAGTCAGATGTGTTCCGTTTATTTGTGGAGTTCAAGGAGCTAGTGGAGAGCCGGCTTGGCCTGCAGATCGAAAAGTTGAGAACGGACAACGGAGGTAAGTTCGTTTCAACTGAGTTCTCTAACTTCTGCAGAAAACACGGTATCCGGAGAGATCTCACTTGTGTGCACACTCCACAACAAAATGGAGTAGCAGAGCGGAAGATCCGTTATCTGACAGAGACCTGCAAGTCTTGGCTTCATGCCGAAGGCACTTTTCACCCGGCTGCGTTCATTTTCAATTGTGGGCCCGGGCACAATTTTTCGGCCGGATGAGTTTTTTTCTCTCCAACACACGTAATTAAAAGATTGAATTTTATCTAAACGAATAACAAAATTGGACAATTTCACAATATTGCCTAATTTCGTTTATTTGCCAATTCCTAGAAAAAATAAATTTACCACAATTTTAATATTAAAATTTAATTCCATCCCCTTTGGAACAAGCATTTTTAAGCACTTCCACGAGCAACAATTTTGGAGATTGGGCCATATATAAATGAAGGAGTTGACCCCAATTTATAGAAGAATCGGGCTACGAATAGTCGGTTCTCCCACTCCCTTCACTCGGGTCATGCAGAGTTACATGTGTAATCACCGCACACGCGATCTATATGCCCGATCTAAGCGATAATCACCGCATGCGGGATCTCAACCACTGCAAGGGATCTCACACGATGTCCCCCCCCCCCCCTTCTCTTTCACCGCCCGGAGGAGGGCAGCCTCGTCACGGCCGGCCCCTGCGGGGGCCGGCCGAGGCCACCTGTACCCAGGCGGCCTCACTGTGGCAGGCCCCCACGGGGGCTGGCCGAGGCCGCATGGATCTGGGCAGCCTCGCCGCGTCCATCCCTCGCGAGGGCCGGACGAGGCCGCTCGCGCCTAGGCGATCTCGCCGCGGCTTGCCTCCATGAGGGAGGCCAAGGCCTCCTGGATTCGGGCGTCCTCGCTGCGGCCGGCCCTCGTGAGGGCCGGCCGTGGCCGCACGTGCTTCGGTGAACTCGCCGTGGCCCGCCTCCGCGAGGGCCTGCCGCCGCCGCCGCCTAGCCACGCCAGCCTCCCCTCACGGCGGCCCTATGTGCGTAGGAGGGGTGCGTCGCCGCCCTCGCAGTCATCGTCGGGCTGCCGTTCTTCGCAGCAGTCGGGTCCTCTTTCGGCCTAGGACTATCAAATCGCCATTTTCTACACTCTCTCTACTCTCAACACACACACACCTCTCTCAACTCTCTCTCACTCTCTCTCGCTCTCTCTCTACTCTCTCTCTCCATTTTCTACGCTCTCTCTACTCTCTCACACACACACACACACCCCCCTCTCTCTCTCTCTCTCTCTCTCTCTCTCTCTCTCCTCTCTCTCTCTCTCTCTCTCCTCTCTCTCTCTCTCTCTCTCTCTCTCTCTCTCTCTCTCTCTCTCACTCTCTCTCTCTCTCTCTCTCTCTCTCTCTCTCTCTCTCTCTCTCTCTCTCTCTCTCTCTCTCTCTCTCTCTCTCTCTCTCTCTCTCTCTCTCTCTCTCTCTCTCTCTCTCTCTCTCTCTCTCTCTCTCTCTCTCTCTCTCTCTCTCTCTCTCTCTCTCTCTCTCTCTCTCTCTCTCTCTCTCTCTCTCTCTCTCTCTCCTCTCTCTCTCTCTCTCTCTCTCTCTCTCTCTCTCTCTCTCTCTCTCTCTCTCTCTCTGGGGTCTTCTCTCTCTCTCTTCTCTCTCTCTCTCTCTCTCTCTCTTCTACATCTCTCTCTCTCTCTCTCTCTCTCTCTCTCTCTCTTCTCTCTCTCTCTCTCTCTCTCTCTCTCTCTCTCAACACTCTCTCTCTCTCTCTCTCTCTCTCTCTCTCTCTCTCTCTCTCTCTCTCTCTCTCTCTCTGCTCTCTCGGTCTCAATCTTCTCTGTCGTGAATGGAGTCTTGTCCAAAGTCTTGGTAACATGCGAGACGCTAAAGGAAGCAATGAGTCCCCAAGCGGCCACCGGGAAGGACTCTAGGAGGAGCGTTGAGAACCCGGAAGCGCCCAAAGAGCCCGCGACGCTCCAGACATCCCCTAACTCTCTCGTCTATAAAAGTATAACGTGGAGCGACATGTGTGCTCTCTCCGTCATTTGAACATCTGTGTAACGAACTTCAAAAGAATAGTGGAAGTTATGTCGACAACGAATCGACCGCGTGATTTTTCACCCTGATTGCGGGTTTTCCACGTAATTAAAATTCTCTCTTTGATTAAAGTATTTTTGACCGTTGGCACGCTCGAACGCTCAGCTGACTAGGACGGTAAAAAGACCCGATCTACCGGGAGCCACAAGCGGACCTCAAAAAAAAATTCCCAAAAGAATAAAAAAACAAATAATTACTACTATATATAGAGAGAGATAAGCACTTATCCCTCTTCATTGTTTATATGTTTTATTTTTTTGGTTCACTTTATTTTGTTTTTTATGTACTTTATATAATTTAGGTGTGCACAAAAAAACTGGTCCCAACCGGTCCGGTTGGGGGGACCGGACCGGTTGGGACCGGACAGAGACCGGTCCCGGTTAGGACCGGTCCGGTCCCGGACCGGTCCTGTGGTCCCCGGCAGTCCTTGTAAAAAGGGTAAAAAACCGGTCCCGGACCGGGACCGGTTAAAAGACCGGTCTTAGACCGGTCTTTTACCGGTCCCGGTCCGGGACCGGTTTCAGACCGGTCGGGACCGGCTAAAAGAGCCGTTAAGGCTCTTTTAATAGAACCGTTAACGGCTCTATTAAAAGAGCCTTAACGGCTCTTTTAATAAGAGCCTTAACGGCTCTTTTAATGAGAGCCGTTCGGCTCTCATTAAAAGAGCCGAACGGCTCTTTATATGAGCCTGCCACGTGGCAGGCTCATATAAAGAGCCGTTTGGCTCTATTTTAATTAAAAAAAATAATTTTTTTTATTTAAACCCCCCCCCCCTCCCTCTCTCTCATATTTCTTTCTCTCTCTCTCACTATCTCTCTCACTACCTCTCTCACTCTCTCTCACTCATACTCGTGTTTAATGGCTTCCTCCTCCTCCATGCCGGCGTCCTCCTCAGCGTCCGTCGATCATGAGATCGTTGAGCACCGACATAAAGCGGCGGTATGGGATAACTTCGACAAAGTGCGGATCGGCGACAAATTAAGGCGAAGTGCAAACTTTGCGCGAAGCTTATGGCCGCTAATAGTAGCAACACAACGCTCGCCCGACACAACAAATCGTGTCTTTCCAAGCAAGCCCCGTCGGAGGCCAACCAAGCTCAAATTTCGATGACCGGGCACATTTGGACGTATGACCAAGCTCGACAACGGGAGCGACAAATGGAGAATGTCATCAAAAGCGGACTTCGTTCAACCACTACGACAACGACGAAATGACGTCTTACATACACGAAGCACTTCAACCAAAATATCAACAGGTAAGTCGTACTACAACTCGACGTGATGCTTTACAAGCTTACCTGCAATCAAAATTATTTTTACAAATTTTTTTGAAACATTCGACGGTCGAGTTAGTTTAACGAGCGACGTTTGGACTAGCGGTTTAGTTGACGGTCTTTCGTACATTTGCATAACTTGTCACTGGGTCGATCCCGATAGTTGGGAGTTAAATAAACGTATAATTTGTTTTGAAGGTTTTGAATATCCGCACACCGGTAAAGCTATTTATCAGGTGATTATTAAGTGTATTAGAGATTTTAAAATAAAAGATAAAATTTTAAGTATTTCGTTTGATAACGCCTCGAATAATAATATGGCTATTAAATATTTGATTAATGATTTGGAACCTATGCTAGATGGTATTTTTTTTCATACACGTTGCGTATGTCACGTTCTTAATTTAATGTGCAAGATAGTTTAAGTTTTATGAAAAATTATGTTATTAAAATACGTACTATGTTACGAGTTATTTATAGTTCAAAACGGCGAAAACAAGATTTCAAAAAATTTGTTATAGCACAGGGTAAAAAAATTTTGGGTCCATCTTATGATATGCCGGTACGATGGAATTCCACGTACAAAATGTTAAAACGGGCTTTGTCACAAAATCGTTATTGATAGAATTTTATAATAGTGTAGAAGAATCACATGATTTAGATGCGTCAGATTGGGCTATAATCGAAGATTACGTAAATTTATTAGAAAGTTTTTATCGGGCAACAACTATTTTATCGGGCGTTTATTATCCTACTAGCTCGCTTGTTATCGAAAATTTTTTATTAATTACTGAAACGTTTAAAACTTACAAAATTAACCCAATGTGGCGTCCGTTAATATTAGTAATGGAGGAAAAGTTTTTAAAATATTATACGCATATGACACCTATGTTTTCTTGTGCTGCGGCTTTAAACCCTTTAATGGGTGTAGACGAGGTGAAAATTTTATAGAGGAAATTAATCGAAATTTAGAGTTAAACGAATCTTCTAGTGATTTTCACAACGTTAGCGTTGCAAAAATTTAATTCTGATTTTACTCGCCTATATAATTATTACGATCAACTATATGGATTGCGACCTCGCGAGGAATCCACCGCCCCTCGAACAAAAGATATTTTAAAAAATAGATTTTTAGAATTAGCTTCGAAGAAAAAACAACGAACTTCGAGTACTTTAAACGAATTAGGTTTATATAGCAAAACCCAGTTTCAAGATTTTATGACCGCATACGAAATAGAAAATTTTGATATTTTAAAATGGTGGAAAATTAAATGTAATAATTATCCTATTTTGGCCTTAATGGCCCGTGATTTACTAACCATCCAAGCTAGTACAGTAGCTTCGGAGTCTGCATTTTCTTTGAGTGGCAGGATTCTGAACGAGCGAAGGAGCCGTTTGACCGAAGAATCTTTGGAGATTTGCATTTGCTACAAGGACCATTTGGACGCTTTGAGGAGGAGACAACACGTCTCGTCAATTGAAGACAGTGAGTCTGAAGTTGAAGACGAGCTTAATAACTTAAATCTGGGGAGCGCGGCGGAATGAAGACGAGTCCAAGGCTCAAGTGCTCAACTCAAAATTTTGAATTTGTATTTTGTAATATAATTTCAAATTTAATAAAAATCTTCGTATTTTGATTTTTTATTATAATTTGTAATTTGTATTTGATTTTGTAGTTTAATTTCAAATTTAATAAAAAATTTTATTTACTTTGCAATTTTGCAATTCAATTTTGTAATTTGTATTTTGTAATTTGTATTATTTACATGTTATTATAATAGTATTTAATTTAATTAAATCATTAAAATTAAAATATAATAATATAAAAAAATAATTAAAATAATTATTTTAAATAACCGGTCCCGGTCTGGGACCGGTTAGGACCGGTTAGGACCGTCCTTCCGGTCCCAGACGGTCCCGGTTTCAAAGGAAAAAACCGGTCCCGGACCGGGACCGGTTTTGGCAGGACCGGTCCGGGACCGGTATCCCAAAAGACCGGTCCTGCACAGGACCGGTCCCGGACCGGGACGGGGTCTTTATGTGCACCCCTATTATATACATATCAATTCCATATAGTTTCTTTTTTTTATCTATCTTTTTAAATTATATAAAAAATAAAATAGATATGAGTTAAAAGGAATTATAAAAACATTTCAATAATACTAAACCCATTATACTAAAAAAACCTTACTTTCTTATAATTAGAGATAATAATTTATTATGTTAAATAAACACAAATATTTAAAAAGCGAGGCATACAAATATTCACATCTTCTAAACTTTTTTATAATCCCACCACTCCGCTCAATATTTCTTCTCTCAATGTTATTGAAATTTTTTGACTGTGTAGCGTTCTTTTTGGTTTGGGAGCGAGTAAAAAGATGGTAATTCGATTACAGATCTAACCATACAATAAAGGCAAGAAAAGAAATATAAAAAAAACAAGTATACGCTTAATCAGATGACGAGCATGAATGATCCATTGGCGAACATGCAACCAATAATAAAACATTTGCTAAGGATAGCATATTTTTGCTGAATTTAAATTTGAATAATAAAACATTTGCTAATTTTAGTGATGCAATGTAGCTTTAAATTAAAAATGTGGGACTAATTAATGAAAGAGCATGTTTTGTCAAATTTAGATGGGAGCTCGGCAAAATGCATTATTGGTTGCTTGAAGCGGAGGGTTGACAAAAAAGCTGCAACGAACAAATCCAGCGTGTCCGTATATTTTTGTCTTAGGTCCCGTTTGGGGGGACTTATTTTCACCGGTCAAGCGGTTACGACCGCATGAACCGGACCTTAATTGAGTCCCGGTTCATGCGGTCGTAACTGCTTGACCGGTGAAAATAAGTCCCCCCAAACGGAGCCTTAAGCTCTCTCCTTTCACATCAACCCCCTAACTGATTAGGTGTATAATAAATTATCAAGACGTGAATTGGGAAACGCAGGCTCGGTTCAAAAACAACTTTTACAACGCTAGACCAAACAGGAAATGATAATAACAACATTATTATTATTATTATTATTATAACAATTATTATTGTATATTTTAAACAAATGATTTAATATTATTATTTTATGTCTTATTTGAATTGAAAATATTAACTTTTTAATAGATTAATAATAATAAATATTCATCCAGCACCTCATCAACTATAATTGTTTAACGCAATGATTTATTTCAAACAATATAAAATTTTGAATCAATATGAAAAAAATATGATATTATTTTAATTTTATGCATAAGCTTATTTCAAATCTAAGATGAATTGTCCACTAATTTCTTAATCTAATTATGGGAGAGAAATGATTAATTCCACTCCCTTTCTTAGTCTTCGTTTGTTTCGGCATTTTCGCCAGTTGTTTGGAGGAACCGTCACCGGACAACGGCTACACAAACGGATCGCCGGCTCGGGTTCCTCCTGTTGAACAGTGAAAAAACCAACGAAACTGTATGTTTCGATCCATGCCTCCACCCCTCCGGTTCGATTCCTCCGTCTCCTCCCGCCACTTCCCACCACCCCCTAACCAAAATAAACCCTTAAAGTTCTTTATTTACTTAAAATAACCAACCACACATTAATAATTTCATCAAATATCATGTGAACATGTTAGTTAGCATTCAATACTTGTTCTTTAAAGACCGTGTCCTGACCATTTTATCTATACCTGCATATTTCTAATAGTCCCATATATTAGAATGGCTTTGTTATATGTAGATCATGTTTGGTTGTATGTATACAAATTGAAATTATGATTTTTTTGGTGCTCTTGCCGATACCTCTTCCCGATCCCGCCTCCCGAGCGCATGGGAAGGTCTCCGGAGGCCAATGTTGGCCGGAAAATTTCCGGCGATCACAATAGGGACCTTTTGCAAGGCTGGCGACCATCCCTCTTTCGATGATGCTGACAGAAAAAGTCGCCAAGACAATTGCAACCATGGATATTATACAAGCATATTATCTCTTCCTTGCGGGCGCATGCAGTGGCGGAATTAGGATTTTGAAGTCGCACGGGCACCATCTAAGTACTGTCAATTCGGGGGGTTCGGGGGGCAGCGCACCCTGAGCGAATATAATGCAGGATGAAGTAATTTTTGTTTATCATAAGAACTAAAATGATCCTTTGGGTCTAGACAAACAACACATAAGAGTAATTCTATGTTTACTTCATCAAAGCGATCATTTAACTCATTTAGCATCCAATCAAGCACCGCGTTAAAAATTTCAATCATGAAATAATGTTTATTTGTAATCTCACGTGCATTACGTCTTGATCTACTTTGCTGAAAAAACTTTTCTTTAATATTAACAACTTCTATGTCATGTTTTCTACAAAAAGCTGAGACTTCGGTTATAAATATTTCTCACTCGGCTTCATCATTTCTCATCTTCAATAATAATAGTTTTGACAATTTTACGAAATGCATTGCATTTACAATATCTTGATCTTTCCTCTGCAATGCTTGAGATAGTTCATTTATTTTTGACAAAATATTTTTCATCAAATGAACAACAAATGCAAATTTGAAAGTCAAAATAACTTGGACAAGTGCGTTTGTCATTTCTCTTTGGTTTTCATCTGCCCCATCAACTATGATAATCTCCAACACATCAACAATAGAAGAGAGCAGGCGAATAAAATTTAAAGTTGTGTCATAATGTGACCCCCACCTCATGTCACCAGCGCGTTTGAGCTCAAAAGGTTGATTCAACCCTCGTCCACTTTCCAAGTCCCCACATCCAAGCTCTGTAGCAGCTCGTTTAACTTCCAAGGCTCCAAGAGAATCACGGCGTTTGCAAGAGCCACCAACAACATTAATTACTGTCTTAATAAGTGTAAAAAGCTCAGCAATATCAGAATTTTTTTCTACAACAGCTACCAGTACCAGTTGTTGTTGATGTGCAAAACAATGAACATAGAAAACACAACTGTTCTCATTCAAAATTAAAGCTTTTAACCCCCTGAACTCTCCTTTCATATTGCTAGCATCAACATATCCCTGCCCACGCAATTTAGAAATACTAAGATCATATCTCATAAATGGGATAACGCGGAAGTATCTGCTACATGAACAAACCCAAGAAGACTTTCTGTGATCATGTCATTGGAATTAACATATCGTAAAACAACAGACATCTGCTCTTTTGTAGATACATCACGTGATTCATCCACTAAAATTGTATAACAGTCTTCGATCTCCAATTTCTTGAACAATTTTTTTTGTTGTCTCTATTGCAATTACTGATACTATTTCTTTTTGAATCTTAGGCGATGTAAGTTGACAGTTTTAAAGAGAATTTTGTAACACAACTGAGTTGATATCATTATTATGTGATGCAAGAAACTACAAAAGCTCAAGAAAATTTCCTCTGTTGGTAGACTCTTTATTCTCATCATGACCACGAAAGGACAATCCTTGTCGTAAAAGAAATCTAACACAATCGATTGAAGTATATAAACGAGCGCGATAATCCAAACTTTGTTGTTCATCTTGTCTTGCAAAAACAATTTGAATACCCTATTTTTGATTCATCAAAGACTCGCAGAGTTTTCTAGAAACATTGTGTGGAGTAGTGTGACTTCCGACATGTCTGTCCAATACTGATTTATCTTTCCAATTTCTGAAGCCTCTCGTGGTAAAAGTATGCTCACAACCCCTTTGAGGAAAAATATAACAGTAAACGCAAAATGCTGTATCTTTTTTTTGTTGTATTCTAACCAGCCTTTAAACTCGTTAAACTAATTTTTATTAAAGCGTCGAGTTTTGTTTCCGATTTCTATTTGGGGAAAACTTTCTAGATGATGTTGACAAGGACCCTTTTGCAAATAATATCTTCGTATAGACTTTTGAATGTTTGCATCGTAGGAGTTAATAAGAAGTCTTAAGCCCTGGTCTGAAGGCAGATCTTCAATTTTGAACTCGTCTACGCGGCTTATTTTACCAATTGCAACTAACTCCTGAGAATCTAATGAACTTTGACATGCTCCTTTTTTAGAAAAAAATTTCTCCATTATTCTAACTAAAACGCTACATAAAATTGACGGGACATTCCCGTTGGCGTGACGAGAACTAATTGATATGCACATCACAAACATCACCGATCCGGGCTTACCGCCACAGGTAGGCTTCACACAGCATGCCTAAATCCAGACTCGCATGTCAGATTACTAATGCAAAAAATATGTCGGGGATGGACACAATTGACCCGGAGGTTCGCTATGAACTGAGAGAGACACACACACCGCGTCCAATTGAAGACGGGTGACCCTACTAAGCAAACTAAAACAGAAAACCGGGAAACAAGAGTAATTACCAATGGTGTGTTGCAGGCTTCCAGCAACACAAGACGAGTGGAGATCCAAATCAACCCTTCACGAATCACGATGGATTCCAGCAACACAATGGGGTGTACCTAACATTAAAATGCTCGAATATTAGCACAATGGTGCATCCAAATCAACCTTTCACAGAAATCTGGACTGAAATCACTGTGAAATCTTTCCAGATTTCACTGTGAAATCTGGATTGAAATAAGTCCAGATTTTACAGTGAAATCTGGACTGATTTCAGTCCAGATTTCAGATTTCTTTGAACGAAGAAGAAGAAGAAGAAGAATGTCGAGCTTGACATTTCTTCTTCTTAGTCGAGCAGTCGAGCTCGACATTTTTCGTCGAGCTCGACTGCTCGACGAAGAATGTCTAGCTCAACTGCTCGACGAAAAATGTCGAGCTCGACATTCTTCGTCGAGCAGACGAGCTCGACATTTTTCGTCGAGCAGTCGAGCTCGACATTTTTCGTCGAGCTCGAGGCTCGACGAAGAATGTCGAGCTCGACGAAAAATGTCGAGCTCGACATTTTTCATCGAGCTCGACGAAGACACCTGCGACAGGATCGGGGGGGAGTCGAGCTCGACGAAGATACCTACGACGGGATCGGGAGGAGAAGAAGAAGAAGAAACCTGCGACGGGATCGGGAGCATGCCTTGCGACGGGATCGGGAGCCTGCCTTGCGACGAGATCGGGAGCCTGCCTTGCGACGGGATCGGGAGCCTGCCTGCGACGGGATCAGGAGGAAATGAAACCTAATACCTAATTTAGCGATAAAAAATTGATCGGGCACGTGCCCTACCGTGCCCAGACCTGGTTCCGCCCTTGGGCGCATGGGTTGAGGACAGAGTCTTTCTAGATTTTTCCCTTTCGCTATTTTAGGGAAAAAAATTGGTGCGTCCAATACAACTACATGAGTGTTTGGTAAACGACTCTTCCGCTATTTCCGATCGTCTAGTAGTCAAAAATCGTTTACCGCCGATCGTCAAGTAATCAAAGATCGTTAATCAACATTCGATGTATTTTTTTCATTTTTAAATGTATTTTGGCATCTCTTTCAATATATGTTTTGGGGTACACCACTAATCTATGAATCTAGGAGAACCCCTCTATCAATCACTATATGAAAAAACTTCCTAGAAAATAAAATTTCATAAAATATTTATGAACGTGAAATGATCAATCACTGTCATCATGTTAATCCTCCAATAAATTTTATATTTTTTGTTAAAATCATACCTTTTTAAATTTTCAATAAAAATATAAAACAAATAAGTAAAAAATAAACTATAATACAAATATTAATAATATACAAGCAAGAACTAATGCACTATATCTTCATATTAATTACAGCTGAGCAATAAATTACATGTTTCTAATAATATGCCCATCTCTACAATTTATAAAAAATAATTTAAAGTTAGAAGAATAAGTAAAAATATTATAAACTAATATAAAACAATACATTAAAGTGAAGGTACGTAAATAATTATTTTTCGCAATATTGAGGTCTCAGATTATATATAATCGGAAATATGAAAATCAGCACAATGCCCATATAACATTTTTTCGTGCTTTTTCGTGCTTTTTCGTGGTAGCCGTTGGATCTAATCCAACAGTGGGATTAAACAGCGTTTCGTAAAAAATGGAGTCAAGCCCAGATCACTGAAGTTCGCTCGCGGGCGCGAGAGAGAGGGCTTGCGCGAACAAGTTTTATCGTTTAGTCTCACACCGCTTGAAACAACGCCGCCTTTGCTCTTTAATTATATAGCAATCTCCACTTTTACTAGAAAACTATTCGCCCAAGAGGAGGCTATCTCGCATGTGCGCTAGATTCTGTTTGGACCAAGATGTTGATCGGGCTCACTCCTGTCTTTTACTAGTCCGCATTTAATCCCAGTCGTTGGATTAATCCAATATTAATCCAACAGCTATAACGAGGACACATATATTAAGGTAAAACGCATTACACGTACCTCCAATGCCCCGATATACAATAAAATATCTTAAACAAAGAAAAAGGCCAAAAAAATTTTGCATGAAACAATCAAAATATTTCAGTCGTTCCTATATATTTTTACTGCAATTTCATATGTGAATAAGTTATTGTGGTAAATTATTAAAAATAAAACAAAATTAACTCTTGCCAAATGATTGGTCATATTTTGCATTTTTCTTTCAAATTAAGACTTTTTAAAACTATTTCGTCCGAGGCTCTGTTTGGGGGGACTTATTTTCACCGGTCAAACGATTACAACCGCATAAAGCAGGGCTTAATTACATACTTAAATTAATGTTTGGTTCATACGGTCTTGACCGGTAAAAATAAGTACTTCAAAAGGAGCCTAAATATTATGGATAAAGCTTTCATTGGAGAGGAGATTTATGGTGCATGATCTCTTGTTATGTAAAAAAATAATAATAAAATCATCAAAATAATCTCAATCATTTAATTCTTAAGAGATTAGGAGAATTTGTAATTGTCCCAAGAAAAATTACCAATTTACCTTTCATAATAATGATTTTTATTTATTTTTCATTAATGCTTATTTACTCATAAATTTGCTTTCCAATGATAAATAATATACAGTAATACGGTATTTAATTTATTGAAAAATACCTAATAATAGGTTATGGAATTGGAATACCTAAATAAATATAGATGAGATATTTAATTTAAATTTAATGTATATTTTTCAAAAAAATTAAAATTTAATGCGCATGATGATCGAACCACGTGTGACCTTCGAGCCATCATCAATATAAATGTCTACAATATTTTTTGTAATTATTCATAAAAAAAAAAGAAATAGCAGGTGTGAATGTGTGATAGAAATGGGGCCCATGATGTTAATGGGCTGAATATAAATTATGGGTTTAGAAACCAACAGCAACAGTTTTAAACGGCGGGGGACAGCTCAGGCCCAGCCTGTTAACAACTTGGGCTACACTGCTAGACCGCAGCGTGATATGTTGGACCGCAGGCACAATTTATCTCCCTGTCTATATCGGGAGTAATTTTGGCATAGGCTGAGCGTATATTAGATAGGTGTAGGATCCAGCCGGAAATCTTGGATGCTATTAAAGTCCGACCGGGATTTTTTTAATGGCTTTTCGGCTAGTCGTACGATCGACTAATCGAACGGCTGAAATTTCACCCGCACCTATCTAATATACGCTCAACCTACATAAAAAGAGATCTTATACCAGACTAGGGTGCAAATGAGTCGAGCTTGAGACAAGCTTGACAAAATTTTCAAACTCGAGCTCGAGCTAATTATTTTGAGCTCCAACTCGTCGAGTTCATTTTGTCCTGACTGGAGCTCGAGCTAAATTCCTACTTATCGAGCTCGAGCTTCGAGCTTGCGAGCTCGAGACGAGCTCGAGCTGCTCACGAGCTTTATATATATATATATATATATATATATATATATATATATATATATATATATATATATATATATATATATATATATATATATATATATATATATATATATATATATATATATATATATATATATATATACACGAGTGACAGTCACGGGCCTCCGACCCTCGTGCTCGCGCGACAGTATCCGAACGCAGCGGCTGGCTTTGCCCGCTTCGGCGGATTTCGCCCACCCCCGGCAGGCTTCGCCCGCTCCATGGGCTCATAAAAAAAACATAATATATATTGTTATAATATAATATAACCAAAAAAATATATTACTAATTAGTGAGTCATGACTCTATACAGTTTGTAAATGCTTTATTATTATGTGCGTAGCGTATTGATTATTAAAGGCTGGGTACTTGCAGAATGAGTCCAATTAGCCGTCCAATTAATTAATTACACAGCTAATAATTAAGGCTTAGTTATACGGTTATACCACCAGCCAACTGGTCCACCAGTACATCTATTCTAATAAAAAAAAAGGATACTGTTACTAGCAAATCTAATTTGGTTTCCAGCAAATCATTAATACTAGCAAATCCTTATTTTTCAAAATTATTATTAGAAAACCACTTTGTTAATAACAAGCCAACATAAATTTTTTTTTAAAAAATAAATTTTGTTTAAAACATTCATTATTTCAAAATAACGTACTACATATAATGACATTACAAATAACGTACTACATATAACCAAAAAAATATATTACTAATTAGTGAGTCATGACTCTATACAATTTGTAAATGCTTTATTATTATGCGTGCATCATATTGATTATTAAAGGCTGGGTACTTGCAGAAGGAGTCCAATCAGCCGTCCAATTAATTAATTACGCAGCTAATAATTAAGGCTTAGTTATGCGTCCAATTTATTATTATGCGTCGCCAGGGATTTTTTTGACTATCGTTGGGCAGAGATATAAGGTGTCTTCCAATGCTGAGATTGAGACTCTGATTCAGGACCTCTTCTCCATGAGGTATTTAGGAGGAGGCGGAGTCCGTGATTATATACTGAAGATGATCTATTTCCAGACCAAGCTGTAGGAGATGGAGATTACTCTCCTAGAAGCCTTGATAGTGCATCAGACACTAAATACTCTTCTTGCGGAGTTTAACATTTTGAAGACCACCTACAGTTCCCAGGATGAGGCGTGAAAGATAAATGATCTCATCACTCGATGTGTTGCTGAGGAGGAGAACTGAAGAAAGAGAAGACGGACACTGCTTTGCTCGTAGTCAAATTCTCGTTTAAGAAGAAGAAGAAGTTCAAAGCTCCGTTTAAGGCTCATGATGGACAAGCTTCAGGGAGCAAAGACACTGGTGGAAAGAAGCCTCTTAGCTGCTTCTTTTGTAAGTAGAAGGGACATGTGAAGCACGAGTGCCTGAAGATTAAGTCTTGGATGGAGAAGCGTGGATTTACACCTAAAGGTAACCCTTTAGCTTTAGTCCTTTGTGAATCCAATTTAATTAAAGGCCCATCAAGTTTTTGATGGCTCGATAGTGGAGCAACTAATCATGTTGTTTACACACTGCAGGGGTTCATCAAAAGGAGGAGGCCAAGCAAGGGTGAGTGCAGACTCACGATTGGCAACAATGCTGAGGTAGAGGTGGAGTTCATCAGGGATATTTGCTTAGTCTTTGATTCTGGATATGAACTTTTATTAAAAGACATATTTTATATTCCTTCGTTTAGAAGGAACTTGAATTTTGTTTCTGTTTTAGATAAACTTCATTATTGTTTTAGCATTTATGATGGTTCTATTAATATTTCTTATGAATCGCAAGTTATAGGCCATTGTTCATTTTCTAACGGATTATACAGTTTATGTCTTGCTCCTACGAACATATATGCGACCACCTATAATGTAGAATGCGTTGGCAATAAAAGATCTTTACTTAAGGAAACATCATCCATGTTGTGGCATAAACGTTTAGGTCACATTTCTAGGGAAAGGGTAGAGAGATTAATTAAGGATAATATTCTCCTTGCTCTTGACTTCAGTGACCTAGAGACATGTGTCGACTGTTGTAGAGGTAAGATGACTAAGATTAAGAAGAAAGGCTCAACTCGTAGTACAAGTTTGTTAGAGGTTATTCATACGGACATCAGTGGTCCTTATTGCACTACCTTCTGTAGGAACACCTATTTTATTACATTCATTGATGACTACTCCCGTTTGGGCTATTTGTACTTAATCAAGGAGAAGTCTGAATCTCTTGAAAAGTTTAAGATTTTCAAGACTAAAGTTGAGAAACAAATAGGGAAAGACATCAAAATTGTTATGTCTGATAGAGGTGGCGAGTATTTTGGTAGACATGATGCTTTTGGGCAACATAAAGGACTGTTTGCTAGATACTTGGAGAGTTGTGGCATTGTTGCCCAGTACTCCATGTCGGGTAGTCCTGAGTAGAATGGTGTGGCCGAAAGGCGTAATCGCACACTTAAGGAACTGATGAGGAGTATGATGAGTAGGATGAATCTTCTTGAATTTTTATGGGGTGAGACGCTTAAAACTGCAGTGTACATCCTTAATAGAGTCCCGTCTAAGTCAGTACCTAAACTCCTTTTGAATTGTGGACTGGCAGACGACCCAGCCTTAATCATTTGCGTGTTTGGGGTTGTCCTGCAGAAGTCCGTTTGTACAACCCATCAGAAAGTAAGATTGTCTCTAGGTCTTGTCGTTGTTATTTCATTGGTTATCCAGATCACTCCAAGGGATTTAAGTTCTATTCCTCTTCAGGAGGTCCCAGAATTGTGGAGTCTCAAACAGCTAAATTTTTAGAATGAGATATCGATGATGAACCTAGTTTCTCTCATCCTATTAGTGAAGTCGAGGAAGTTGTGCCCATTAATTTTTCTGTGCCCTTGATAGGAGATCCTGCGGTGCCTGAACCTGTGTCGGAACAAGTGGAGGATGTGGAAGCGATATTACCACTGATTCCAGTTGAGGTTCCTCCTCATGTTCAGGAGGTTCATCCACCCGCTAGGAGATCCATTAGGCAGAGAAGGCCTACAGTTTCCTCAGACTATGAAGTTTATTTAGGAGAGAGTGATTATGATATTAGTCAAGTAGTTGACCCAATGACATTTAATGAGGCTATATCTGAACCTCAAGTTGATCTGTGGTGGGATACGATGAAAGACGAGATGGAGTCTATGAAGCTGAATAAAGTTTAGGAGTTGGTTGAGTTGCCTAAAGGTTGTAAGCTCATTGGTTCTAAATGAGTGTTTAAGACCAAGAAGGACTCTAAAGGAAAGGTCGAGCGGTTTAAAGTCAGGATGGTAGCCACGGGATTTACACAGTGATAATGACATTAGCAGCTCGTTATGATTTGGATCTACACCAGATGGACGAAAAGATCGCATTCCTGAATGACGATCTTGTCGAGGAGGTCTATATGGTGCAGCCTGAGGAATTCAAGTCTGGTCATTCCGACCAACTTGTAAGTAAACTTAACAAGTCCATATATGGTCTGAAGCAAGCTTCTAGATAGTGGTATTTAAAATTTGATGAGGTAGTTACTTCTTTTGGTTTTGTAGAAAATAAGATAGACCGTTGTATATATCTCAAGATTAGTGGGATCAGATTCATCTTCTTAATTCTTTATGTAGATGACATCTTGCTTGCGAGCAGTGATTTGACATTATTGCACAAAACTAAGCAATTTTTGTCAAAATACTTTGATATAAAAGATCTTAGAGAAACATCCTTCGTTCTAGGAATTGAGATCATTAGAGACCGATCTCACCATATATTGGCACTCTCTCAAAAAGCCTACATCGAGCGTGTACTTGAGAGAATTAGCATGCTCGATTGTAAGCTTGGTGACGTACCTGTGCTTAAAGGTGATAAACTCAGCTTATCACAATGCCCCAGGAACGATATAGAGAGAGAGCGCATGAAGGATATACCTTACGCTAGTGCGGTAGGCAGTTTAATGTATGCCCAAGTCTGTACCAGACCGGACATTGTCTTCGTAATAGGACTTTTAGGCAGATATTAGTCGAACCCAGGACCTGATCATTGGGTAGCTGCCAAGAAAGTCCTAAGGTATTTAAAGGGAACTGAGGATTTTAAGTTGTTCTACCATAGAGTTCAAAATCTTAAGTTAGTGGAGTATACAGATTCTTATTTTGCCGGGTGTGAGGATCATAGGAAGTCCACTTCAGGTTATATATTTAAGTTTGCTGGTGGGTCCGTTTCATGGAAGAGTGTCAAACAGACACTCGTCACTTCATCCACAATGCATGCGGAGTTCGTCGCTCTTTTTGGAGTTTCCATTCACGTAGTGTGGCTTAAGAATTTCATTACAGAGTTAAAGATCGCCGATTCTGTAACTGGACCCGTCCGGATGTACTGTGATAATATCTCTGCAGTTATGTTCTCGATGAACAATAAAAGTATCACAGGGTCCAAGCATATGAAAATTAAATTCTTGACCGTTAAAGAATTGGTCAAGAAGGGTGACATTTTAGTGGAGCATTTAGGGACAGATGACATGTTGGCCGATCCACTTATTAAAGAACTTCGACATAACGTGTTTCAAAAACATGTTATTAATATGGGGCTTAAAGAGTCGATCGATGTGCTTGATTAGTGGGAGGCTACATGAAGCTCCAATTCAATTATCTATCGTTTGATTTGCACTTTATGTAATTCATTAATAATTAAAAAATATTAATTCAACAATATTATTAAGTTTCAATATTTGTTGAATTTATGTGACACGTCACACTTCATACAAAGTCTCATGACTTGTGTCAGTCGGAGCATAAGGCCTACGACACTTCATTTGAATTATGACCTGTAGTATGTCTTTGACGCATGAATTTTGAAACCGTAAGGTTAGACATACTTGTTTTTTTGAATACTTGAGAACTTCTCGCACACCATGGTTTAGTGCATTCATTTGAGAAGTTTAGTTGACCACCAAATTAGAACAACTTTCATGTGCACATTTCCAGTATGTTGTTCTATATTTTATTTGACCACGCTTTGTCCATGTCGATTAGATCTGTAAGCTACTGTGACCATGGAAGGTCTCGTGTCGCTCAATGATGCGGTTGCCGCCATGATTCAGAGTGAAGGATTTGATTGGACCGGATTGACGTGGGAGTAGACTCAATGTTGCGTTCGATGATTGGTACCCTCAAGTTTAGTGAAGATTTTGTCGGAATGTCATAAGTTACGATGAATACAGGTCCAAGTGGGAGAATGTTGGAAATTTCCCGTAAAGTGGACTTGACTCATCGAAACGTCCCGGTGAATTTGTACGCGAGTATTTGGTCTATTCGGACTCTCACGAGAGCGCGTTAGTTTAGTCGCGCGAACGGTCGAAACTTCTGATAGGTGAGCTAGATCGTCTCGTAAATTAAGGGAGCGGATTTGGTCTCACCCTAGGCACAAAATTTGATGCTATGAATTCAATTAATTAGAGGAGTTATTTTGGGTTTGAGGAATTAATCATAATTAATTCCTCATTTTAGTAACTCCTCCTTTTGGGCTATCCCTATTAATAGCCTTGGTGAATTTTCATTCTTCATGGACGTGAACTAGGGCTGAAATAGAAATCCCGTTTTTTTGGTAACTGTAGATCTCCATTCGGCCTTGAGAAAATCAAAAGCTTGCTGTCTCCCTTCTGGTCTCCATCGCCGGCGTTTTTTCCCGGAGATCGACGGTAAAGAGCCGGCCCTAGGAATTTTCTTCCCAGATCTGGAACGCCGCCACCGATCGGATCCCTTTCTTCATCCTTCAAAGTTCTTGAACGCCTAGAGAGAAAATTTCATCGCCTTTTCAGTGATTTTTCTAGACTTGGATCTCCACCGCTGGCAAGGGACTTTAAGCAACAGAGAAAAAAACAGTCAGATCCAAATCTACATCTCCCTTCCTCTTCTTCATCGAGCAAGCAGCGAAGGATTCAGATCTGCAGAGCTCTTTCTCCGTTCGTCATCTGGGAGACAGAAGAACTACAATTTTCAGGTCTGAATCGTGCCTTTTTCTGACTACAGTTCGGGAGTTCCCCATTCACCGTTCTGCTACAGGGAATTTAGGTGATCCACATATATATTAATTTCATACGCATACATAAATATGTGCTTTGACTGATATTGTTTAGATGCACCGTTTGTCTGCACCGTCAATTCCTATTAAATTACAACACATGAACTTTTATATTAACCATGCATAGTGAAATTAACAAGCAACATACATGCGTGTTTATATGTCTATTAATACATATGTTGTATTATTACTTTTGCTAACCCCTTCCATTGTATAGATTAAGGGTTAAGACAATATTGTATGCAAGCGTGTTCTTCTAACGCCGCGGCCATGATGAACACGAGCTAGAATCCAAGAACGGTATAAATTAATTCCGCAATTCAATTACTGTTCATTTTAGCTCGCACTTTTCTTTGTGTTCTAAATTTAGAAAAATAATTTTAGTATAAACTCAAATTTTGAGACTAATAGTGTTTGTAAAATTGATCCATTAGGTCTATGTTTCACTGCATTCATTAGTAATAATTTGAGAACATTGTTTCGCCGTAGCGACACAAACAACATAAATTTAATAACAAGGTCTATCCGCTTTGCAAAATAGGTCAGGTCAGGCCTATATTTTGGCCTACATCAGGCTAGTAGGCCAGACTCAGGCCCAAAAAGACTAATGTAGGTCGGGCCTGTTTTCTATAAGGCCTGGCCTGGCCTATTTCCACCCCTAGTCGTAGGGGCGGAGCCCCATGTCGGGCACTCGTGTGTGTGTGTGTGTCTATATATAACCAGCAACATTTTGGGCAAGATTCCGGCCAAACCGTGCAAATTTTAAACGAATGTTCAACATGAAAGTTGTAGATCTCGTTCTAAGTGACCTGACTGATTGCACCTGTAGCACTTCAACTCCTTCTTCCAGCTCTTCTTAGGAGTTGCACTCCTCTCTTGCTGATATGAAGTTGAAGGCTCATCCTCAGCAACAGTGTTCTTCTTCTTCTCCCATCTCTTCTTCTTCTTACCTGTGTGTTGGGTACATTGGAATATATGTACCTGATTTGAAGAAGCCTCACCCTACTCAATGATATACATCAAGATGTATTTGATGTGCTTTGAGTTTATTTGTGCAAGTTAAGTAACTGCAGGTTTGCAGGAAAAGTTTCTAAGTCCATGTGTCGGCACCTAGAAGAAAAGTGTCGACACTTAAGAAGGGTTGTGTCGACACCCAGAGAAGCTGTGTCGACACTTGGAGTAATTGTGTCGACAACAGGAAGGCATAGTCGACACCAGAAGGAAAGTGTCGATACATACAGGTAGTGTCGACACACAATGAAGAATTGTCTACAAAATCAGTGTCGACACTTAGAAGCAGTGTCGACACCCAGAGAAACTTTGTCGACAGCAAAAGTGTCGACACATACAGGTAGTGTCGACACACAATGAAGAATTGTCTACATAATCAGTGTCGACACTTAGAAGCAGTGTCGACACCCAGAGAAACTTTGTCGACAGCAAAAGTGTCGACACTAGGAGGCTCTGTCGACACTCAACAAACTTCAACAAAGTTCAAGTACAAGTGTCGACACTAAGAGGCTGTGTCGACACTCAGCAAACTTCAACAAAGTTCAATTACATGTGTCGACACTAGGAGGCTGTGTCGTCACTCAGCAAACTTCAACAAAGTTCAAGTACAAGTGTCGACACAAAGGAGATGTGTCGACACTCAGCAAAGTCTCAACACATGAAGAATGTGTCGACACAAAGGAGATGTGTCGACACTCAGCAAAGTCTCAACACATGAAGAATGTGTCGACACAAAGGAGATGTGTCGACACTCAGCAAAAGTTTCAACACAGAAGGCATGTGTCGACACAAAGAAGATGTGTCGACAATTAGCAAGTTTCAACACAAGAAGATGTGTCGACACAAAGGAGTTGTGTCGACACTTAGCAGAAATCAACTAAGTATTGAAGAAGAAGGACTTGTGTCGACACACAGGATCAGTGTCGAAACATTCTGAAGAAGCAGTGTCGAGAAGCTATTCCAACAACACAAGGAGTTGTGTCGACACCATGAAGGCTAGTGTCAACACTTAGTCTACTTGTGTCGACACTTAGTCTATTTATGTCTACACATAAAGACTATCTGTCTCGACACTTTCAGACAGTGACAGAGATTTCAAGAAGTGACTGGATGACTTGACAGCTGCCATTTCAACCAGTCAACTGCTACTGTCAGAGCTGTCAGAAGGTTGTTAGAAACCGGATCAGCCGGTCACGATGAAGAAAGCTTATATAAAGGCTTATTCCTTCAACAGATAGTAATCGATTGATGAAGCAATCAATGAAGTGAAAAACAACACAACAAGAAGAAGACCTTCAAGTGAAGATCTAAGAAGTTGGAGAGAGAGAGCTCCTTCTAAGAAGTGTAGTTGCTGAACCGGGCTGCTAAGTTAGATTCAGATTGAGATCTGAATCTCAAGACAGAAGTTGATTAAAAATCATCTTCAGGAGATTCAACCCTACTGTGTTCTAATTCAAGAAGCTTTGAAGAAAGCCAAGGGAGGTTGATCTCGGCTAAGTTCTTCCAAGAACTCATCAAGAAGCCAGTCAACTCATCTCTCTCTATCAAAGTTGTGGTTATATACTTTGTATTTTCTAATTTCTGTAGGATCTTGTATAGATCTGAGTTGTAAGCCTAAATCTATAAAGGCTGAGGTAGGGTCTGTGAGCCTGAGTGTAGGAGAATCATTTCTCTGAGTGTAGGCCTTGTTGAAGGCCGAGGTAGGGCTATTGTGCCTGAGTGTAGGTCTTGTTGAAGACTGAGTGGTAGGGCTTTTGTGCCTGAGTTGTAGGAGTGGGATCACTGTGAGTTGTAGGAACCTGTTTGGGGTTCTGAGTTGTAAGATCTGAGGATCTGAGGAGAAGTGGAGAAGTTAGACCGAATCTAGTACACTACTAGATAGGCGAAGGGGAAAAGTGGATGTACCCAGACCTTGGGGAATCATTATAAAATCTGTGTGTACTCTATGTGTGATTAATTCTGTGATTGCTGTGTTATCTGTGCTGAATTGTTGTAGAGAATTGCATAAACAGGTCTAATAATTCAGTGTTTCTGCCTTAAAAGTTAAACAGATTAAGTGCACCTATTCACCCCCCCCTCTAGGTGTTTAGGCACTAGTTCTTTCAAGTGGTATCAGAGCCAGGTTACTCAAAAAGGACATAACAGTCTGAGTAAACGATCCTGTAGGCAGAATCAGAATAATCAAGAATCAAGAAAATGAGTTCAACTGAGAATCACAAAGAGCTAGGATCCATAAAATTGTCAATCTGTAGAAAAGAGATTTTTGGCATATGGAAAGAGAGGGTTGGACTTTTTATGGAAGCATCTGACCCAAGAATTTACATTACAGTCAAAGAAGGGTCATATGTGCCAATGAAAGTATCTGTTCTTGATGCAAATCAGAAAACTCCTAAGGATTATTCAGAAATGACCAAGGATGAAATAATTTTGGCTACTATGGATAAGAGGGCTCAGAACATCATAGTAAGTGTCATTGATGACTCTACCTTCCAGAATTTGATTCATTGCAAGACATCAAAAGAAATGTGAGATACTTTGATAGTCTATATGGAAGGGTCTGAAGAAGTTAGACAAGACAGAAAGTACTTGTTAAATCAGGAGTATGAAAGCTTCAAACAAGGAAAGTCTGATAGCATTACTGAATGCTACAAGAAATTCTATAAGATTGTTAATGAGCTGATGTCCTATGAGAGAGAATTCAGCAACTATGAGCTGAATGACAAGTTTTTAAGATCCCTGACTAAGGACTGTGATACCAAGATTTGTGTCATTAGGGAAATGGCCAGATTAGCTGATATACCTCCTCCAACCTTGTTTGGAAAACTACTATCTTATGAAATGCAGTTAATGGTTAGAAAGGAGGAAGAGAGGACTACTAAAGTGGAGCACAAGGAAAGATCCGTGGCCTTCAAAACTGAAGCCACTAGGAAGTACAGAAGCAAGTCTCCATCTCCACCACAAACAGTTGCTGAGACTGCTTCAGAAAATTCAGAGAATCAGAACTCAGACAGCAGTGAAAGTGATGAGGATTTTGCTGCCTTTACAAGACAATTTCAAAAGTTTCTGAAGAAGAAGTAGTGGAGGTCTAAGCCTTCCACTTCACAGTCTAAAGATGACTACTATCAGAACAGGGAGTCCTCAAGGAAAGACAAAAGAAAGTCCAAGCCAAGTAAAAATACATGCTCAAAGATAGTATGTTATTGTTGCAATAGACAAGGGCATATAGTAACTGACTGTCCAGAAAAGAGGAAAGAGTCAACTGACAAGAAGAAGACTCAGTTCAAGGGCAAAACTGAAAGGTCCTTTGTTGCCAAGAAGGATAAGAGTTTGACTGATCAGTCATCTTCAAAAACAGATTCAGAAGCTGAAGCCTATATTGGACTATTTGCTGAATAGGAGGAAGATGAGTTCATGCAGTTAATGAACTCAATTTATGAGCATGAGAACAATCAGTGCAATGGACTGATGGCATTAACAGAAGGAGACAAGATCCAGGATCAGCCTGGACCAAGTAAGGTACAATATCTTTCAGATTATAGTACTGATTCAGAATCAGATACATCTACATCAAGTGATGTGGGTGGGTCTGAATCTGAGGGAGATATTCATTAGTTGATGGATGAATATAGAGATGTATTGCAGGCACTTAAGAAGAGCAAAAATCTGGTCAAAACACTGACTAAGGAAATTGCTAATCTTAAGTTGGCAGTTGCTGATTCAGATAAAGTGTTAGATCAAAAACTAAATGAAATAGCCAGGCTGAAGAACATTACAGTTATTCAGATGGGAACTATTATATTTAAGAATGATCAAATTAGGAATCTGGAGGTTAGACTTCAGAAGGAGAGAGAGATTGTTGCAAGTTTTTCTAAACCAAAATCAGTTTTACCTTTGATAGATGAGTTTATCCCTCAAAAGGGTAAGACTAGATTGGGGTTTACAAAACCTGCCAGGACAGTTAGGTCCAAGTCTAAGGGCAAAGCCCCAGTACTCAACAAGAAGCCTGCTGTAGATAAGACAGTCAGGGTTGTACCTAAACAAAGGTACAACAGATTTGAGTGCTGGTGTTGTGGCAAGGTAGGCCACTTTGCCATAGACTGTTGGCACAATTCTAGTGTCAAGGAGATTAGCAAACTGCCTACTAGAAAAGCTACAGGTAGTTTTGTTAAAAGTCAAACTAACCTGCACCAAGAACCCAAGAATTATTTGGGTTCTAAGGTTAAGTAATCTGTTTTGCAGGTGAGTTCAAGTGGCCATGCCCCTATATGGTACTTGGACAGTGGATGTTCCAGGCACATAACTGGAACTAGGGGTTCGCTGAAGGACTATACACCAATCAAGGATGGTCCTAAAGTTACCTTTGGTGGTTCATAAAAAGGAATCATTAAAGGCTTTGGTAACATTTCTAGCAACCTAATTACAATTACTCAAGTGGCTTATGTTAAGAGTTTGAAACATAACCTCATTAGCATAAGTCAGCTGAGTGATTTAGGATATGACATCTCATTTATCAAGGATGGCTGTCATATCAGTAGGTTAAGTGATCATAAGATCATTCTGACAGGATATAGGAAGAGAAATGTCTATTGTCTAGACATTATGTGTGAGAATATTGTTTCTCCTATCTGTCTTGTAGCTGATGAGAAAGTCTCACATTGTGTTAAATGGCACAAGAGGCTGGCTCATCTTAACTATAAGACAATTGGTCAACTCTTTAACAAAGAGTTAGTGAGGAATGGTCCTCAGGTTAAGTGTATAAAGGTTGGGATATGCTCAGCTTGTCAAAAGGGCAAGCAGACCAAATCCACCTTTCATAGCCTTGAGAAGAAAGATGCTGTGAGGTGTCTATACCTCTTGCATATGGATCTTTTTGGTTCTATGTCAGTTCACAGCCTAGGTAGGAAGGTCTACACATTTGTGGTAGTTGATGACTACTCAAGGTATTCCTGGGTGTTCTTCCTAAGGCAAAAATCTGAAACACCAAGTATCTTGTATAGTTTTGTTAAATAAATTCAGAATGAATTGAACAGTATAGTGGTCAAAATCAGAAGTGACCATGGTACTGAATTTCAGTCTGAAAGTATGACAAAACTGTGTGAAGAGTTTGATATTTTTCAGGAATTTTCCTCACCAAGAACACCTCAGCAAATTGGTATTGCTGAAAGGAAAAATAGAACCTTGATAGAGGCTGGTAGAACCCTATTGAGTGACACGTCTCTCCCAGAATATTTCTGGGCTGAGGCAGTAAACACTGCTTGTCATATGATCAATAGGGCTACTATCACCAAGAGCCACAAGAAGACCCCCTATGAGATTGTGAAGGGCAGAAAACCAAATTTATCCTATTTCAGGATCTTTGGTTGCAAGTGCTATATCCTTAACAATGGTAAGTCTTATCTAACCAAGTCTGCTGCCAAATCCCAAGAGGGAATCTTTGTTGGGTACAGCAACAATAGTAAGGCTTATAGGGTCTACAACTTGATTACTCAAGTTGTAGAATAGTCAGTTCATGTAGTTTTTGATGAAGCTAGACTCATTAACAATGAATTGCCTAGAAGTGTTTGCAGCTCTACAGGTGTAATTGAGAAGATGGTCAAGCTTACCTTAACAGAAGGTCCTTCTACAAGTCAACAAGTGGAGGATGGTGGCTGCTATCCAGGGAGAGTACAAGATACTCCTGTTGTTGAAGAAGACCAAGAGGAGCAGCTGAATAAAGAAGCTGAAGGTGTACAACTAGAAGACAGGTTGCCTCGAGCAAATAGGCATTTAAAAGATCATCCAGCCAATCAAATTATTGGAGATCTCAGACAAGGCGTACAAACAAGGAGCATGAATCTAAGTTCAGTTCTCTACTCCAGCTTTCTATCCCAAGTAGAGCCAAAGAAATTTGAAGAAGCAATCATAGACCCTCATTGGATTGAGGCAATGCAAGAATAGCTGAACCAGTTCAAAAGATGCAAAGTCTGGGAGCTAGTTCCTAAACCAAAGGGCCACAACATAATTGGAACTAAGTGGATCTTTAGGAACAAGTTGGATGAGAATGGACTTATTATAAAGAATAAAGCTAGACTAGTTGCAAAAGGATATAGGCAGGAAAAAGGTATTGATTTTGATCAAACCTTTGCTCCAGTAACAAGACTGGAGGCAATAAGGATGTTCCTTGCCTATGCAACATTTCAAGGATTTAAGGTGTATCAAATGGATGTTAAGTCAGCTTTTCTGAATAGAAACCTCAAGGAAGAAGTCTATGTAGAGCAGCCATCAGGTTTTGTAGATTTTCTTAAACCTGATTATGTATATAGACTTAGGAAGGCTTTGTATGGGTTAAAACAAGCCCCTAGGGCTTGGTATAAAACCATGTCTAGTTTCCTCATTGAGAACAAATTCTCAAGGGGGAAAATAGACAAGACTCTATTCCTTAGAGAATCCAGAGGTAAGATTATCTTAGTCCAAATATATGTAGATGACATCATATTTGGGTCTATAGAAAGTAGTCTTTGCAGAAAGTTTGCAAAACTAATACAAGGACAATTTGAAATGAGCAGTATGGGGGAACTTAAGTTCTTCTTGGGTCTCCAAGTTAGACAGACTGAGGATGGTTTATCCATATGCCAGTCTAAGTTTACCCTAGAATTGATAAGGAAGTATGGTATGAAATCATCCACTACCATGAAAACTCCTATGAGGTCAACAATGTCTCTAAGCAAAGATGATGCAGGGAAACCTGTAAATGAAACTTTGTATAGAGGGATAGTTGGCTTCCTACTGTATTTTACTGCTAGTAGACCAGATATCATATATGTTACATGTGTATGTGCTAGGTACCAAGCTTGCCCTAAAGAATCTCATTTGACAGCAGTCAAAAGAATTTTGAGATATCTTAAGGGCACTCCTTATCTAGGCCATTGGTACCCTAGGAATGGAGATTTTGAACTGACAGGTTATTCAGATGCAGATTTTGCAGGCTGCAAGGAAGATAGAAAGAGTACCACAGAAACCTGTCAATTTCTAGGTGGAAGGCTGATATCATGGAGTAGCAAGAAGCAGACCAGTGTGGCTATCTCCACAGCAGAATCAGAGTATGTGGCTGCAGGAAGTTGCTGTGCTCAACTTCTATGGATTCAACATCAGCTAGAAGATTATGGTATTCAAGAAAGTAGAACACCTTTATTTTGTGATTCTACTAGTGTCATTTCTATTGCAAATAATCCTGTCTCTTATAGTAGGACTAAGCACATAGAAATAAAATACCATTTTCTAAGAGAACATGTGAAAAAAGAAGATATTTCCCTAGAGTATGTTAAGACAGAAAATCAGTTAGCTGATATGTTTACTAAGCACTTAGATAAAACCAAATTCAATAAATTTAAAATTGAATTAGGGATGATAAACTTAGAATAGTTTACAAAATTGGCTAAGTAAAATGGTGTCGACACACGGAGTAGTCTGTGTCGACACATAGAAGTGGTGTCGACATTTCAGAGAAATGGTGTCGACACATCTAGGAAGTCTGTGTCGACACTTCAGAGAATTTGTGTCGACACATGCAGTGTAGGTGTCGACACATCCAGGGTGGTGTCGACACTTAGGATTTACACAGAATTAGTCTAGTAGAGTCTCGACTAAGTGTCGAGCTGAGTGGTGTCGACACATATATAAGTGTCGACACATATATTCTGTCGACTATACTTATGTCGACACATAGTTGTCGAGACATTAGCAGTAAGTGTCGACACTTTTCAACAGTATCGACACAATTTAAGTATTTTGACGCGCCTTTTCATCTTCGATTCTAGAAAGGTATAAATAGGTTTTCCCCCGTATTTGTCGACACGCTCACCATAGTTTCGAGACCAAACTTGTGTGTCGACATCTCTCTTCTCTAAATTCAAAATTTCTTCAAACCCTAATGGCGCCCAAGCTAGAAGAGAACATTAATGAAAGATATTAGCTCGTGTGACACGCCTTTGATGACGCGGAACCTGAAATCAAAGGTGTGGTAAACCTAATTGCCGAGACTGGATTGGAATACCTTGTATCAGAACCAATCAAGATCTGGAAGAAGGTGGTCCTTGAATTTTTGGGTGCAGCTTCACTTGATGATACTGGACTCAAGATTAAGTCCAGAGTTCATGGGACCAAAGTCAAGGTCACACAGACAAGTCTAAGGAAGGTACTTCAACTACCAAGAACAAAAGAGGAAGAAGATGTATCTACTTCTAAGACTAGAGAGGCATTGAGATGGTGTGGACTGGATTTAAACCTGAAAATTGGATCAGTTTTCAACAGAAAAGGGATGAACATTCAGGGAAAGTTTCTATCTGAAATAATAGGAAAAGTAATACTGAGCAAACCTGGAGGACATGACAGAATTTCAGCTCAGATGTTCAGTTTGATGACAAGGATTATCTTCAAACTTGATACTAATTGGTCTGCAGCTATGTTTGATAAGATAAAAGAAAGTATGAAGAAACCCAATCTGGGTAGAATTCTGAGTCTATACCTAGCTGGAAGTATTCCTGATGTGATGAACCAAGCTGCAGGTTCCAAGATAAATCACATGAGGAGAATGGATTTGAGAATTTTCTCTAGGTGGGATAGAGTATTGACAAAAGAAATGCCAACTCCAGTAAAGGACACACCTCAGAAGAAGAGGAAGAAGACAGCCATTATGGCTCAAGAATTCTCCAGCAGCTCTGAAGAGCAAGTGATGTTTAGTTTTGATGATGAACAGGGTAGAAATGCTGAACAGTCTCCAGGAAGACTAGAAGATGCACAGAGGCAGGGGGAGCTACCACCAGCTAGCCCAATTCACCTGGATCCACTCCAGGGGGAGCCTCTACTTGTGGAAGAGCCAACTCCACTAGAGAGTGAAAGGGCTACCCACACCATTCTAGAGGTAATCACTGAAATTAATCAATTAAATTTCACTATTGAGGATGAAGTTTTGACTGATTCATTACCTGATGTTCATCAGCAAACACAGATACAACCTCAACCACAAGATGTTGTCATGGAGGACACATCTGTTGCTGATAAAGTGGTTGATGAGATCAGAGATTCTCCAGCCCATTCTCAACAGGAATTCACCTTAGAGGAGCTATTCCCTGATCTTATACAGACAGATCTTGAGAGAGAAATAGCTGCTGTTGAGGGGGAGAAGGCAAATATTGAGGGGGAGCATGTGGAGATTGTAGAGGAAACTACAAGGAAGGAGACTGAGGAGCCAAGAGATGTTGAAGGGCTAACAAGGACTGAGAAGGATTCACATCCTAGTCCTAAGGAAAGAGTAGACATAGTAAGCACATCTGCTTCAGAGGATGAAGAGGCAGCTAGGGCCAAGAAGAGGAAGTTCCAGGTCTTCAAGAGAAGAAGCCAGAACTATAAGAAAGCCCTACAAACAATTGCTCCACAGCCTACCACCACTACTGATTATAGTTCTCTGATGGTAGCATTGCAAATCAAGCTAGATGAGCAAAGGCAAGCTCTAGAAAAATATATGGATGAAGGGCATAAATCCCTGCAATTTGATCTGACACAAGACATCAAGTCAATCAGATTTGAAGTAAATCTCAACAAGAAAGAAATGACTGATTGTTTCCATAAAGGTGGCAATGTAGTGGTCTATCTGGCTACACATCAAGAGAAGCTAAAGACACAACTTGATGACCTAACACTAAAACAAGGCTATGTCCTAGAAAACCAGATAAGGATGAATGATAATCTCACTGCTTCACATAATGTCATTGTAACTAAAATGAAAAATATAGCTACTTCTCAGCCTGCAGTAAGTGCAAGTGCCAAAGAAGAATTTGATAAGAAATTACAGGAGAGTCTCACTGCTGTGAAAACTGTCATTGAAGATTCTCAGAAGACAATTACTGACAAGCTCCAAATGTTAAAACCTTTTTATAAAGATGGAGTTAACTATCTGAATGCACAGATAAGATTTCAGAAAGATGATCTGAGGGATCATATAGAGAGAGAAGTCATAAAGAATGGGTATTAGTGAAGGCAGGCTCTGATCATGCTAAATGGATTTCAAATTCCATCAGAGTCACCCTTGGATATCCACCTTTATGTGATGATGACAATGTGGCCGAGTCTGGAATCAATCCTGCATACTTTGGAGGAGAGCAAGCTGAAGTGGCTCAAGTGATATATCCTCCAATAGATTTTGACATGATACATCAAGAGGTACAGTCTATGTATAGTCCTCCTGAGGGTAATCAAAATGTTATTATTGAGAAGGTAGTCCAGCCTGTGCCAAAGGCAATCTTAAAAGAGCAAGAGACTTTGTTAAAAGAACAAGAGGCTCAATTATCTAAGAAAAGATTCAGAGAGCAAGCTGAATTAAGGCCAGATTTTGAACAATGGAGCCCCACATCCAGGAATATCATCTTGACTGCTTGGAAGGCTGCTAAGGACAATGTCCTGGATAGAGGCAAGTGGTATTCTGACCTGGAGTGGAAAAAACATGAGAATAGGCAAGAGGCCATAGTACAACATAGAAGGAAGGCTAAACTGGGAAAGCTACCTCCTAATACACAGGAGCCTAGCAAGTATTTCCCTAAGCCTTATCACTATTTTGAAAGGCAGAAGATAAAGTCTGAAGAGCTGAAAAAGAAAGATCTTAAAGGGAAGAAGCCTGCTGCTGCTGATGACAATGAAGCTCCAGTTCAAGTAAAGATTCAATCTAGAAAGGGGATTGTAATCAAGGAACCAGAGCAGCCATAGGATAGCATTTTCTTAAGTTTACAATTTGAAATCATTTGTATTAAACTCTATGTAAACTTTTGATTAATGAAAATGTTGGAATTTGTAAGAATAAAGTTATGTGTTCAATCTATTACATTAATTGTTCTGAGATAATTGTTTATACATGTTCTGTTTATACATGTTTAAGTTTTTACCCTGTCATATATTACTGTTTTACATCATACTGAGAATTTATTATGTATGGTGTATATCATTGACTAAGGGTTATGACTTCTCCAAATAGGGGGAGATTGTTGGGTACATTGGAATATATGTACCTGATTTGAAGAAGCCTCACCCTACTCAATGATATACATCAAGATGTATTTGATATGCTTTGAGTTTATTTGTGCAGGTTAAGTAACTGCAGGTTTGTAGGAAAAGTTTCTAAGTCCATGTGTCGACACCTAGAAGAAAAGTGTCGACACTTAAGAAGGGTTGCGTCGACACCCAGAGAAGCTGTGTCGACACTTGGAGTAATTGTGTCGACAGTAGGAAGGCAGAGTCGACACCAGAAGGAAAGTGTCGACATATACAGGTAGTGTCGACACACAATGAAGAATTGTCTACATAATCAATGTCGACACTTAGAAGCAGTTTCGACACCCAGAGAAATTTTGTCGACAGTAAAAGTGTCGACACATACAGGTAGTGTCGACACACAATGAAGAATTGTCTACATAATCAGTGTCGACACTTAGAAGCAGTGTCGACACCTAGAGAAACTTTGTCGACAGCAAAAGTGTCGACACTAGGAGTCTGTGTCGACACTCAGCAAACTTCAACAAAGTTCAAGTACAAGTGTCGACACTAGGAGGCTGTGTCGACACTCAGCAAACTTCAACAAAGTTCAAGTACATGTGTCGACACTAGGAGGCTGTGTCGACACTCAGCAAACTTCAACAAAGTTCAAGTACAAGTGTCGACACAAAGGAGATGTGTCGACACTCAGCAAAGTCTCAACACATGAAGAATGTGTCGACACAAAGGAGATGTGTCGACACTCAGCAAAGTCTCAACACATGAAGAATGTGTCGACACAAAGGAGATGTGTCGACACTCAGTAAAAGTTTCAACACAGAAGACATGTGTCGACACAAAGAAGATGTGTCGACACTTAACAAGTTTCAACACAAGAAGATGTGTCGACACAAAGGAGTTGTGTCGACACTTAGCAGAAATCAACTAAGTATTGAAGAAGAAGGACTTGTGTCGACACACAGGATCAGTGTCGACACATTCTGAAGAAGCAGTGTCGAGAAGCTATTTCAACAACACAAGCAGTTGTGTCGACACCATGAAGGCTAGTGTCGACACTTAGTCTACTTGTGTCGACACTTAGTCTATTTGTGTCTACACATAAACACTATCTGTCTCGACACTTTCAGACAGTGACAGAGATTTCAAGAAGTGACTGGATGACTTGACAGCTGCCATTTCAACCAGTCAACTGCTACTGTCAGAGCTGTCAGAAGGTTGTTAGAAACCGGATCAGCCGGTCACCATGAAGAAAGCTTATATAAAGGCTTATTCCTTCAACAGATAGTAATCGATTGATGAAGCAATTAATGAAGTGAAAAACAACACAACAAGAAGAAGACCTTCAAGTGAAGATCTAAGAAGTTGGAGAGAGAGAGCTCCTTCTAAGAAGTGCAGTTGCTGAACCGGGCTGCTAAGTTAGATTCAGATTGAGATCTGAATCTCAAGACAGAAGTTGATTAAAAATCATCTTCAGGAGATTCAATACTACTGTGTTCTAATTCAAGAAGCTTTGAAGAAAGCCGAGGGAGGTTGATCTCAGCCAAGTTCTTCCAATAACTCATCAAGAAGCCAGTCAACTCATCTCTCTCTATCAGAGTTGTGGTTATATACTTTATATTTTCTAATTTCTGTAGGATCTTGTATATATCTGAGTTGTAAGCCTAAATCTATAAAGGCTGAGGTAGGGCCTGTGAGCCTGAGTGTAGGAGAATCATTTCTCTGAGTGTAGGCCTTGTTGAAGGCTGAGGTAGGGCTGTTGTGCCTGAGTGTATGTCTTGTTGAAGACTGAGTGGTAGGGCTTTTGTGCCTGAGTTGTAGGAGTGGGATCACTCTGAGTTGTAGGAACCTGTTTGTGGTTTTGAGTTGTAAGATCTGAGGATCTGAGGAGAAGTGGAGAAGTTAGACCGAATCTAGTACACTATTATATAGGCGAAGGGGAAAAGTGGATGTACCCAGACCTTGGGGAACCACTATAAAATCTGTGTGTACTCTATGTGTGATTAATTCTGTGATTGCTATGTTATCTGTGCTGAATTGTTGTAGAGAATTGCATAAACAGGTCTAATAATTCAGTGTTTCTGCCTTAAAAGTTAAACAGATTAAGTGCACCTATTCACCCCCCCTCTATGTGTTTAGGCACTAGTTCTTTCACTGTGAAGAGAGCATCACTCCCTCCTTCAGAGATAGTGACCCCAGACATTTGCTTAGCCAGACTCTCCTACGAAGCCAGTAGGTTCTCCAGCTCTAGCAAGGGTGGTTGAGTATCCCAACAGAAGTCACGAAGGCTACATATTCCTTCCGTAAATCGCAGATTATGTGTCTCTTCAACTTGGCTTCAGAAATGGGCTCATCATGGTCTAGTGCTGAGATCTCAGCGAACAGGTTCTTCATCTTAAGAAAAAACTTTGAAATGGGCAGATCTCCTTGAGTTGCTCTGGCCAACTCATTTTCCAGGAATTGTAGCCTTGCTATATTTTTCCTGTTTAACAATACATCGATAGACGTCCAAATCTCAGCAGCAGACTCACATCCTAAGATGTGATCAAAGAGTTCAGGTGAGATAGCCAGCTTGAGAGCAAACTCTGCTTTCGCATTGGTATTTCTCAAAACTCTCACCTGTTCAGCAGTACTAGTTGCAGCAGTAACTTCTTGATTGTCGTCACCACTGACGACTTCCCACAACTCTTCACCCAGAAGATAGCTCTTCACACATGACTTCCATTTTTTTAAGTTAGTCGATGTAAGAAGCTCAATACCAAGAACTCTTGTGTAACCACCTTCCATTGCAACAACCACTGATCTATTCGCTTCCAGAAGCGTCGAGCATAACTGAGGTTGATCATTGCTCAAGCCTCTGCTCCCTCTGATACTATGTTGAAATTTCTCAAGATGATCATCAGATAGCTCTGATATCAAGTAAAACTTTTAGAGCTATCAAGATGACACCTTGATTAAGCGGAAAGCAGGAACCAGACGCAGAAACACTCCAACCATAAACTGAGCTCAATAGACCAAATACAATTGAAGGCAACAACAAGCCTTGTATTATCAACAACCTTCTTTACAAGTCATGACATACATGACGAGACATGATTCGCCAATGTGCAAATAAGTGCATACAATCAAAGAAAGAACAAGTCGGGCGGACAACCTCAGAGACCACCGAGTCCGCCGAGACCGCCAAGCCGCTGCTACATCGAACTGATCTATGGAGTCCGCGAAGTTCACGGACAACCCGTTATTCTTGAAAGAAATAGTGTCTAACCACCTAGAGGGGGGGGTAAATAGGTGTACTTTTCCTTTTTAATTTTAAGGCAGAAACTCTGTACAATTAAACCTGTTTTTGCAATATTCTACAACTATCACAACACAGCAACCACAAAAACAAACATACACAGAGTGCACACAATATTTATAGTGATTCTCCAAGGTCTGGGTACATCCACTTCCCTCTTTCGCCTATCTAGTATTGTACTAGATTCGGCCTAACTTCAGCACTTCTCCTCAGATCCTCAGATCTTACAGCTCAGAACCACAAACAGGTTCCTACAACTCATAGTGTCCCCACTCCTACAACTCAGGCACAAAGCTCTACCACTCAGTCTTCAACAAGACCTACACTCAGGCTAACAGCCCTACCTCAGCCTTCAACAAGGCCTACACTCAGAGAATTGATTCTCCTACACTCAGGCTCAAAAGCCGTACCTCAGCCTTTATAGATTTAGGCTTACAACTCAGATCCCTTAGGATCCTACAAAAAGATAATAAAATATTTTTAGATCACCACTCAATTTGAGAGAATGAAGAGGGCAACCTTCTTGATCAGTTCTTGATAGCACTGATTCCTGAGATCAACTTTGTCTTTGCTTTCTTCAAGGCTTCTTGAGTCTGAACTCAGTAAAGATGATCTTCTTGAAGTAGACCGGCTGACAACTTCCTTCTTAGGATGGAGAATTAAATCTGGATCCTACTTTGCAGTCTGGTTCAGAATCTACTTCTTAAGAGATTTGATTAACAAGTCTCTTTCTTGACTTCAATTACTGGAGTTCTCTCTCTCCAAGTAAATCTGAAGTTTCTTCAAAATACTGATTTACAGTTTTCTTTGGATCTGTATTGATCTTCTTAATCTTCTGATTAATTCTTTAATTATGTTCTCTTAGATGTTCTATGTTGAAGGAGAAAGGCCTTTATATAGTCTTCCTCCAAGGTAACCGGCTGATCCGGTTTCTAACGAACTTCTGACAGCTCTGACAGTTTTAGTTGACCGGTTAAAATGGCAGCTGTCAAGTCATCCAGTCACTTCTTGAAAATACTATCTCTGTCTGAAAGTGTCGAGACTGATCTTCATTATGTGTCGACACAAATAGACCAAGTGTCGACACAAGTGAACTAAGTGTCAACACTAGCCTTGATGGTGTCGACACAACTCCTTGTGTTATTGCAACAGCTTCTCAACACTGCTTCTTCAGAATGTGTCGACACTGATTCTGTGTATCGACACAAGCCTTCTGTTGAATGTGTCGACACTGGTTGAGTGTGTCGACACAAGTACTTCTTCTTTAACACTTAACTGAATTCTGTTGTGTGTCGACACATCTCCTTTGTGTCGACACATCTTCTTTTGTTGTTGATACTTGCTGAGTGTCGAAACATCTCCTTTGTGTCGACACATGCCTTCATGTGTTGAAACTTGCTGAGTGTCGACACATCTCTTTTGTGTCTACACAAGTACTTTAACTTTGTTGAAGCTTGCTGAGTGTCGACACAGCCTCCTGGTGTCGACACATTTGATGTCGACAAAGCTTCTCTGGGTGTCGACACTGACTCTAAGTGTCGACACAGATTATGTTGACAATTCTTCACAGTGTGTCGACACTGCCTGTATGTGTCGACACTTTTCTTCTGGTGTCGACTCTGCCTTTCCTGGTGTCGACACAATTACTCCAAGTGTCGACACAGCTTCTCTAGGTGTCGACACAAGCCTTCATAAGTGTCGACACTTCACCTCTAGGTGTCGACACATGGACTTAGAAACTTTTCTGCATTTCCTGCAATTACTTAACCTGCACATATAAACTCAAAGCACATCAAATACACCTTGATGTATATCATTGAGTAGGGTGAGGCTTCTTCAAATCTGGTACATATTTTCCAATGTACCCAACAATCTCCCCCTATTTGGAGAAGTCATAACCCTTAGTCAATGATATACACCATACATAACAAATACACATTATGATGTATAACAATATTATATGACAGGGTAAATACTAAACAAAATGTGTATAAACAATTTTCTCAAAATAACAATGTAATAGATTGAACATTAAACATTGTTTTGTTACAATTTCCAATAGTTTCATTAATCAAAAGTTCACATGGATTTTAATGCAAAAGATTACAAAGTTGTAAACTTAAGAAAATTCTATTCTATGGCTGCTCTGGCTCCTTGATAACAATGCCCTTTCTAGATTGAATCTTGGCTTGAACTGGAGCATCATTATCATCAGCAGGCTTCTTTCCCTTAAGATCTTTCTTCTTCTGTTCTTCAGCCCTTATCTTTTGTCTCTCAAAATAATGATAAGGCTTAGGGAAATATTTGCTAGGCTCTTGTGCATTAGGAGATAGCTTCCCTAGTTTAGCCTTTCTTCTGTATTGTACTATGACTTCTTGCCTAGCTTCATGTTTTCTCCATTTTTGGTCAGAGTACCATTTACCCCTCTCTAGGAAACTATCATTTGCAGCCTTCCAAGCAGTCAATATGATATTCCTAGAAGTTGGGCTCCACTGTTCAAAATCAGGTCTTAACTCTGCCTGTTCTCTGAACCTCTTCTTAGATAATTGAGCTTCTTGCTCTTTTAATACTGCCTCTGGCACAGGCTGTACTACTTTCTCAATGATCACATTTTGAGCACCTTCTGGAGGGTTATACAAAGATTGTATCTCTTGATGTATCATGTCAAAATCTGCAGGAGGATAGATCACCTGAGCTACTTCAGCTTGTTCTCCTCCAAAATATGCATGATTTATCCCAGATTCTGCTACATTATCATCATCACACAAAGGTGGATATCCAAGGGTAGCTCTGATGCTGTTTGAAATCCATTTAGCATGGTCAGAGCCTGCTTTGACTAATATTCTATCCCCCTTTATGACTTCTCTTTCTATATGATCCCTAAGATCATCCTTCTGAAATCTGATCTGAGTATTCAAATAGTTAACACCATTTTTATAAAAAAGGTTTTAACTTTTGGAGCTTTTCAGTAATAGCCTTTTGAGAATCTTCAATTGCAGTTTTTACAGCAGTTAGGCTTTCTTGTAATTGCTTATCAAATGCTTCTTTGGCAGTAGCACTTACTGCAGTCTGGGCAGTAGCTATATTTTTCATTTCACTTACAATGGCATTATGAGAGGCAGTCAGATTATCATTCATCCTAATCTGATTTTCCAGGACATATCCTTGTTTCACTGCCATATCATCAACCTGTGTCTTGATCTTCTCTTGATGAGTAGCCAGATATACCACTGTATTGCCTCCTTTATGAAAACAATCAGTCATTTTCTTCTTATTTTGATTCACTTCAAATCTTATAGATTTTATGTCTTGAGCCAGATCAAATTGAAGTGATTTATGTCCTTCATCCATATATGTTTCTAAAGCCTTCCTTTGCTCATCCATCTTGATCTGCAAAGCCACCAACAATGAACTATAATCAGCAGTTGGGGCAGGCTGTGGAACAATGGTTTGCAGTGCTTTCTTGTAGGTCTGGCTTCTCCTTTTGAAAACCTGTAGCTTTCTTTTCTTGGCTCTAGCAGCCTCTTCATCTTCAGAGTTAGAAGTACTAGCAATGTCTACTCTATCCTGTGGAGTAGGGGCAATTCCTTCTCTGCTCTTGGTAGCTCCTCAGCATTCCTTTGCTCCTCAGTCCCATTTCTAGCAGTCTCCTCATGAAACTCTACATGCTCCCCCCTCAAGGTTAGCTGAATCCCCCTCAACAGCTGCTTTCTCTCCCTCAAAATCATTCTGTAGTAAATCAGGGAACAGCTCTTCTAGTGTAAACTCCTGTTGAGGATGGACTGAAGAATTTCTTATCTCAGGAGCATGATCTGCAACTGATGTGTCTTCTATGACAACATCTTGTGGTTATCTATGTATCTGAGTTTGCTGATCAACATCAAGTAATGATTTAGTCAATACTTCATCCTCAATATTGAAAATAGATTGATTAACTTCATTGATTACCTCAAGAATTGTTTGAGTAGTCAGTTCACTATCCAAGTGAGTTGACTCTTCCACATATTGAGGCTCCCCCTGGAGTGGATCCAGGTGGATGGGGCTAGCAGAAGGTTGCTCCCCCTGTCTCTGTGCATCTTCATTTCTTGCTGGTGACTGTCCAGCATTTCCAGCCTCTCCATCATCAGAACTAAAAACCAGCTGCTCTGCTGAGCTACTAGAGGATTCAGGAGCCATAATGGCTTTCTTCTTCTTCTTCTGAGGTGTTTCCTTCTCTGGTGTAGGCATTTATTTAGTTAACACTCTATCCCACTTTGAGATAATTCTAACATCCATTCTCCTCATATGGTTTATCTTAGAACCTGTAGCTTGGTTCATCACTTCTGGAATACTTCTAGCTAAGTATAAACTCATAATCCTACCCAGATTGGACTTCTTCAGACTTTCCTTTATCTTGTCAAACATTACTGCTGATCAATCAGTTTTAAGTTGGAAAATTATCCTTGTCATTAAACTGAACATGTGAGCTGATATTCTATCATGCCCACCTGGCTTGCTCAGAATTACCTTCCCAACTACTTCAGATAAAAACTTTCCTTGTATGTTCATCTCTTTCCTGTTAAAAACTGATCCAATCTTCATGCTTGAATCTAATCCACACCATTGCAGTGCCTCCCTTATCCTTGATGCAGGTACATCTTCCTCTTCTTTAGTTCAAGATAGATGTAGAACTTTTCTCAGACTTTTCTGGGTGACTTTCACCTTAACTCCATGGACTTTGGATTTAATCTTAAGACCAGTTTCATCAAGGGTAGCTGCACTTAAGAATTCAAGGACCTCCTTCTTCCAAATCTTGATTGGTTCTAAAACAAGATACTCCAACCCAGTCTCTGCAACTAGGGTTACAACACCTTGAATTTCTGGTTCCGCGTCGTCAAAGGCATGTCGCACTAGCTCATAACCTTCATTGATGTTCTCTTCTAGCTTGGGCGCCATTAGGGTTTGGAGAAATTTTGAATTTAGAGAAGAGAGATGTCGACACACAAGTTTGGTCTCGAAACTATGGTGAGTGTGTCGACAAACAATGGTGAAGACCTATTTATACCTTTCTAAAATCGAAGGTGAAAAGGCGCGTCAAAATACTTGAAATGTGTCGACACTATTGAAAAGTGTCGACACTTACTTCTAATGTCTCGACAACTATGTGTCGACACAAATATAGTCGACAGAATATATGTGTCGACACTTATACATCTCTGCTCGATGATTAGTTGAAACTCTACTCGACGAACTCTGTATAAATCCTAAGTGTCGACAACACCCTGGATGTGTCGACACCTACACTGCATGTGTCAACACTACTTCTATGAAGTGTCGACACAGACTTTCTAGATGTGTCGACACCATTTCTCTGAAATGTCGACACCACTTCTATGTGTCGACACAGACAACTCTGTGTGTCGACACTATTTTACTTAGCCAATTTTTTAAAACTATTCTAAGTTTAACATTCCTAATTCAATTTTTAAATTATTGAATTTGGTTTCATCTAGGGGCTTAGTAAACATATCAGCAATCTGATTATCTGTTTTAACATATTCTAGGGAAATGTCCTCTTTCTCTACATGTTTTCTAAGAAAATGGTATTTAATTTCTATGTGCTTAGTCCTACTATGTGAGACAGGATTATTTGCAATAGAAATGACACTTGTAGAATCACAAAACAAAGGTGTTCTACTTACCTGGATACCATAGTCTTCTAGCTGGTGCTGAATCCACAAAAGTTGTGCACAGCAACTTCCTGCTGCCACATATTCTGACTCAGCTATGGAGATTGTCATACTGGTCTGCTTCTTACTGCACCATGACACCAGCCTTTCACTTAGAAATTGACAGGTTCATGTAGTACTCTTCCTATCTTCCTTGCAGGCTGCAAAATCTGCATCTGAATAACCTGTCAGTACAAAATCTCTATTCTTATGGTACCAAAGGCCTAGATAAGGTGTGCCCTTAAGATATCTCAAAATCCTTTTGACTGCAGTCAGATGAGATTCTTTAGGGCATGCTTGGTACCTAGCACAGACACATGTAGCATACATGATATCTGGTCTACTAGCAGTCAAATACAGTAGGGAGCCAACTATCCCTCTATACAAAGTTTCATCTACAGGTTTCCTTGCATCATCTTTGCTTAGAGACATGCTTGACCCCATAGGAGTTTTCATGGTAGTGGATGATTCCATACCATACTTCTTTATCAACTCTAGGGTGAACTTAGACTGGCATATGGACAGGCCATCTTTAGTCTGTCTTACTTGGAGACCCAAGAAGAACTTAAGTTCCCCCATACTGCTCATTTCAAATTTTTCTTGCATAAGTTTTGCAAACTTCCTGCAAAGATTACTTTCTGTAGACCCAAATATTATGTCATCTACATATATTTGGACTAAGATAATCTTGCCTTGAGATTCCCTAAGGAATAGAGTCTTGTCTATTTTCCCCCTTGAGAATTTGTTCTCAATGAGGAAACTAGACAGGGTTTCATACCAAGCCCTTGGGGCTTGTTTTAACCCATACAAAGCCTTCCTAAGTCTATATACATAATTAGGTTTAAGAGAATCAACAAAACTTGAGGCCTGCTCTACATAGACTTCTTCCTTTAGATCTCCATTTAGGAAAGCTGACTTAACATCCATTTGATATACCTTGAACCCTTGATATGTTGCATAGGCAAGGAACATCCTGATTGCCTCCAGTCTTGCAACTGGAGTAAAGGTTTGATCAAAATCAATATCTTCTTCCTGCATATATCCTTTTGCAATCAGTATAGCTTTATTTTTTATAATGATTCCATTCTCATCCAACTTGTTCCTAAAGATCCACTTAGTTCCAATGATGTTGTGGTCCTTAGGTTTAGGAACTAGCTTCCAGACCTTGCATCTTTTGAATTGATTCAGCTCCTCTTGCATGACATCAATCCAGTGAGAGTCTAGAACTGCTTCTTCAAATTTCTTTGGCTCTACTTGGGATAGGAAACTGGAGTAAAGAACTGTACTCAGATTTCTGCTCCTTGTTTGCACTCCTTGTCTGGGATCTCCAATTATTTGATTGGCTGGATGATCCTTTAAGTGTCTATTTGCTGGAGGTAGTCTGTCTTCAGGTTGAACTCCTCCAGCCTCTTCATTTAACTGCATCTCTTGGTTTTCTTCTGCATCTAGAGAGTCTTGTACTCCCCCTAGACAGCAGCCACCATCTTCCACATACTGAGTTGCAGTAGAACCTTCTGTAATGGTAAGCTTGTCCAGCCTATCAGTTATACCTGTAGAGCTGCAAACACTACTTGGCAATTCACTATTAATGAGCCTTGCTTCATCAAAAACTACATGTACAGACTCTTCAACAACTTGAGTAATCAAGTTATAGACCCTATAAGCCTTATTATTGTTGTTGTACCCAACAAAGATCCCCTCTTGGGATTTGGCAGCAAACTTGGTTAGATAAGACTTTCCATTGTTAAGTATATAGCACTTGCAACCAAAGATCCTGAAATAGGATAAATTTGGTTTTCTGCCTTTCACAATCTCACAGGGGGTCTTCTTGTGGCTCTTGGTGATAGTAGCCCTATTGATCACATGACAAGCAATATTTACTGCCTCAGCCCAGAAATATTCTGGGAGAGAAGTGTCACTCAATAGGGTTCTACCAGCCTCTATCAATGTTCTATTCTTCCTTTCAGCAATACCATTTTGCTGAGCTGTTCTTGGTGAGGAAAATTTCTGAAAAATCTCAAATTCTTCACACAGTTTTGTCATACTTTCAGACTGAAATTCAGTGTCATGGTCATTTCTGATTTTGACCACTGTACTGTCTAACTCATTCTGAATTTGTTTAACAAAACTATATAAGATACTTGGGGTTTCAGATTTTTGCCTTAGGAAGAACACCCAGGAATATCTTAAATAGTCATCTACTACCACAAATGTGTAAACCTTCCTACCTAGACTGTGAACCGGCATAGGACCAAAAAGATCCATATGCAAGAGGTATAGACACCTCACAGAATCCTTGTTCTCAAGGCTATGAAAGGTGGATTTGGTCTGCTTGCCTTTTTGATAAGCTGAGCATATCTCATCCTTTATACACTTAACTTGAGGACCATTCCTCACTAACTTTTTGCTAAAGAGTTGGTCAATTGTCTTATAGTTAAGATAAGCCAGCCTCTTGTACCATTTAACACAATGTGAGACTCTCTCATCAGCTACAAGACAAATAGGAGAAACATTATTCTCACACACAAAGTCAAGACAATAGACATTTCTCTTCCTATATCCTATCAGAATGATCTTTTGATCACTTGACCTTTTGATATGACAACCATTCTTGACAAATGAGATGTCATATCCTAAATCACTCAGCTGACTTATGCTAATGAGGTTGTGTTTCAAACCCTTCACATAGGCCACTTGAGTGATAGTAATTTGGTTACTAGAAATGTTACCAAAGCCTTTGATGATTCCTTTTTCTGAACCACCAAAGGTAACTTTAGGGCCATCCTTGATAGGTGTATAGTCCTTCAGCAACCCCCTTGTTCCAGTCATGTGCCTGGAACATCCACTGTCCAAGTACCATATAGGGGCATGGCCACTTGGACTCACCTGTAAAATAGATTACTTAACCTTAGAACCCAAATAACTCTTGGGTCCTTGGTGCAGGTTAGTCTGACTTTTAACAAAACTACATGTAGCTCTTCTAGCAGGCAGTTTGCTACTCTCCTTGACACTTGAATTGTGCCAACAATCTAAGGCAAAGTGGTCTATCTTGCCACAATACCAGCACTCAAATATGTTGTATATTTGTTTAGGTACAACCCTGGTTGAAGTATCTACAGCAGGCTTTATGTTCTGTGCTGGGGCTTTGCCCTTAGATTTGGACCTAGCAGTCCAGACAGGTTTTTTAAACCCTAATCCAGTCTTACCCTTTTATGGTACAAACTCATCTATCAAGGGTAAAACAGATTTAGGTTTAGAAAAACTTGCTACTATCTCTCTCTCCTTATGAAGTATAACCTCCAGATTTCTAATTTGATTATTCTTAAATGTAATAGTACCCATCTGAATAACAATAATGTTCTTTAGTCTGGCTATTTCATTCAGTTTCTGATCTAACAACTTGTCTGAATCAGCAGCAGCCAATTTAAGACTAGCAATCTCCTTTGCCTGAGTTTTGGCCAAGGTTTTGCTTTTCTTCAAGGCCTGCAACAAGTCCCTATATTCATCAATTAACTGATGAATATCTCTTTTAGATTCAGACTCACCCGCATCACTTGATGCAGATGTATCTGATTCTGACTCAGTACTATAAATTGAACTAGAAGAACAACTTTGTACCTTACTTGGTCCAGGCTGATCCTGGATCTTGTCTCCTTCATATAAAGCCATCAGTCCCTTGCACTGATGATCTTCATGCTCATAAATTGAGTTCATTAGCTGCATGAACTCATCTTCTTCCTCTTCAGCAAATAACTCAATGTAGGCTTCAGCTTCTGATTCTGTTTCTGAAGATGACTGATCAGTCAGACTCTTGTCTTTCTTAGCAACAAAGGACTTTTCCTTTTTGCCCTTAAACTGAGTCTTATTTTTGTCAGCTGACTCCTTCCTCTTTTCAAGACAGTCAGCCACTACATGTCCATGTCTATTGCAGAAATAACACACAATCTTTGAAGATGTAGCTTTGCTTGGCTTGGACCTGCTTCTGTCATTCCTTGATGACTTTCTTTTCTGATAATAGTCATCTTTTGGCTGAGAAGTGGAAGGCTTAGACCTCCACTGTTTCTTCTTTAGAAACTTTTGAAAATGTCTAGTAAAAGCAGCAAAGTCTTCATCACTTTCACTGCTATTTGAATTCTTGCTATCTGAATTATCTATGACAGTCTCAGCAATTAATTGAGGTGGAGATGGAGACTTGCTTCTATACTTCTTAGTGGCTTCAGTCTTGAAGGCCACAGATCTTTCCTTGTGCTCCACTCTACTATTCTTCTTTTCCTCATTTCTAATCATTAACTGCATCTCATAAGATAACAGTTTTCCAAACAAAGTTGGAGGAGGTATATCAGCTAGTTTGGCCACTTCCCTAATGGCACAAATCTTGGTGTCTCAGTCCTTAGTCAGAGATCTTAAGAACTTGTCATTCAGCTCATAGTTGTTGAATTCTCTTCCATAGGACATCAATTCATTGACTATCCTATAGAATTTCATGTAACATTCTGTAATGCTATCAGACTTTCCTTGTCTGAAGCTTTCATATTCCTGATTTAACAAGGACTTCCTATCTTGTCTTACTTCCTCTGAGCCCTCCATATAGACTATTAATGTGTCCTACATTTCTTTAGAGGTTTTACAATGAATTAAGTTCTGAAATGATGTATCATCAATGACACTAACAATTATATTCTGGGTTCTCTTGTCCATAGTGGCCAGAATGATTTCATCTTTAGTCATTTCAGAGAAGTCCTTGGGAGTTTTCTGATTTGCATCCAGAATGGATACCTTCATTGGCACATATGGGCCTTCTTTAACTGTAATATACATCCTTGGGTCAGAAGCTTCCATAAAGAGTCTAACTCTTTCTTTCCATATGTCAAATATCTCTTTTCTACATATTGGCAATTTCATGGACCTCAGCTCTTTGTGATTCTCACTAGAACCCATTTTCTTGATTCTTGTTTATTCTGAATCTGCCTATAGGATCTTACTCAGACTGTTATGTCCCTTTTTGAGTAACCTCGCTTTGATACCACTTGAAAGAAATAGTGCCTAACCACCTAGAGGGGGGGTGAATAGGTGTACTTTTCCTTTTTAATTTTAAGGCAGAAACTCTGTACAATTAAACATGTTTTTGCAATATTCTACAACTATCACAACACAGCAACCACAGAAACAAACATACACAGAGTGCACACAGTATTTATAGTGGTTCCCCAAGGTCTGGGTACATCCACTTTCCCCCTTCGCCTATCTAGTAGTGTACTAGATTCGGCCTAACTTCAGCACTTCTCCTCAGATCCTCAGATCTTACAGCTCAGAACCCCAAACAGGTTCCTACAACTCAGAGTGTCTCCACTGCTACAACTCAGGCACAAAGCCCTACCACTCAGTCTTCAACAAGACCTACACTCAGGCTAACAGCCCTACCTCAGCCTTTAACAAGGCCTACACTCAGAGAATTGATTCTCCTACACTCAGGCTCAAAAGCCGTACCTCAGCCTTTATAGATTTAGGCTTACAACTCAGATCCCTTATGATCCTACAAAAAGATAATAAAATATTTTTAGATCACCACTCAGTTTAAGAGAATGAAGAGGGCAACCTTCTTGATCAGTTCTTGATAGCACTGATTCCTGAGATCAACTTTGTCTTTGCTTTCTTCAAGGCTTCTTGAGTCTGAAATCAGTAAAGATGATCTTCTTGAAGTAGACCGGCTGACAACTTGCTTCTTAGGATGAAGAATTAAATCTGGATCCTACTTTACAGTCTAGTTCAGAATATGCTTCTTAAGAGATTTGATTAATAAGTCTCTTTCTTGACTTCAATTACTGGAGTTCTCTCTCTCCAAATAAATCTGAAGTTTCTTCAAAATACTGATTTACAGTTTTCTCTGGATCTGTATTGATCTTCTTAATCTTCTGATTAATTCTTTAATTGTGTTCTCTTAGATGTTCTATGTTGAAGGAGAAAGACCTTTATATAGTCTTCCTCCAAGGTAACCGACTGATCCGGTTTCTAACGAACTTCTGACAGCTCTGACAGTTGTAGTTGACCGGTTGAAATGGCAACTGTCAAGTCATCCAGTCACTTTTTGAAAATACTGTCTCTGTCTGAAAGTGTCGAGACTGATCTTCATTATGTGTCGACATAAATAGACCAAGTGTCGACACAAGTGAATTAAGTGTCGACACTAGCCTTGATGCTGTTGACATAACTCTTTGTGTTGTTCCAACAGCTTCTCGACACTGCTTCTTCAGAATGTGTCGACACTAATTCTGTGTGTCGACATAAGCCTTCTGTTGAATGTGTCGACACTGGTTGAGTGTGTTGACACAAGTACTTCTTCTTTAACACTTAGCTGAATTCTGCTGTGTGTCGACACATCTGCTTTGTGTCGACACATCTTCTTTTGTTATTGATACTTACTGAGTGTCGACACATCTCCTTTGTGTCGACACATGCCTTCATGTGTTGAAACTTGCTGAGTGTCGACACATCTCCTTTGTATCGACACAAGTACTTTAACTTTGTTGAAGCTTGCTGAGTGTCGACACAGCCTCCTGGTGTCGACACATTTGATGTCGACAAAGCTTCTCTGGGTGTCGACACTGCCTCTAAGTGTCGACACAGATTATGTTGACAATTTTTCACAGTGTGTCGACACTGTCTGTATGTGTCGACACTTTTCTTTTAGTGTCGACTCTGCCTTTCCTGGTGTCGACACAATTACTCCAAGTGTCGACACAGCTTCTCTAGGTGTCGACACAAGCCTTCATAAGTGTCGACACTTCACCTCTAGGTATCGACGCATGGACTTAGAAACTTTTTTGCATTTCCTGCAATTACTTAACCTGCACATATAAACTCAAAGCACATCAAATACATCTTGATGTATATCATTGAGTAGGGTGAGGCTTCTTCAAATCTGGTACATATTTTCCAATGTACCCAACAATTCTACTGAACACCTTATCTACTCTCTGCAAGCCGCCTAACCGTAGAGGTTGCCTAACTGTCAGAGTCCGCTAACAAGTGCTGCTGTCAAACTGAAGAACAGACCGCCGAAACCGGCGAACAAGTTATTGAACTGGGAAAGCTGAAGGAGAGAAGATCGGCTGGCCGCAACCGCGACCTGCTGCAAAACCATTGATTGATAAACCACAAGCTCCACTAATCCCTGACCGCAGTCAGCACCAAAATCCTGGCTTCTCAGTGCTAGCCGCACAACCTGCAAACAGCAAACCGGTTAACAATCTCAAACCGCGCGGACTAAAAATTCGAGACCGCAGTAATTAACCCACGCTCAACTTATTGCTCATTCAGTTAGTTATGATGTGACGTGGGGTCCTATTTATAGGCACAGAGAGGAGTGTGGTCACCGCTCTAGTAGATAAAAACACCACCCTAGCTCGCAGCTAGCACAAAGCAGTCCACCTAGTCCGCATGGACAAGGCCAGACACCCGCCTATCTTCCTGCTATCAAAGGAGGCCGGTCAAGAAGCCAGTCTGCATACCAGCGGACACCGCACCAGCCCACAATAAACAATGTCCACGACCAAAGGCACAAGCCGCCCGGTCAACCAACGGACATTGAGGACTCTGCGATCAAAAATGAACTTGTCACAAATGATCAAGTTCCAAACCGGAGAACCTCTGGCGCGAGCTTTGCAGACAAGAACAACTGACCACCCAGTCCGCCAGCTCCAATACAGCTCGCCTAACCGCGAACTCTGCGGTTATCTCCTAACCGCACCACCAGAGCAAGAGCACAGGCCAAAGCTGATTTTCCGATCTCCAATAGCAGTTCGCATCAAACGGACTCCGCGAACTCATAATGACTCTGCCCCTCCCGCGGATACCAATCTGCACGGTTACACCAGGGAACTAGCCAACTGCTGAACAACTAGCCGAACTGGTTGGTCTCCATCACCATACCGCAACATCAGACCGCCCAGGCCGCGTGGTCTGTCTAATCAACCACCACTTTCACTTCACAATTTCAACCGAGTATGCATAAATGAGGATCATATGAAGAGTCTTCACATGCATGTATAGTAGCCATTTTAATTAGAGGGGTTTGAATGGGCAGCAACATGAAAGATTTACTTGAGATGTGGATGGAGGTGGGCGGCACTTGAAAGAGTTCCATGGAGGAGTAATTAAGGCTCCGCTTGGCATAGTGGTGGCGGTCGCAAACGTATGGGTTAAACCGTCATTTGTTAAGAATTATCTAACAAACATCATTCATTTGAACATAAAAAAAGGACAAAGTTCCTTTTGTGGGCGTTAACGAATGACAATTTAACCCTCATGTCCATGACCGCCATCACCATGCGAAACCGAGCCTAAATGGAGGTGGCGGCATTATTAAAGGTGAAGGCTGGAGGAACCAGGGGCGGAACTAGAAATTTTTCTTAACCCGGGCACAATTTTAAAATATTCTGAATTAAATGGATATACAAAATGCAAAGTAAATTCCAATCAACTCCAATCAAAATCAAAATTTTGGATGTTATAAATACTAAGCAGAAATTTATCAAAAACTTAAAACATGTGATGCAAAGTATTCAACATTAACAGCTATAACCAGAAATTATCGAACATTTAACAGGTATAACCAAAATTAACAGTGAAGAAGAAGCTAGCCATCTCAACACATAACCGGAAATTTGTCAAAAACTTAAAACATGTGATGCTTATCCAACATTAACAGGTATAAATATACAGATCATATGGCTCATAGGGCAAAATCATAGGGCAAAATCAGAGCAGCGTTAAAGTGGTAATCTACAAGTTGATTTTCAGAAAGTAAATTTTAGGATATGATTAAGAATATACAGATCATATGGCTATTAACAGGTATAATATACAGATCATATGGCTGATAGAACAAAATCAGAGATTCAGAGCAATTTATACAGATAATATGGCTGATAGGGCAAAATCAGAGCAGTTTTCAGGAAAAAAAGAAGAAGAAGAAGAAGAAACCTTGGGGTTTGAGGAGGCGGAGGAGCAGCAGCGATCGACTCTGGAGCGGACTTCGGGAGCAACAACGATCGACTCGGGAGCAAATCGGGGCAGTCGGCTGGTGCAAAATCAGAGCAGTTTTCAGAAAAAAAAAAAGAAGAAGAAGAAGAAGAAGAAACCTTGGGGTTTGAGGAGGCGGAGGAGCAGCAGCGATCGACTCGGGAGCTGACTTCGGGAGCAGCAGCGATCGACTCGGGAGCAAATCGGGGCAGTCGGCTAGGGCAAAATCAGAGCAGTTTTCAGAAAAAAAAGAAGAAGAAGAAGAAGAAGAAACCTTGGGGTTTGAGGAGGCAGAGGAGCAGCAACGATCGACTCGGGAGCGGACTTCGGGAGCGGCAGCGATCGACTCGGGAGCAAATCGGGGCAGTCGGCTAGTGCAAAATCAGAGCAGCGATAAATTGGGGCAGTTGCTAGTGAAATCCGCGAATTTTTACACCCGGGCACGTGCCCGGGTGTGTCCCAAGGTGGGTCCGCCCATGGCTGGAACATACATGATTTTCAATGTGAATAAATTGAAGAGGAGGAGGTGGGTTGCATTCACGTGGATAATATGACATGCATGAGATGAGATATATTAAAGGTGGGTATTGCATGATAATTATGTGTAGGCCATTTGCATGGGAATAGGATTATGGCTATGGGCGTGAGCTAGGGGTACCCTCGGGAAAGGCTTGAACGTGGGCAGCAACTTTAAACTTGAGCTTGCATGGAGAAAATAGATAGGTTTTCAATGGACCGGGATCCTCTCCATTTGAAGCGAAATGGAGGGATCCATTTCGCGGCTATGATTGCATCTCCCAGATTGGACGGCGGGAAGTAACTTTATTGCACTCGCGGGGCCCACTCGCCAGTTCAGCCGCTCTCGCCTGCCCGCCGTCCGATTTGGGAGATGAAATCATAGCCGCGAAATGGATCCCCTCCATTTCCCTTCAAATGGAGAGGATCCGGGTCCGTTTTCAATGGTTGCGGCATTGGCGGAAAGCAACATGGTGGGTACGTGTTGGCGGCATGAATTTACGTGGACGAGAGCAGCTTGAACTCACGCGCTCGGCCAGCGCGTTAACTTCTGCAAATAATGTCATTCTCCAACGCGAAGATCGTGGTCGCGACATTATTATCTTGACAAAACTCTATAAAACCTGCATAAAATAAAACAAACAATATTAGAAAAGAAAATATAAAAAGAAAGAAAATTAATATATATTTAGAAAAAATATAAATTTTTATATATGGAACTTAATATTTTTATACTAATAATTTAGGCTTCATTTGGTTTACCGTTTTCGGGCGGCGTTTGGAGCAAACGCCACCGGACGGAGGGTAACCAAACGAAATTATGTCTCTGTTTGCTCCGTTTGCACCCGCAGCAAGGAGGAAACACCACCACCGCTCCGTTTCGATCCCCACCTCCGGTTCGAAAGCTCCGTTTGGACCTGCTTGCTCCTCCCGCCACCGCTAAATCAAATGAAGCCTTAAGCTAAATTATGTGTTATCAGGCTGCCCCTTGCGGTGGTTGAGCTTGCTTGAGGTAGTAGATTTGCGGCATTGCCTGATTCCCTCGAACCACTCCCACGCCGTTGGGCGTTAGGAACTTAATCGCCAGATATGGTATGGAGGGAATTGCTCCGAACGCGGTTTGTAGGAGCCGGCCAAAGATGGCGTTGTAGGCGGAATCACGCTCCACGACCAGGAACTGGATGTTGTGGGTTGCTTGCCTTGGGTACTCCACGATGGTCACTGGGAGGAAAATCATGCCTCAAACAGGGACCATCCGATTATAGAATCCGTAGACGGGTCCGCTTGCTGGGCAGAGTGATTCTTCACGGATCCCCATTCTCCGAAACGCGTCCATGAACAAGACGTCGATTGAACTTCCATTGTCGACAAGAATCTTCTTGGCCTTTAGGCAGGGCTCTCCTATCCCTGCACTGATGACGAGGGGGTCCCGATGCGGCTTGCGTACTCCCACCGCGTCTTCGTTCCCAAAGAGAATGGTGTTATCCTTGCACGTCCTCTTTTCGAGGTGCTGTCTTTTCCGCCGTGCTATGGTGAAAACTTACCCAGCTAAAGCAGGGGGCCCGACAATCGTTTTCACCTTCTTTCCTAGGATCATGCCCCATTGCCTCATGGCGCTTCGCGGGGACCGACACACATGTCAAGTGATGGGCCTCCTGTTGCGTTGCTGCGGGTTTGAGGTGTTTGTGCGTGACAAGCACTGCTTCTAAAGAGTTGCAGAGTTTGGGAACACTTTTTCACATACGGTGCTAAACTGTTGTGGATCGCCCGGTCTTTCCCCGATCTGGAGAAATCAGACCACCTTAGCTCGGAATCGGACCGGGCACACAAACAATCAAAATGAACCGCAAAATGACAAGAGGCGTTATTTTCGTGGAAAACTCAGAAAGGGTGAAAAATCACGTTGCTGGAGCTTTGTCGAGCCAAAATTCACTTGTTTCTTGGAGTTTTACAAAGTTTTATTTGATCTCGGAGGACGACAGACCGCTACTCCGTTATAGGTGCAAAGTACAAAAAAAGAGAAAAAACATCTAAGTCCTCGGAGCCTCGATGGAAGTGCTCTGGCCTTGGAATCTTGCTGAGCTCGAGGAACCTTGGTGGGAGCATTCCGGCTGGAGAATTCTCTAAGTCCACGAAGCTTCGGGAGGGAGTGCTCTCGTTGATGTGAAGCCTTGATGGGAGCGCTCTCATTGATGCGAAGCGACGTGACTTGAAGCATGTTGGAACCTCAGCGCAAGGAGAGCTGCGAAGTGAATTCTTGAGCGAAGAATCGGCCTATGTCCATGAACCCACTGAAAAACCTCAGAGATCTCTCCTGCCTCTGGAGTGACTTGTCTTCAAATGAAGGCCTGAAAGTCTATTTATAGTTTTTCGGAAGGTCATGGTGGTAGTTGCGCCGCAGAGTGATTTGTGTTGACGAGTGAAGTCGCTCCGTTTCGGTCACATGGATCACCAATTTCGTCTAAACGATGGGGGTGCCCCCTTGGCAATTCTGGCGGCCCGAGCACGGTACCCAGAGGCGGCGGCGGCGAGGGTCGCCGGCGGCGGCCGCCGCCGCTACCGGCGCACGCGTGTGGCTGCGGCTGCGCCCGGGGAGCTGTCGTGCGGCGCACTACATTGCGGGGCGCGGTCGCGTGGTGCGCGGGAGCACGGTGCTCGGCCCGACACATCCACGCGGCCGCGCGCGAGCAGGCCGCCAGGTGCAAGCCGCGCGGGGCGCTTCTCCGCGCGTACCGTCCTAGCTCTCTGGAGAGGGTGCGTGCGATTTTGTCCCCTTCTTATGTGCTTTTGGGCCTTTTGGGTGAACGCTGTTGGTCTGATCAAATTTGCTTTCTCCCGGGTCTTTAGCGAAACACTTTTCAGCTTGACTTGGATACTTTGGGAGGGGGGGAGGACCCCATCAAGAATCAATGTCCACTATAGAGAGCAACATGAGGTACGAAAGTGTACACAATTTGTTATGTGTTCACATTATTGTTATTTTTTGTATTGGCGTTTATATTGGCTGCCCTATATGGCTATTGGCAGCCCAAAGATAATAGCAGCCCAAAAAATGACTATTGGCAGCCCGATGGATATTGACAGCCAAAAAAATAAGTTTTTAAAAGACATTTTTAGGAAAAGTGTTCAACATGAAAGTTTTAGATCTCTACGAGATCTACAACTTTTATGATGAACACTTTTTCTAAAAATGTCATGTAGCAGATCTATTTTCAAAAGACGCGGAATCCGGGCGGAACTCGCATAATTCCGCCCGGATTCCGCGCCTTTTGAAAATAGGTCTGCTATATGTCATTTTTAGAAAAATTGTTCAACATAAAAGTTGTAGATTTCGTCTAGATCTACAACTTTTATGTTGAACACTTTTTCTAAAAATGTAATATAGTAGACCTTTTTTTCAAAAGGCGCATATTCCGTGTTTTGGGCTGCTATTAGCTGTCATTATATGTGTTTTTATTATTTTGCAGGACCGTCAATAGCCAAAGCTGGGCTGTCAATATAAATGCCCTTATATTTTAAGGCTTCTAAAATTATTGTATTTTATTTTAGTTATTTTTCCTTCAATTTTGATTTTTATCTTCTATTTTATTATATATCTTTTAAGTTTTATTTATTTTATGTTTCTTTTATTTGAGCATTTAATTGATAATTTTGATTAATAAATAATTGCGAACTTGTGATGGTGTTTAGAGAGTTCTCCCTCATTAATAAAGGAGTAATGCATGTGTTTTTCCATGCCTCTGTGATATTTTTTGTCTATTTTTTCAAAATAACATAACAAATGTAATAAAGGAGTAAAGTTGTGATAGTGTCCTGACACGACGATACTTTTGTCATTCCCATCTCCCGAGCACACGATTATAGCCCTCCGACAAGACTGCTCTCGAGAGATGGCGATGACGGTGGGCGGAGTGTGCGTCGGATCAGGAGTAGAGTGGATCATGAATGGGTCGTCTGCTCACTCAAGGTCGATGGAGATCTAGACTAGGTTGCGGGCTGGGAAGGACTTTTATTTGAGGTTTGTTATTTTATTTTAAATCAATGATTGTGATTAATTTGATGAGCCCTCACCAGTATTGAAGAGAAGATGCCGACTCAAAATAGCGACTTATAGAGAAAAAAAATAAGAGATGCAAAAGGACAAACTTGGTTAGTTTACAATATAGCGACTTATAGAAAAAAAAAAGAGATGCAAAAGGACAAACTTGGTTAGGTTACAGTAGACCCGTTTCCCGTTCATGGGGTTTACAGAGTAGACCCGGAAGGGCCCGCGTGTTGGCTAAATGGGTTGCACGGTGGCATGAAAACCCTTCGGGTCAATGTTTGCTTGCTTGGTCTCACCGAACACACACACTTGTATGCAAGGAATGAGCCCTAAACCCAAAACTCTAAACCCTAAAAACCCTAAACCCTAAACTCTAAACCCTAAATCCTAAACCCTTAAAACCCTAAATCTTAAACGCTAAACGCTAAACCTTAAACCTTAAACCCGAAACACATGACTTTGTGAAATTGACATTGATGATCAGAAATTTAATTCCCACGTTCCGCGTGACAAAATTAATGCGGATATTGACCTTAAAACAAAAACATATGACTTTGACTTTGAACTAATAAATCAAATCATCACTTCTTATATCCAACCATGAGTTTTCCACATAATTGAGTGGTTTCAAGCCAGTGTGCGTTTTCGTGCAGGCAGACATTTCACGAGTGTGTCTTTTCGGTCAGGGGAGTTATATCCCACGAGCACTATTGTGACCCAGGCTCGTTTTTTTCGCCTAGACACGCATTTTTCGCCCGTGAGTGTGTTTTTAGCTCGAGTGTGCATTTTTCTCCCCGACATTCGTTTTTTCAGCCCGGGCGCAAATTTTTTGCCCATGCGTGATTTTTTCGCATGAGCGCGCGTTTTTCGGCCCGAGAGCGTGTTTTTTGCCGAGTACGCATTTTTTTGCTCTGGAGCGGGTGCCCGGGCAAAAAAATAACTTGTGATCAAAAAACACGCGTAGATTGGGCTTCATTTGGCATGACGTTTTTACTCTAATGAGCTTGGACAAAAACGACACCATTGCAGAATGTATGTTGTCACATGATAACAGTTATGATCAAAAATTCACCAACGGCCACCGCCGTGCCAAACTGAGCATTCATTGATCACATGGACAAAAATGCCTTCCACGAGAAAATCAATTATTGCTTCCTCTGAGTTTAAGATTAGGGTCTTTTTTTTACTTCAAATAATATGTATAAGTAGGATCATTATAAGGGCATTTATGCTCATTCATTTTAGCAAAATAAAATTGCAAGTGTCCCCTATGATTTGGAGTTAACAATTTGGTTTGCATCTTTAAGGGCTATGTGGTGGTCATGAAGGCTCCGTTTGGGGGGACTTATTTTCACCGGTCAAGCGGTTACGACCGCATGAACCGGGACTTAATTAAGTCCCGGTTCATGCGGTCGTAACCGCTTGACCGGTGAAAATAAGTCCCCCCAAACGGGACCGAAATCTCATAGGAGGTAAAATTATTGGGATTTCAAAATTGGAGGAAAGTTTGTTAATAAGCAGTTAACATCTCTCTTCTCGTCTTCTCCCCCATTGCAGGACTAACATGCACTATTTAGAAGAGGGTTGTGAACAGTTACCTCAGTTGGTTGCCAACAAACAGTCATCATGGAGATTTGGGTGTCTTTTTGTAATAGTTCGATCATCTTCTTGCCTTGAATCAAGAATTCCATCTTTTAAGGTAAGGAAATTCCACTGGATTCACGTAAAGTTGTGTTTTTTTTTTGCGACGGTGACCACTGCAGAACGGCTCGTGGCACCGATAGTACAACCCATTTTCTCTTCTTTCTTCCATTTCTTTGGGTGTGGGTTTTTTGCCGGTATGAATTGCAGGGACCTTGTAATCATTTTAAATGGTGCTGGATCCTAAATGTGAGGGTCATTTGAGCTATGAGAACTACTTGCAATCCCCTGATGATGCCCCTTTCCAACTCCTAGAGACAGTTTTTCTGGAATTGTGTGAGACTATAAGACATCTGGAGGGTGGAAGGCAAAAACATCTCACAGCCACAACAATGTCTCTTCTTAGACGCATTAAAAACAAGCGGATGACACTCTTCCATGATGAAGATCTTCTTTCGCAGTGATTCAAATTCGTCAAGTTAACGTTGCATAGAAGAGGCTTGTTTTAGCTCTTTGAGATCACTCGTGGGATCGATCTTTCTTGCACGGTGATGGCAAACTCATCCCAAGATAACTCTGTTCTCATCTGCAAGCCTTGTCTGCATTGCCTTCCAATTTGAGAAATTTCAATCGGGTGCAACATGTTGGCAGAGAGTAAGATCCTTGATGAAAATGTTGCTGCTCCGATGATCTCATAAATGATGCCACCGCCTCCTTTCGTTCAATTGCTAGAATGGTATTGCGCAATTCCTCCATTGTCGTGCTCTACGTCATCTCCATCTCCATCTCTTGGATTCTTTGCTTCATATTTTCAACCTCCTTCCACAGGTCTTGGTTCCTAGTGTTATGTGCACCCATGGCTGAGGGAAGCAACCGTAGATGACGCTATGATACCACTGATAGCTCTTGAGATTTTGTAAGGTCAAAAGACTAAGGCTTCGTCTGGCGCAGCGTTTGGAGCTCTCCGTTTGGGACAAACGCCGCCGCACGGCAGGTAACCAAATGACCAGCAACAACATTTTCTCCGTTTGCACACGCCGCGCCATGAAAAATGGAGGAAAACGGAGGGATTCCAACCGTGGCCTCCCCCCTTCAGTTCCAAAAACCCTCCTCCTCCTGCCGCCGGAGCAAAACGTTAAACCAAACGAAGCCTAAACATAAGCGGGAAAAAGGATCTCAGACAGGAGCTCCACGAGAAATAGAGGGGCCAGGGAAGTGATAATATTTTTCATACCATTTTATAACACTAAAGTTTATATAACCTTCTTACATTCAACTTGAGCTCCATCAAGCCCACCTTCGACACTACACCCACACCTCAAAACTGTCGGTCGGTCGCTTACATTGACTCGACTTCAACTTTTAATGATAAGAAGAAAATTGTGATTACATCACAGGTAAAAGAAAAATTCAATAGCAACTGAGTTAAACCGAGAGAATCCAAATTCAAAACTTTCTTTTGAAATCCCAAATAAAAGTCATTAAGCATCATATTCAACATAATAATATATTTGAAGAAAAGAAATAACAACAGTTTATATTTGAAGTAAGTCTGCTATGAATTTTTTTACCAATGCCTATAAGCAAAAAAGAGGGGCACTTCCTTTAAACTAGTCAAGAAGACTGGAACATAATACTGAAGACATCAAAACATAAACCTACATCTCATTTAAAGTAATTGCAAAGAAAATAAATGTGAGAAATTCAATTAATTATACTCCTGAAGAAATACAAGAGAAGTACTTCTATCAAAGTACTGGGTACCATCCTCCCACATGCAATCGAAACGACAAAAAAAAGGAGCGCAACACTTCCTTCGACATCTGGCGGCGGCCAAACTTCGATCAAGGGGCAACAGGGAACTTTATCTACAGCAGCGCACTCTTGATCCTTAATTAACACTAGGGCACACAATAAATACAAATAACCTACACGTGGCGGAACGCCTTGTAGTTTTTACCAGGGACCTGTCTGCGTCCTCCTCAAACGCGTCTTTTGAGTTCCATGCCGACGACTAAGCATCTCTAACACCTGCTATACATTTAGTATGAAAGCAAACTAAATTTTATACTTTGGTTGAAAGGAAAAGTGGAGAACACTTGCTTATTATGAGCCACAAAATGTAACAAGCTAATTTTTCCGGGGTTGAAGTTCTTATTTTTGAGAACGTCGGAGTTTGTAGGGCTGCGGAGAGTTTCGATCATGTCTCCCTCGGATGCTGACAGGGTTCTCCGGCGAGCAAGAAGTATTGATGAGAAACAAATGCTGCATATTTACGCAGATTATTTCATCTTGGGCTTAACGGTTTGGACCTTCTTGTGTCACCACTTTATGCGGAAAGCATGGTTTGCAACTTCTATTGATGATCGCACCAACTTGTGCTGCACTTGCTAATCAAGTGAGAAATTTAATGATGAAAGATTTTTAGGGTTCGTTGATTGAACACAGTTTAATTTGGGATTTTGCAACACCTTTGAGAAAATGTTGTTTTCAGGCTTCCTACACAATAAAATGCTTTTGAATACTCTCATTTCCAACAGTACGCGGGATTAGGTAACTTAGATCCCTCGTCATCAAGTTAGCTTTATTGTGACTTTGATAATGTCTATTTCAGGCTGTTATTCAAATTTCGGTGACCACAGGAGGCCAAAACATATTAAAGTCGATGATCAGTTTGCTCGAGAGAAGGTTACTTGTAACTCTTAGGCTCCGTTTGGCATGGTGATGGCGGTCATTAGCATGAGAGTTAAATTGTCATTTGTTAACACCCACCTAAAGAACTTCATCCAACGGATGATGTTTGCTAGGTGATCCTTAACGAATGACGGTTTAACTCAAGCGTTTATGACAGCAACCACCGTGCCAAACAGAGCCTTAATGTGCTTTTTATTTGTTGCATCAATAACCCCTCTGATCAAGCAAGATGAATCCACAATGTTGAGTCATCTCTCAAACAAACATGATCTTTATGATATATGTTGTAAAATCTGGTACACAACGCAGACAAAGCTATAAAAATCCACAGATAACAAGAACACAAAAACAACCACAATTTATATAATGAAAATATAAATGCAAATATATGAGAAAATTTGACCGTCCGATAAAACGCACGCAGACGCGCAAGATCCACGAGAGAGTAATAGATCTGGACTGCAATCCGCCTCGCGGACGCACAAAGTTCGTCGGAACCTTCAACGTTGAACTCCGACGTTCAACTGCAACCACCATCGGAGAACAACGCCGTCACCGGAGAACGTCACCACCGTAAGAAACAACGTCGAGGCTAACTGCACTAAGGCACGCTTTCGACACCGCGCCTCTGCACTCCAAAGAACGTTCACTGCAACGTCAGCGACAAACTCCACCTAGCCCGGTGGCAACACCGTCTCCCAACGTCGACGGCTACCTTCTCCAAGACCGGCAACAACACCCAAGACTGGCGGCCCCTCCGAGTGCACGAGCGAGAGAGAAAGAGAGGGTTGGGCATTCCTTAAGCAAAACGAGAGAGAGAGAGGCAGCCTTTCCAAAACCTTCAGGCGGATTTTCCTCAAAAGCTACAGGCGGTTCTCCCTGTTCCCAAAAGGTTTTTAAGCGGCTCTCAAATTGCTATAAGCAGCTCTCAAAAAAATTACCTTCCCACGGGTGGTTGGTATGATTATTTCATAGGTTTAAAACAAAGAAGGAAACCCATCGTTATATTACTTCCCTACTTTGATACTCACGAAAACCCAAATCTCCTGAAATTATGTTTCCTTATTCTATTTGATTTAGGCAGCTCCGAATAATAGGATGGAATTAAATTCCAAATCTGGATCTAGACCATATCGGATCCGAGCGAAATCAACAATCACCACCTTGGTTCGGGATCCGGAGCCACCACCTGCACGAAGCACTCCCTGCACAAAGCATCAACTGCGCGAAGCAACACTGCACGTAGCACTGTCTGCACAAAACACCAGTCTGCACAAAGCACCACCTCAAGGACCTGAGACGCCAGCCGACCTACTCTAGTCGACTTATCCCTGCTTGAGATCAACCTCTGAATGTCGACGCAACTGGATCGCTGCATATGACTCGCCTAGTTAGACTACCAGAAGGGCGATCCCCTGCACCACCTCGACCATCCACACCGACGGCCGCAGAAATCATAGGCACACCACCTAGCATCGTGGTCCCCATCAGCCGGTACAAACTATCGCACTGCATAGTTCGCACGATCATGGTGAGCCCTCGCATCACCATCAGAACTTCATCTCTCGCCGCAAAACTGCATCATCTGGAGTCTAGCCTGCCCAGCGATATCGAATTCCTGCACAACTTGGGTATCATGTGTATCCGCTCAAGCTTACGTACTGCTCTGTCACGCGTCCTGATGTCCACCGTCACTGTCCCAGTGACCACACATGCTGAGCCGTCACCCAGAAAGTCCGATCCAGTTGTCACCTTCAGTGAACTGAACAACCCTACATCTAAGCAAATGTGCTGCGAAGCAGCAGAATCCAATATCCAGCTATCAGAGTTACATGAACTCACAGTGATGAGCAGAGACACATAACTATCATCTGCCGTAGCTACCGTCGCCTTGTCCGCACCCTGGACGTCCCCAGAAATCTGCGCACGCAAAGGGCAATGTCTCCTGATATGGACACTGTCTGCAATGGTAGCACGTCACTGCCTCCCTCGATGTGGATCTGGGTGGTGCACTCCCAGATCCCTTCCCGATCTGCCTCCCTCGTCATCCTCCTACTACTGAAGCATGTTCACCCTCAAGAGCGGGGTCCGACAACATCTGACCGGACAACAATGCAGATGTGATTTGCTTCACGTCTACTGTATTATTCTCATATAGCAGAGTGGTATGCATGTGTTATACGACGTTGGGAGCGAGGTAAGAAGCAATAAGGCCTTGTCTTCTTTCTCCACCTTCACACCAACCACATGCAGTTGGCTGAGAAGTCCATTGAACATATTGAAGAGTTCCTGCAGGTTACCACTTTCTTGCATCTTCAGGTTGTACAATCGCTGCTTCAGTAACCATCTCATGATCAACGACTTGCTCATATACAGTCCCTCAAGCTTCTCTCATAGCTTGACTGCAAAATCTTCAACACCGATGTTGAACAGCACTTTGTCGTTGACGCACATTCTGATACCGCTGGTGGCACACTCATTCATCTTCATCCACTCAGAAATCAGAATCTTTCACCGTAGCGGGCAAAGAATCACGCCCCCCCCCCCCAGCACTTGGATCAACCCTTGCTCCACCAGCATATCCTTGACCCGAATATGTCATAGGCAAAAGTTCCCGCTAGCGTCAAACTTCTCCACGGAATATCAGGACAACATTGTGTTCTTCACTGTCATAGCTGCTCGCAGTACCTCTAGACAATATGATTAATTCACAGATCAGATTTGGGAAGATAGAGAGCGGACAGATGTCATCAGCTACCGTTGACCCAAACCTAAAACTGAAACGTTCAATCAGTCAGTTACTCACAACCTCCCTCTGATATCACTCGTTGTAAAATCTAGTACACAACGCGTGCAAAGTTATTAAAATCCGCAGATAACAAAAACACAAAAAGAATCACAGTTTATATAATGAAAATATAAATGCAAATACAAGAGAAAATTTGGTCGTCCGATGAAACGCACGCGGATGCGCCGGACGCGCACGATCCACGAGAGAGTAATAGATCTGGACTGCAATCTGCCTCGCGGACGCACGAGCTACATCGGAACCTTCAACGTTGAAGTCTGACGTTCAACCACAACCACCACCGTAGAACAACGCCGCCACCGGAGAACAACGACACCACTGGAAGAAAACACCGTCGAGGCTAACTGCACTCAAGAACGCCCTCGACACCGCGACTAACATCCACTGCAACGCCAGCGACAAACTCCGCGACAACACCCTCTCGCAATGCCGACGGCTAACTACTCCAAGACCGGCAACAACACCCAAAAGGCCGACGGCCCCTCTGAGTGCACGAGCGAGAAAGAGAGAGGGTTAGGTGTTCCTTCAGCAAAACGAGAGAGAAAGAGGCGGCCTCTCCAAAACCTTCAGGTGGATCTCCCTCAAAAGCTACAGGTGGTTCTCCCTGTTCCCAAAAGGTCTTTAGGCGGCTCTCAAAAAAATTTTCACGGGTGGTTGGTAGGATTATTTCATAGGTTTAAAACAAAGAAGGAATCCCATCATTATATCACTTCCCTTCACTAAAACCCAAATCTCCTGAAATTATGTTTCCTTATTCTATTTGATTTAGGCAGCTCCGAATAATGGGATGGAATTAAATTCCAAATCTGAATCCGGACAAAATCGGATCCGAGCCAAACCAACAATATATTGTTTATATCAAGCTGGAAATAGTCACTAGGCATTTTAAACAGGGGAGGGGTAGACCAATAAAGACTTGGAATAATACGATAAGGAAAGATATGATATACTTAGGCATTGGCGAGATTTGAGTAAAGATAAGGGTACAATGACAAAAGATTCATATAGCCGAAACCACTATGGTGGGATAAAAGCTTGAGTGGTGTTGTGGGGACTGATAGGAAAAGTGAATCTGTTAATCAATATCGACGAAGGTGTTTACATATATATATATATATATATATTTATATATATCTTAACTAATATATAAAGATATACCATATGGTTTTTAAAACCATATTTTTAAAAGCTATTGAATCAATCTCATCCGTTAATCGCATATCTGAAAAATCCGATCTGATTTACTGGCCAGAAAAATAAATCTAGTTATCCTAAAGCTAGAGGGAGAGAGAGAAATAAAGAAAGAGAGAAAAAGGGAGGTAGGGGTGGTGGAGAGGCAGGCTGGGTAACTTATGATAGAGATATATTATTTGTTAAAGGTGAGAGAGAAAGAGAGTGGGAGAGAGAGAGGCGGTGAGAGGGAGAGATAATTCAAACGGGTAATTATAAGGGGAGAGAAAAAAGGAGCAAAGAGAAGGGGAGAAGAGAGAGGGAGGGGGAAGAGAGGGGAGAGAGAGACGTATGCCAGATAAAGAGAGGGAGAGAAAACGTGAAGAGAGGGAGAGAGAGAAATAATGAGGGAAGAGAGAGGGGGGAGGGGCCTTTATAATTAAGGGAGAGAGAAAAAGTAGAGACAGAGGGAGAGAGAGAATTAATGAGGGGAAGAGAGATATATAATACATATATATTTAGGAATAAACATTATTAACGAAGCCATTTCAAAATTTCTGATTAAATTTATATGTGACGGGGGCGAAGCCCGCCGTCGCCGGCCGGGTACTGTCACGCTTGGCCTTAAGGCGTGTATATATATATATATATATATATATATATATATATATATATATATATATATATATATATATATATATATATTGATATATACAAGCTTTTAAAAACCGGACCGGTCGGGCAGCCGAACGGGCACCTATCCGGAACGGGCACCTATCCGGTCCGGTCCATGTACAAGAACCGCATTACCCATGGACCGCCCGAAAACAGGGGAACCGGGCGGGTCGACCGGGAACCGTGGCTGGATCCCTGAAACCGAGCGAGTAAAAATTCGGGTTAAAATAGAAACTGATAGGATTCGAACCCGGAACCCATGAGATAATTCCAATGCCCCCTTCCACCAGACCAACTTATCTATGTTAAAAACACCGGAACTATATTATATATAATATAGCGAATCATATTTATTCAAACATTTTAATTTAAAAGCTAATATTCAACTTTATTAATATAACACCCTTAATCTTTTTTATTAATTTATATATGTGACAACTATATATATTTTATGATTTATTTATAATTATATATCATTCAAATTTGATTTTAAAATATACACATGTTATGTTAACAAATATATAATTTTTATTTGTATCAAAATATAATGATAAATAACAAATATATATATGCAAATATTTATTATAATATTAAATTTTTATTTTCTAATATATCTCTCTCTATATATATAAAGGACAACGGTTCGACCCCGTTCCAACCGGTCGGATCTTGAACCTTTGAATTCACCGGTTCAATCTCCGGTCCGATTCTCAAAATCTTGGATATATATATATATATATATATATATATATATATATATATATGCATGAGAGGGTGATCCCAACACTTGAAGTGAGTCTAAGCTAGATCTACCATATACAGTATCTAACACCCCCCACCCCTCAAACTCAAGGGAGATCATACACCGGAGAGTTTGGACAATAAATATGTATGTTGGTTCCGCGTCTTTGACTTAGTCATCAAATCTGCAAGTTGTTGTTTACAGGGAACAAAGTGAGGAGCAAGTACACCACGACCAAATTGCTCTCATAAGAAAAAGCATCCATCCTGATATGCTTGGTAAGAGAATGCTTCATCGGATTTAGAGTAATCTGAATGGCACTATTGTTATCACGGTGGAGTGGAGTGGGATCTGAAGAAGTGACACCAAAATTTTCAAGAAGTCGGCCGAGCTAAATAATGTCCTCAGCGGTGATAGTCATGGCCTGAAGCTCAGCCTCAGTGCTGGAACGAGAAACATCAGACTGTTTTTTGGGCTTCCATGCAGTGAAGAACCCAAAAACAAACAAAAACTCATGAGAGATCAACGGTCAACAGGATCACTGGCCCAGGTAGCATCCGAGTATGCACGGAGCTGCAGAGAACTACAATTGGAGAAGAAAGACCTCGTGAAAACGTCGCCCGGAGATAGCGCAGAAGCCACAGTAGGGGACAATAATGCACAAAGATATGCGCATCAACAAACTGGCTCAACACAAACAACATGGGCAATGTTGGGTCGAGTAATAGTGAGATAGACGAGACTCCCAACAAGGTGACGATAGCGAGTAGGATCAGAAAGTGGAACCTCATCATCCGAACATAGCTGAAGGTGAAGCTCCATACCGGTGTCTACGGTGCGAGAGTCATAGAGAGCAGCCCGACCTAAGAGATCTGATGTGTAACACTGTTGAGAGAGCTAAAAACCACGGTCTGTAGAGGTGACCTCAAGGCCTAATAAGTAGCTCAACTATCCAAGGTCAGTCATCTGAAACTGCGGCTGAAGATGATGCTTGATGAAGACCATATAAGAAGAATCATCGTCAGTAATAATCATATCATGCACATAAAGTAACAAAAGAATCCGTCCATGAGAGGAGAAGTGCACAAAAAGGGCTGGATCATGTGGGCTCAGCAGAAAACCGATAGCTGTAATGGTTGAGCTGAAACGTGTAAACCATGCACAGGGAGCCTGTAAAGAGCTCGCCTCAAGCGGTAGACAAGGCTTGGGAGAGATGAGAGATCGGGGGGGAGGGGGGAGCATGTACACCTCCTGCTGAAGATCGCCATGAAGAAAGACATTCTTCACGTCGAGATGGAACAAAGACTAGTGGCGAACAACTGCAACTACAATAAGGGTACGAACCGTGGTCATGTGTGCAACTGGAGCAAAGGTCTCATTATAGTCTCTCCCCTGCTCCTGCTAAAAACCACGAGCAACTAGCTGAGCCTTATACCCTTCCACAGAACCATCAGAGCGAGTCTTGACTTTGAAAACCCACTTGCAAGTGATAGGAATAGCACCAGGTGGAAGAGGAACAAGGTTTCATGTACGAGTGTGCTCAAGCGCCTCCAACTCAGCAGACAAAACAACCTTCCATTTAAGTATTTGGGTAGCCTCAAGGTAGGAAGTCGGCTCTGAAGTACTACGGGTAGTAGCAGGAAGGGCGGGTAGGTCCAGCAGTAGTGTAGCAAGGCTAAGGTGGTCGGGAGCATGTATCTCGCGAGGTAGGTTGTGACGTACAGGAGGATCATCCACAGGACACTCGTTGGAGGAGGCAGGCACTAAGTCTGGGGGCACTGGAGGCGAGGGAATAGAAGGGGCGACTAGTATAGTGATATGGAAGGGGGCGACGAGCTCGTCAGAGGAGGAAGTGGGTGGCGAAAGGGAGTGAGGAAGTGAGACTGGAGAGGTCGGAGGTAGTGAGACTGGAGAGGTAGGAGGTGGTGAGACTGGAGAGGTAGGTGGTGAGACTGGAGAGGTTGGACGCAAGGGAAGAGGAGGGGGCATACCAGAAGAGAGGAGACATAAGGCAGTGAGATGGGAAGGGTGAGAAACTGCACATCAGAGGGAGTAACAGATGAGTGAGAGTTCGAGGATCAGAGGACACAAAAAAAGGGTGAGACTCGTCAAGGGTGACATCACGTGAAATACGAAGTTGACGTGCAACATGATCATAATAGCGATAGCCCTAATGCTCAGAACTGTATCCAAGAAAGACACAGGGAACAGACTAAGCAGAGAGCTTGGTACACTCACGTGGGGGAGTAAAACACTGCACTGATAGCCAAAAACAAGAAGATGAGTGTAACGGGGGGGGGGGGGGTGCTCGAGAGTACGTACACGCAATAGGACTCTGACCCTGAAGGAATGTGGAAGGTTGTAGGTTAATAAGGTAGGCAATAGTGGAAACAACCTCAGCCCCAAAATGAGGAGTAATATGGGGGGTAGGGGTGCAAACGAATCGAGTTCGAGTCGAGCTTGGAAAAATTTCCAAGCTCGAGCTCGAGCTTTTCATTTCGAGCTCGAGCTCGACGAGCTCATTTATCCCAGCTCGAGCTCGAGCTCAGTGCCAAATTATCGAGCTCGAGCTCGAGTTTCGAGCTCGTGAGCTCGAGCTGCTCGCGAGCTTTTTAGCTCATGAACTTTATTTTCTTATTTTTATTTTTTTTTCCAAAAATGTATAAATAAAAAGCTCGCGAGCCGGCTCGCGAGCTCATGAACAATACTAGATGAGCTCAAGCTCGACTCGTAATCGATCTAGAGCTCGTCGAGCTCGAGCTAGAGCTCCACAGGCTCGAGCTCGAGTCGAGCTTTTTTCGAGCCGGCTCAACTCAACTTGCACCCCTAATGGGGGGATATGAGGAGGGTGTGGGTTGTCTTTATAATGTGGCAATGTTTCCTTTCGGTGGTGTCATTCTGAGCGTGAGCACGGGGCAGGCAAGTTAAGAGAGAGAGTGTCGTTGATAGCTAACGGATCACGAAAATCATGAGAGAGATACTCCCCCCTGAGTCAAAACAAAAAGTACGTATTGAAGCAGAAATATGGGTACGCACCATAGCAGAGAAGGCAACATAAAGCTGAAAAAAGTCAGAACGAAAATGCATAAAGTAGACTCAACAATAACGAGAATAGTCATCAACAAAGAGAACATAGTACTGATGTCTGCCCTTGGATGTAAAAGGCGCGGGACCTTATACATCAGAATGGACAAAATCAAAAGGACGCTGGGACCTAGACTTGCTAGACGGATATGAGAGTTATGGTTGTTTACAAAGCTTACAACCCATACAAGAATGAGACCGATCAACAAAAACACGATCAAGGAAGCCATGACTGATGAGAGCTGCAAGACGTGAACCACTGAGATGATTAAGACAATGATGTCACTGAGAGAAGCTCACCGAAGGAAGACAAAGGGTAGAAGTTGTCGGTGACGAGGATGTGGATGGAAGATGGAGACGATCAACGACATACAGCCCACGACGAGGACCAGCCTCAAGGAGTGTCCCTGTCAGACGATCCTGCACATGACACGCAAGCTCATCAAAAGTAACGAGACAACCGTGGAATGTGAGTTGGATGGCGCATATAAATGATGTGAAGGTCAGAAGAGATGGGCTGACATGACAAGAGGTGGGTGACATCATAGGTCATGTGAAAGGAGGCTCCAGAGTCAAGCAACCAATCAGAGGGAGAGATACCAGTAGGGGCGGAGGCAGCCGACTGAGAGGCAGAGGCGTCAGAAGCATCGGGTAGAAGTACGGAGACAGAGGAGCGAGGCAGTGAACCCAGGGAGAACTGCTGGGCAATCAGCAGAGCAAGCTCGGATACAAAAAGAGACTGCGATGGAGCCAAAATATGAGCATAATGGGCACCAGGAGCACGTTGCAGACTAGATTGTTGAGCCCTCTGGAGTTTGTGACACTCAAATTTAACATGACCAAGACACTGACAGTAGTGACAACGGACAAGTAGGCGACAAGGAGCGTCGGACTGAGCAACAGAGAAGATGCGAGACGACGCCATTGAACCAATAGAGGACAGAGAAGTCGCGTAGGTCAAGAGAGCGTGCGAGAGTGGAAAGAGGAGACCGACGAGGTCCGGCGGCTGCATGTGACAACGGAGATGGCCAGAGGAGGTTTGGGGGCGACGGTAGGCAGTTGAGGAGGTCCAGCGGCTGGAGGGTGCACTCAAGATGGGACACAGAGGAGACCGACGGTTATAGACAGGCAGTAGGAAGCAACAGAAGAGGCTGGCAGCATGAGATGGGATGCAAGAGGCAGCGGAGGAGGAGGCGTAGACAGAGGAAGGCGAGCTGCGAAGAGAAGAGCAGCAAATCTGGATATGAGCGAACAACTGACACGTACTTCCTCTCCTGCGGCGAAGAAAATTAGGCATTGAAACCTGCGGAGAAGAAGGGACGCCCGATCGGGATTGAGCGAGGCGCGGAGAGCAGCGTGCGAAGGAGGCGGGCGTGCGGATCTAGATCGGAGCGATGTGCGGCGTGCGACGTATGGAGAAGAGGAAGAGGCGCCGGATTGGGATTGAGCGTGGAGCGGCAAGTGGAAACCGGAAGGAGGCGTGGCGAGCAGAGATCGGAAAGAGGCACGGGATCGGGAAGCGGACACGTTGCGGGATCAAGCGACGGCTGGAACGAGAGAGGCACACGAGAAAAGGAAAACCTAATGCTCTGATACCATGATAGGAAAATTGAATCTGTTAATCAAAATCAACAAAGGTGTATGTATATATATACACACACGCACATGAAAGGGTGATCCCAACACCCGAGGCGAATCTAAGCTAGATCTACCATATACAGTATCTAACAGAGACATTCGTTACCAGCTTGAGGGGGATATTTGACCATGCTTATAGTCCATATGTTATATCATATATTATTTTGTCCTTGCAAATTGCACACTTTTTGTATTTTCAAAATCTTGTTGACTCACCTAGAATTTCTGATTATTTTTTCAATGTAATAGAATGTGGTAATTTCAGATTGAATTAATCATTACCTGGTTTCTCTGCAACTCCATAATCTCAGCCTGCAAAGTAATAGAGAACAATTAAAATATGCTTCTAAATAGAGATTAAAAATTAATAAAGATGATGTCTGTTTTGGATGACTATGATCTTCCGCGAGGACAAAATTGTAAAAGAATGAAAAGTAGTCCTTTCATTTCACGAGAATTGGGCTCCACTTCTAAAATGATCATAAGCCCCCAAGACATGATCCCCAAGTATACCAATCGATGACGTTTTGTTTACTCTAATAACTTGACCCAAATGCTGCAATAACCATCTCCCAAACTTGATTATATTATGTCTACTCCAAACAGTTGTCTTTAGTCTCAATATGGCCAATCTTAAATCCTCCATAGCCACTAGGCATATAAAATATATTTCATATCTAAGGGAGAAACAATTTTGATGAGGTCCAACCGTCCAAGTGAAAGAAATAAAAAAATGTACAGTTATGATGAATATTACTATATAGATAATACCAGATCATTGTGAAAATCAAACTAATAAAAGAGGTAAGATATAAACCAATGCAGATCATGAAGCTTTACACTCAATAAATTATTTGCTGAAGTGAGATGTGCATACTACCATTTAGAATTAAGCTCAGGATTCACAAATTTCATCAAATGAAAATAATTGAATGACTGGGGAGGGAGGGTAAAATTGACAAAATGGACTTCACTTGATTTAAGAGGTTCAATACATGTTTGAACTTAAGCTCCAACAATGAACATTCTGCGCATATAAGATTTTGGTACTGAAAATGCTACATGTATAAACCCTAGGCGTGCAAAGATTTTGATGCGTGCCGAATTAACTGGGCGGGAAGTTATTATGCCAATTTGTAATATTTTAGGTTGGGGAGGTATTTTGGTCATGTATTGCCATGTTATATAAGGCAAGGTGGTAGGGTTTAGCATTCTTATGTTATGTTGCTGATTTTGTGGTTTGGGTGGCAGAAGAGGAGAGTCCTCCATGCTGAAGTTCAGCCTGTTCAGGACTTATTCCTTACGGTTGACTGTATCGTGTGACTGTAGCTGCTATGATTTCTTGTGTTGTGAAATCGAGTGTTGTCATTCCTCTGTTCCACTAATTTCCTATAAGTGACTATTGTATTGCATTTGGTACTTACCATCTGGTATCAGATCCAGGCGGGTAGGAGACACGATGCCGGCTTCCGACGCTACCCATTCGAAGGAGCCCCCACGGCGATCTGGATCTCATTTGGCAGGAACAAGCGACCATGGCACAGGCCATCAAGTCCCTCACGGCAAACTCCGACCAACATGACAAGACCTTGGAGGAGATGCGGGAGATGTTGGCCAGTCTAGCTAGCCTTCGGCCAGAGAAAACATGGGATTCGGGCAGCCGCGGATCCACCTCAGATGGACATCACTACACCGCCAATGAACATCACATGACACCGAGATTTGCTCGATTCGTGTTTCCCCGCTTCTATGGTGACGACTTACAAGAATGCATCTATAAATCCGAGCAGTTCTTTGAGTTGGGCAACACACCCTAGGACTTGAACGTGAAAGTGGCCTCCGCGCATGTGGGGCCTTATACTGACATCAGGCATACATGAAATCACGCCTCACTCGACACTGGCCTACATGGGAGGAACACACACAAGCGCTAGCAAAGCATTTTGGATCCGTTCTCTTCGACGACTCGATGGTGGAGTTGAAAAATCTAAAGCAAAGGGGCACGGTCCAAGCTTTTCTGGATGAGTTGGACATTCTCTTGCATCATGTGAGCATCGCCGAAGAATACGCGATCAGCTTCTGCTTAGCCGGACTCAAAGATGAGATCAGGTATGTGATCTGTATGTTTCAACCGAAGACCCTGCAGGAGGTCTTCGCCTTAGCCCACATGGAGGAGCGCCAGACGGCTTCATCACATCGGCGTAGCTGCTCAAGCATATCTGAATCTAGCATAGCAGCCGAAAGACGAGTTTCCGCCTCCAAAATGTTCTAGCCACGGGCAACCACGAACACACCTACAGGAGGCAACCGTCGCCTGACTTTGAAGGAGCTAGAGGACAAACAAAGCAAAGGACTTTGCTTTTGGTGTGATAGCAAATACACACCGGACCACCAATGTTTGGCGAAAGGAAAATCATATGTGTTGGAAATGATTGCGGATGGAGGCAACACCGAACGCAGTAGGGGCAGATGAGCTTGAAGCTATGCAGGAAACTGGGGAGGAAGAGACTATTCCGCACTTATCCATTCATGCATTGATGGGCATAACACAATATCACACTATGAAGGTGACGGCCTCGTATCAACACCACACCATCCAAGTGTTGATCGATTCGGGAAGTACTCACAACTTCGTGGATGTGGAAGCAACCCACCGGTTGCAATGCACATTGACTCTGATACCTCCATTTGATGTGGCAATTGCGGACGGAAGACGTGTATCCAGCTCTAACAAGGCAGTGGGATTCAAATGGAGAATGCAAGGGGTGTTTTTGATATGTTGGTGCTACCCTTAGGCGGCTGCGAAGTGGTCCTTGGGATTCAATGGTTGAGTACATTAGGGGTGATTCAATGAGATTTCGGCAACCTCCACATGGACTTCACAAGCAAAGGTCAGGAGATTTCGCTGCGGGGATCAAAAAATGTAGGCGTCACCTGGATGAAGCAACAGAGTCTGGAGAAAATGATAGCTAAGGGGGGAGGACACTTAAACATGCTATCTATTTGTCATGTGAGGGAGCTTCCTGAATTCCCCATCCATACACAAGGAAGCCATTAACAGGGCCAAAGTGAACGGTACAATATGCTCGACGACCAAGAGGGAAAGGAATCCTTATTGCTGGATGAGTCAACCCAACTGAAAGAGATGATAGCAGCCTTTCAAGATATATTCGGGGAACCTGTGGGGTTACTACCTTGCCTCGAACATGAACATTGCATTCCTCTACAAGACAGACATGGGGAAATATCTAAGACCCAATCGCTACCTGCCCCAACAAAAAGATGAGATCGAGAAGTTGTTCAATGAGATGCTAAGCACTGGAATCATTCGACTAAGCTTCAGCCTCTATGTTCCTCCGGTTGTGCTTGTGAAGAAGGGTGACGAGACATAGTGGATGTGCATTGATTACCGCCAATTGAATCTACAAACAATAAAAGACAAGTTTTCGATTCTGATCATTGAGGAGTTCATCAATGAACTCCATGGGGCAGTTTTCTTCTCCAAACGAGACATGTGGGCGGGCAATCATCAGGTCCGGATGGAGGAAGAGGAAGTTTACAAGACGGCATTTCAAAAACACCATGGCCACTACAAAGTTTTGTTCATGCCCTTCGGCTTGACCAACGCGTCGTCAACATTTCAAAGCCTGATGAACAAAATCTTCCACGATCAACTCCGGAAATTTATATTAGTCTTTTTCGATGATATATTGATCTTCAGTAAATCGTGGCAGGAACACATGGAGCACCTGACCTTCACTTTCGAGATGCTACGACAACGAATATGCTCCTAAAAAGGAGCAAATGCTGTTTTGGAAGCCGCAAGGTGCATTATTTGGGTCATATCATCTCACATGAAGGAGTGGCGGCGAATTCGGAGAAGGTTTGGGCCATGTTAAAGTGGCAGACGTTGAAAACCGTGAAGCACGTTCGGGCATTCATAGTCCTTACCGGTTATTACCGACGATTAATTTAATGGTATGGAATCATTGCCAAACCGCTAACGGAACTACTCAAAACAACCCGACTGTAGTGGACCGAGAAAGCGGAGTGTTAGAACCTGTGTAGTCCTAGCGGTCTGGTGAATAGGACTGGAGGACAGGTTAGGCGGTCTGGCGGATAGCAATGGCGGACAGGTTTGGCGATCTGGTGGTTTACTCCCGGCGGTCTGCCTCTCTGGGATATTTGGTTGTGTTATAGCACGGGTAATGAAGTTTGTCAAAACATATAGAGTCCGGGCGATATGGCGGTCTGAATAGGAGGACAGATCTGGCGGACTGGCAACTAAGTCATGGCGGTCTGGCAGATCTGGTCATGGTGGGGTTTGGCGGACTGGCGACTTGGACTGACGGTCTGGTGACTTTCTAAGGTTGACCACTGGTAGTTGTTAGGTCAAGGCGTGGCGATCAGCAAAGGCGGCCCAGTTGGAAACTAGTGGTTAGTATTTGCCTAACCGCTACAGGAGGTCTTATGTGCTTACCGCGACTGAGTTTGTCAATCAGCTAGTGCTAGTAATTGCGGTTTGGCGGTTAGACTCTATCTTAACCGTCACTATTACCCTGTAGCAAGATGCCTCATTGAAGACGGATAAAGACTCGAGCAAGCTTGTTTGTATCTCAAGGTGCAATCGTGCAGTTAGATTTGTCTAACCGCACAGCCCGTGCGGTCGGCTTTTATGTATCCGCCTTGTCGAATGTGACAGGTGTTATGTATTCTCTCTCTTGTTTTCTCTCTCTTCCCCATGTTTTCTATGAATAGGAGGCATACCCTTTGTATTATTCACCTTTTGAAGCAATAAAAATTCTCTTTATTTAGCCGTTTTTACATGATATGAGAGCTAATCGGTCCATTTGCTCCAATTTTTGTTTTCTCGAGTGTGTCACAGTGCAAGTGGTCTCTGTTTGTTTAACCTCGTGCTTTTCTCTTCTCCTTCTTTCTTCTTACTGCGCTCTCTCCTATTCGCGGTCTCTTTCTTTCCTTGTCGTCCTCCCGCCCTCCCATTGCTTGTAGTCTTCCCGCGGTTAGCTTCCTTCACGCGGTCTCTTGCTCTGTTTGTGCGGTCTCTTGTTCTGTTCGTGCGGGTTGTATATAGACACTCCGACCTCTTCTTCCTACACTCCTCTTCCTATTATTGCTACTTCTATTTCTACTTCTTCTGGCAATCTTGGAACTGCGTCCAAGCTCACTGTTCTTAATTATTCGAACTGGAGTGTTTCCTTCACTTTTTTGTCATGGTCTCAACACAAACGTCACCATCTTACTGATGACTCTCCTCCTCGTAGCTCTGTTGCGTTTGATGACTGAGACGCAAGTGATGCTCTAGTCCGTACGTGGCCTGCAAATAGCCTTTCTGATGAATGCAGTCCTGTCATTCGACATGATGAGACGGTTAAGGCTGCTTGGACACATCTTGTTGCTTTATACTCCAAGGGAGCTCAGACTTCACGCATGTACACGCTATATACTGATCTATTTGCTCGTCCCACGCCGACTCTTGTTGCTGCTTACCAGGAGGTGCAAGCTCTTGGTGCTGAACTTCTTCAGCATCGTCCTTTCTCTGCTGATCTTACCGAACAACACAAGCACATCCAGGAACTTCTGGTAGTGTGTTATCTGGTTCGTTTGTCAGAGTCTTATGATATGATTCAATAACAAATTCTTGGAGAGGCTGACACTCCTACTTTGGATGTCATTATTGCGCGCATTTTGGTTGTTACTACTCTTCTTCAACGTTCTCTGCTTGCCTCTCCGCCTCCTCCTGACACTATTGCTCATCCAACAAATAATGATGTTCTTAGAGGCCACTCCGGTGGGTGTGCTTCCTCTAGATATATCTGCTCTCACCAAGACCGGTCATCTTGTTGATCGTTGTTTGGTCAAACATACTCATCTTCGACCTGCTGCGGGTGATACTACCTCGAAGTTCACTTCTCTTGCTACCTCTTCGGGTGCTGCTCATATGGCCACTACGGGTAGGTGGCTCATTGATTCTAGTGTTACTAGTTATATGACAGGCAATCCTCACATTTTCTCTCGTCTGTACAAACATAACTGATTACCTTCGGTTTTTATTGTGGATGGTTCTCCGTCCCCTGTATGGATCTGGAATAGTGCATGTCACTCCGTCTCTCCAACTTGAGGACACTCTCTACGTCTCAACATTTCCGTGCAACTTACTTTTTGTTACCTCTCTGTATAAACAATTAAATTGCACAGATACATTTATCTCGGTTACTTGTTTTTTTCAGGATCCTCAATCCAAGGAGACGATTGTTACTGGGACTGAAAGCGGCGGCTTGTTCTACTTTGACAATGTGTCTGCCTTTTTTGCTTCTCCTTCCCTTCTACAGTGGCATCTTCGCATTGGACATCATATTCCTCGCATTCTTTACCAGCTTCTACCTGATCTATCTTGAGGAGATTCTTCTCTCAACTGTGAAGCTTGCTAACTTAGCAAACACCACCATTAGACTTTTCCAGTAAAACAAGTATGTAGTTTTTCTCGTTCTTTTGAACTTGTTCATTCTGATATTTGAGTTTCTGCTCTTATTAAAACTGTTGGTAGGGATAGTCTGTATTTTGTCACGTTTATTGATGATTTTTTAAGATGTACTTAACTGTGCTTATTAAAAGAATGTTCTGAAATTTTTTATGTTTTCAATGCGTTCTATAATGAGATATGTACTCAATTTGATGCTCCTATTAAAGTGTTTCGCACTGATAATGCCAAAGAACATCTTAATCATCAATTCTAGTCTTTTGTATGCTCGCACTCTTTTCCCTCAAATGAGTGTTCTTCGGTCCTATTGGGATCATGTCGTTCTTCTTTTTTGTTACCTCATAAACCGAATTCATTCTTCGGTTTTCCATGACAAAATTCCTTTCTCCATTTTGTATCTTGATGCAACACCATTTCATTTACTTTCACGTGTCTTTGAATGCACAACGTTTGTTCACTTTCCTTCTTCTGATCGTGACAAACTCTCTCCTCGCTCAATTAAGTGTATCTTTCTGGGCTATTGTTCGACACAAAAAGGATATCGATGTTATGATCATGTTCTCCAGAAACAGAATGTTTTCGCATATGTCACTTTCTTTGAAGATGCTTCTTACTTTTCTCGCACTTCTACCCTCCTACCTTTTGATGACCTCTTGTCTCTACCTATTATCTTCGCACCTCTACCTGAACTTGTGTTTCCTTCTACACCAGTCTCTGATTCTACTTTTTTCTCCTGATTCTGCTTCTCTACCTGAGTTGTTGCTAACAGTTCCCGGGCTAGTAGTCTCTCCGACGGATGGGTCTGACACTACAGACAAGTCAGACCTTTTGATTGCCCTTCGAAAGGGAGTTTGAACATGCACTCAACATCTCATTCATGATATTGTTTTTTATGCTCGGCTGTCCTCTTCCTGCAAAAGCTTTGCTCTCGCCCTCTCGACTAGTGTCATCCCGGCTACCTATCAAGAAGCTTTTGTTATTCCTCATTAGAAAGCTGACATGAATGAAGAGATGAAAACTCTGACTGAGCAGGGTACTTGGACTCTTGTACCTACCCCTCCAGGAGCTGATGTGATTGGCCGTCGTTGGGTATTTGTGATCAAATTTCTTTATGATGGTACTATTGATCGTTATAAAGCTCGGCTTGTTACCAAAGGTTTTACTCAGACCTATGGTATGAACTTCTTTGACACTTTCTCTCCAGTTGATCGGATTACGACGATCCGTATTCTCTTTTTTGTGGTCGTTAACAGAGACTGAGAGATCTCTCAGTTGGATGTTAAAAATGTCTTTCTTTATGAAGATCTACAGGAGATGATCTATATGGAGCAACTTCCTGGGTAAGTCTGGTTTTTGCACCTTCGTAGGAGGAAATCTGGTCAGCTGGAAAAAAAAAGCAACAGCCTATCATCTCTAGGTCAAGTGTTGAAGTTGAATACAGAAGCATGACATTGACTAGCTGTGAGCTGAAGATATTACGGGCACAGATGCTTGATTTGAGAGAAATTTATGATCATCATCTGCCAATGTTCTGTGACAACAAGACAACTATATACATTTTGAAGAATCCAGTGTTTCATGAAAGGATAAAGCATATTAAAGTAGATTGTCACTTTATCAAAGAAGGGTATTGAAGAATCAAATCTGCACTCCGTTTGTCACATCTGGCAAAGAGGTAGCCGATGTTTTTATCAAACTAGTGTCCTCCTTTTCGGATGTTTGTGACAAGCTGGGCATGATTGACATACACGCTCTAGCTTGAGGGGGAGTGTCAGAACCTGTGTAGTCCTGGCGGTCTGGTGAACAGGACTGGCGGGCAGGTTAGTCGATCTGGCGGATAGCAGTGGCGGCACGTTTAGCGATCTGGCGGTTTACTCATGGGGGTCTACCTCTCTGGGATATCTGGTTGTGTTACCGCACGGGTAATGGAGTTTGTCAAAACATATAGAGCTCGGGCGGCATGGCGATCTAAATAGGCGGACAGATCTGGAGGACTGACAACTAAGGCCTCCTTTGATTAGGAGGTGGCGGGCGGAACCGGCGGGAGCAAACCCAGCTTTCGAACCGAAGGGGAGGAGGATCCGCTCCAAACGGAGCTTTTTGCTCCGTTTTTCAGGGCATGGGGGGCATACGGAGCAAACGACGTTGGAGGTCGTTTGGTTACCCGTTGTTCGGCAGCATTTGCTCCAAATGGTGGGAGGAAAAGTGGAACCAAATGAACCCTAAGTCACGGAGGTCTGGCAGATCTGGTCATGGTGGTTTGGTGGACTGGCGACTTAGACTGACGGTCTTGTGAATTTCTAAGGTTGACCGCTGATAGTTGTTAGGCCTAGGCATGGCGGTCAGCAAAGGCGGCCCAGTTACGAACTGGCGGTTAGTATCTGCCTAACCGCTACAGGAGGTCTTATGTGCTTACCGCGACTGAGTTTGGCGATCAGCTGGTGCTAGTAATTGTGGTCTGGCGGTTAGACTCTTTCTTAACCGCCATTGTTACCCTGGAGCGAGCTGCCTCATTGAATACGAATAAAGACAAGAGCAAGCTTGTTTGTGTCTCAAGGTGTAATCGTATAGTTAGATTTGTCTAACCGCACAGCCCGCACGGTCTGCTTTATGTATCCGCTTTGTCGCATGTGACAGACGTTATGTATTCTCTCTTGTTTTCTCTTTTTCCCCTGTTTTTTATAAATAGGAGGCATACCCTTGTATTATTCACCTTTTGGAGCAATAAAAATTCCCTTTATTTAACCGTTTTTCACACGGACCAAGCGTTCAATCAACTCAAATAGGCGGTATCTCAACCACCAGTACTGTACTTACCTGACTTCACCAAACCATTTGTGGTCGAGTCGGACATGTCCGACAAGGGGGTGGGTGATGTCCTATTGCAGAATAGGCGGTCGATCGCTTACTTTAGCAAAGCGTTGGGCAAGAAGAATTCCATGGTCTCAATTTATGAAAAAGAGTTGCTCGCGGTGGTCCTAGCCGTGCAACAGTGGTGACATTAGCGGATCACCAGTCCATTTACCATACATACAGATCAACAAAGTCTCAAGTTCTTGTTGAACCTGAAATTAGCCACATCGGCTCAACAAAAATATTTATCAAAATTGTTGGGGTATGACTATATCATTCAACACAAAAAGGGGAAGGAAAACACGTGCGCAGATGCCCTATCTAGGAAGGACGTACAAGAGGAACCCAAATCATATGCTTTAGTCTAGGAAGGGGAGGCTGGTGGTCCGAAATGACGTCGCCATACGGTCCAAGCTGCTGCAAATGTGCCACGACAGTGCATGGGGTGGGCATTCTGGCATCACGTCGACCTATCATCGCTTACAAAAGATGTTTTACCGGAAAAGAATGAAAGTGGATGTTTATGAGTATGTACAACGATGTGCAATATGCCAACAGTGCAAACCAGACAATCGAAAGGCAAAGGGGCTGCTCCAACCTCTTCTGATTCCGGCTCGAATTTGGCAAGATATTTCTCTAGATTTTGTAGAGGGACTCCCTAAAAGCGAGGGTAAATTGACGATATTGATGAACGTGGATCGACTTAGCAAACAAGGTCACTTCATGGCTATATCCCACCCTTACACCGCGGAGAGCGTGGCTCAAGTATTCTTGGATTCTGTTGTCCGCCTACATGTCATGCCGGAGCCCATTGTCAGCGATCGGAAAACCATCTTTGTGAGCCAATTTTGGCAAGATCTATTTCAGGTGCTACAAGTCCAGTTGAATTTATCTACCGCCTACCATCCTCAATCTGACGGCCAAACGGAGGGTGGTAAATCGATGCTTGGAGAACTACCTAAGGTGTATGTGCTTTGAGAGACCAAAAAATTGGGTGTATTGGCTACCCTCGGCGGAGTGGTGGTATAATACCTCGTACCAAAGTGTCATCAAAATGACGCAATATGAGGTTGTTTACGGTCAAGCACCTCTGTTTCATTTCTCCTACAACCCCGGACTAGCGGAAGTTGAGGAAGTGGACCGATCACTAACAACAAGAGAGTGGGTCATCGCGCTCTTGAAGACTAATCTCGCAAAGGCCCAAAATCACATGCATGCGGACAAAAAGCAAAGGGAGCGAACATTGGAGTTGGGCTCGTGGGCTTACGTCAGTCTACAACCCTATCGACAGACCTCTCTCCGTCCTTGGGGTTGCGACAAGCTGGCTAAGTTTTTCGGTCTGTTTCAAGTGGTGGAGCGGGTGGGACCGGTCACATACCGAGTAGTCCTCCTTGAGGAGGCAAAGATCCACCACACATTCCACATTTCATAGTTACGAGAGCAACGGAGAACCACCAGAGCAAACTACTTCATTCCCATCGGTGGTAAACATCAAAGGCAACTTAATGATTGAATCAGTTGCGGTATTGAACTGTCGCATTGTTCCCAGGGACGGCAAGGTGATCACACAATTACTAGTGCAGTGGTCACAAGGCACGAAAGAGGAGGTGACATGGGAGGACCTCTGGATGATTCAGAATGCTTTCTGCATTCTATCCATGAGGACAAGGATGAGGTTGGAGAGGAGGATGTTGATGCATGCTGAATTAACTGGGTGGGACGTTATTATGCCAGGTTGTAATATTTTGGGTTAGGGGAGGGTATTTTGGTCATGTATTGTCATGTTATATAAGGCAAGGGGGCAGGGTTTAACTTTCTTATGTTATGTTGTTGCTGATTTTGTGGTTTGAGCGGCAGAAGAGGATAGTCCTCCCTGCTGAAGTTCAGCCTATTCAGGACTTGTTCTTTAGGTTTGACTGCATCGTGTGACTGTAGCTGCTATGATTCTTTTTATGCTGTAAAATGGAGTATTGTCATTCCTCTGTTCCACTAATTCCATGTAAGTGACTATTGTATTGCATTTGGTGCTTATCAAATTTTCTTTAGTCTACTCCATGTCTTTCCCATGCCTTCTCATATTAATTATATCTTCCCACATAATTAAACTGGGTCAAAAACCAATGTCTTTAAACATCATCTCCAATAGGAATCAATCTCACTATTTTTTAATATAATACTAAAATGCATAAAGCATGAAACAAATACAATTTTGATAGATGACGTGGATATTAAATAGCGATGAAAAAAATATTTTTATCAACTTTATAATGAAACAAAAGACAATGATTTGAACTTGTAAGAGTTAAGTAAATCAGTGAAGTATAGGAACATAACGTTTTATCGTAAAATTCAAGTATCAGAGATAAATAATGCTCTAAAGAAGATGAAAAATGAAAAGACGATTGAGCCAGACGAAATAACGATCAAAGTATGGAAATGTCCAGGGAATGAAAGAATTTGTGACTTACATGTTTTTTCAATAAGATACTGAAGTCAAAGAGAATGTCAGACAAATTGAGAGAAAGTATCTTGGTACTTTTGTATAAACACAAAAGAGATATACAAAATTATGTTAATTATATATAAATTAAATAGATGAGTCATACCATAAAACTATGAGAACGAGTAATAAAAAGAAGAGTAAGAAGGGAGACTAACATCTCGAAAAATCAATTTGGTTTCATGCCAAGGCGGTCGACCATGGAAGCTATACATCTCTTAAGGAGACTCATTGACAACTACAGAGAAAGAAAACAAGAATTGCATATGTTGTCCATCGATCTTGAGAATGCTTATGATAGAGTTCCAAGAGAGTTCTTATGGAGAGTCTTAGAAAAGAAAGATGTAGTATCATACATTGACATAATCAAAGATATGTATACAAATGCAGTGACAAGGGTGAGGACATCTGGTGGATTAACACAGGAATTCCCTATCACTATTGGCTTACATTAAGGTTCATCTTTAAGCCCTTATCTCTTTACCCTTATCTTAGATGAGCTCACCAGACATATCCAACAAGCAATACCTTGGTGTTTATTGTTTTCGGATGATATCATTTTGGTCGATGACAAGTGCGAGGGTTTAAACGCAAAACTTGAATCTTGGCAAAACACTTTAGAAAAGAAGGATTTTAGGTTGAGCGGGGCAAAGACAGAGTATATGGAGCTTAAATTTAGTAGTGCAAGAAGGACTGATGACTTCGTTATTAAGCTGGGTGATCAAAATATTTCTCGTATTGAGTGTTTTAAATATCTTGGATCGATAGTTTAAAAAGATGGAGATATTGATAAAGAAGTGACACATAGAATCCAAGCGGGTTGGTTGAAGTGGAGAGGCGCGTCAGAGATCTTGTGTGATCGTAAAGTACCATTAAAACTTAAGGGCAAGTTTTACCGTACTGCAATTAGACCAGCGATGCTATATGGTTTTGAGTGTTGGGCAGCGAATTGTGTACATGAGCAAAAAATGAGAGTTGCAGAGAAGAGAATGCTTCGGTGGATGTGTGGATACACGAGACTGGATAAAATTCGAAATGTACCAGGGATAAGACAGGAGTCGCAACAATTGTAGAGATGCGAGAAGCTCGATTACGATGGTTTGGACACGTACAAAGGAGACCATTAGAGGAACCTATTAGGCGTTGTGAGAGTCTAGTCACTATGCATGTTAAATGAGGGAGGGGTATACCAATAAAAACTTAGAATGAAACTATAAGGAAAGACATGACGTACTTAGGCATTAGTGAGATTATGACAAAAGATAGGCCACAATGGCGACAAAGAATCCATATAGTCGACCCCACTACAGTGAGATAAAGGCACGAGTGTTATTGTTGTAATATTAATTATATTTTTCTACTAAAATTATGTGTTTATCAAGCACAATGAATGTATTATTTGTCTTCAACGAGATTAGAAATCTAGCATGTGGAGAGTTTCAGAACAACAAGAGCTACTGGACCTCACCATTCAGGCGACCTCGTCATCATGGGCGACCACGCCATCCCAGACGACCTTGGCAGAGGAGCTCGCATCCAGAAAAGCTCCCAAGCATAGGAGCTCGCAACAAAAGGAGTTCACAACCAAAGGAGTTCACAACCAAAGGATCTCGTATGTAGCTCAACGAGCTCGGGGGTGGTCTTCACCTTTTGAAGATTGGGAACCCCCTTTCCCTTTCCTATAAATATGACCACATTGTAATGGGTGAGAGGTAGTTCATATCCCGCAAGAGTCACTCATTTAAAGATTTGACAACCTTGCATGCTTCAATGCTCCATGGAGCCCCGCATTTACGAGCAATTAATGTGTTTCGATTCTGGGTCGTCGCTTTAAGTTGTCTTTACCCGTACCTACGGTCACACACGCATTGATACGCGGATTTACTCTGTCTTCCAAGAGATTTTTACTGCTCGTCAGGGGGATCGTTCGATGCACGAGTATTTTACCTTTCTCTCTGGGCGATTCCAGGAGCTTTCAGACCTCGAGCCACTTAGTGCTTTTCCACATCCAGAGAATCTGCTTCTTGCCAAGCGAAGGCAGGAGAAGCGGGAGACCTACCAGTTGCTGATGGGGTTACGGACAGAGTTTGAGCAGATTCAGGTTCAGATTGTCATCATGAATCCACTTCCTAATATATTGGATGCTTATTCCGTGGTGGAGGAGCATGAGCGTCGTGCCCGCCTGACCGTTGTTTCATCAGTCCAGCTTTTGTTCCTCTTCCAGACCAAATGGCCCTTGCTTCCGATCGTACTTCTTTTGTGCGAGGGGGCGTACTATTACCTCTAAGGGTCGCGGGGGTGGCCGCGGCAGCCCATTTGCCTTTGTTCAGTGTAAGCACTACCTACGGACTGGTCATGAGAAGGCCCGATGCTGGCTGCTCTTTCCTCACCTAAGCCAGCAGTATACCACCACTCGTGCTGTTGTCGCTACTTCTTCCGACTTTGGGGGCCAGCCTGATTCCGGTGCCCCGTCTGGGGCCCCTTCCGCCGACTGCAGTCAGCTTATGGATCAAGTGCAGCAGCTTCAGTCTCATCTCCAGATGCAATCCCCGTTTTAGACTTCGCACCAGCCTCTTCCTGCTCAGCAGTTGCCTGCCTCCTCGTCGTTCTCGTCGACTTCAGCGTCTGCGTCTGGTACCCCGACGGCCTTCCATGTCACTCAAGAGGGGTCTTCTTCTCCCTGGGTGATTGACTCTGGGACCACTGATCACATGACTGGTGAGACACGTGTGTTTTCTTCTCTCGAGTCTCCGAGCGTCCATCGGCAGGTTTGCCTTGTCGATGGCTCTGTGACCCCCATTCTTCATCGGGGGACAATTTCGTTGTCTCCCTCCTCCTTGGGTTCAATTCTTCATGTTCCCAAGCTTACTTTAAATCTTCTTTATGTTAGTCAATTAACTTGTTCGATGCACTGCTCGGTGACATTTTTTCCTTCTAGCTGTGTTTTTCAGGACCTGACCACGAGGAGGACTTTTGGCTACGGCCATGAGCGCGATAGGCTATACCAGCTGGATATTCCACCTCCTTCACCCTGTATATCACCCTCATCCATCGCTGTTGCTACTACTTCACCTGCTCTTTGGCATGCTAGACTGGGGCATGCGAGTCCTCAGATTGTGTAGTTTCTTTTTCAGAGTGTCTCGTTTGAGAACTCTTTTCAGTATGATGTGTGTCAGCTTATCAAACATACATGCACTTCCTATCATGTTTCTATTTCTCGTAGTTTCGCACCGTTTGATATTATTCATTCAGATGTTTGGGGGTCTGCTCCAGTTGTTTCTTATGATGGATTTTGGTATTTTGTTACTTTTATAGATGATTTTACTCGTTGTTGTTGGGTCTATCTTATGTGTGCCAAATATGATGTTTTTGATTTATATACTCAGTTTACTAATATAGTTAAGACTCAGTTTTCCTCTCATATTCGATTCCTTCGCTCTGATAACGGGGGGGAAGTGTATACTTCTTTCTCTTTCACTGCTTCCCTTGCCAGCCAAGGAACCCTTCATCAATTCTCCTGTCCCTATACACCAAAACAGAACGACGTGGCGGAACGCAAGTGTCGCCCTTCTTACGGGGACCTTCTTAGTCAACTGTCTGCCTTGTAAGCCTTTAGCAGGTCGGGTACCCCTTAGTCTTCTATCTCCCCGCCGCCCTCTGTTTCTCGTCTCTCTCCGGGTGTTTGGGTGTGTGTGTTTTGTCCACGATCGTCGTCCGACTCGGATAAAGCTTGATGACAAAGCTATCTGATGCTTATTTTTGGGATATTCCTCCTGTTCCAAGGGCTATCAGCATTTTGACCCCTCTTCTCGCAGGACTTTTCACTCCTCGGATGTTATGTTCTTTGAGGATGTCCCTTTTTATGGTACCTCTCATATCCTTGTTGCTTCTTCTGCTCCGCCACAGCCGGCTCTGGTTGCTCTTGCTCCGCTGCACGACTCTTCCATTGCAGACATACACTCGCGGCCCACACGGGACCTCATGTCCACCCCATTCTTCGGGATCTATTGGTTACGCCCAGCTTGCAGGACCTTGTGTCAGATCCTCTGGCAGGTGATGTTCTTTCCTCCTCTGACTTACTCATTGCACTTCGCAAGGGTAAGCGTTCTTGCGGTACTGACCATCCTGTGGCAAGCTATATGTCCTACCAGCGTCTTTCATAGGGTTACCAGGCTTTCCTGACTGTTGTCGACCAGATCAGAGTTCTGAGTTCGATGACTGAGGCGTTCCAGCACCCTGAGTGGGTGGGGGTCATGGAGGATGAGATGTATACAGAAGGCGGGCACCTGACGTTTGGTGCCTCTTCCTGCAGGTCGGAAAAATGTTGGCTGTCGTTGGGTTTACACTGTGACGTATAATGTTGACGGTTCTCTTGACCGCTACAAGGCCCATCTTGTCGCGAAGGGCTTCACCCAAACTCCTAGGGATTACGGCTTGACCTTCGCCCCGATGGAGAAGTTATCTACTGCCTGTCTACTTGTCTCTCTCGCTACCTGTCATGGGTGGCCTCTTCATCAGATGAACGTGAAGAATGTCTTCCTCAATGGCGATCTTGCTGAGGAAGTTTATATGGATTCGCCCCCCGGTTACAAGGTTCAAGGGGAGTATTTGGGTCGTGTTTGCCTTTTGCAGAAGTCCTTGTATGGGCTGAAGCAGTATCCCCGTGCGTGGTTTGAGCGGTTCGGTACTGTTGTGTTTCAGAGTGGGTTCACCAGATGTCATGCCGACCACACGTGCTTTGTTCAGACAGTCGTGGATGGTCGTAGGGTCATTATTCTTGTCTATGTGGATGATATCATTCTTACCGGTGACGATAGCTCGTGGATACTTCAGATCAAGGGGGTTCTTCAGAAGGCATTTGAAGTGAAAGATTTGGGACCTCTGAAGTACTTTCTCGGGATTGAGATTTCCAGATCTCAGCAGGGGATCTCTTTGTCTCAGCGCAAGTATACACTGGACCTCTTAAGTGATACTGGCCTTCTTGGGTGTTCTCATGTGTCTACACCCATGGATCTGAACCACCGATTACACGCTGAGTCTGGAGATCCTCTCCCTGAGCTGGGCAGATACCAGCGTCTTGTACCTTTCTACTTGACCAACACTCGCCCTGACATTAGCTTTGTTGTGAGTGTGGTCAGTCAGTTCATGCATGCTCTACGGACTTCTCACCTTGATGCAGCGTTTCGGATCCTCCACTACCTGAATGGATCTCCTGGCCTCGGGCTTTTCTATTGTTCATCTCCGTCCCTCGGTCTCACATGTTACATGGATTATAACTATGTTGGTTCCCTTATTGATCGACAGTCTACTTCGGGGATGTGCATTTTCTATGTTGGCAATCTTATTTCCTGAAAAAGCAAGAAGCAGAGTGTTGTCTCTCGCTCGTCTGCTGAGGTTCAGTACCTGGCTATGGCCCATGGCACTACTGAACTCCTTTGGTTGCGTACTCTCTTGACCAAGCTTGGCTTTCCACCTTCTGGTTCCTCAACACTTGTTTGTGACAACCAGTCCGCTCTCATGCTAGCCTCAGACTCTGTTTTGCACGAGCGGACTAAGCATATTAAGGTTGATATTCACTTTCTCAGGGAGCACATTCGTTCAAGAACTCTTGAAGTGTCATATGTTCCCTCCGCAAAGCAGATTGCAGATGCCTTCACCAAGGTGGTTGGGTCTTCCAAACTCCTCTCTACCTGTGGCAAGTTGGGCTTGCTTGATCTATTTTCGCCAGCTTGCGGGGGAGTATTGACGTATTTTCTAGTTTATTGACGTATTTTCTAGTTTATTGACGTATTTTCTGGAATGGGTTTAGTCCCACATTGCGGACTACCTTTATTTGTGTTCGGATCTCCTATTTATATCCCCTGATAGTGTAAGAATAAACCAATCTAATTTTCTCTCATTCAATTGCTATAACTCCTAAATGGGGGGTGCGGTACGACCACGACAATACCTTGGCGACGACAGTTCCCCGGAACAACAACACTCTAGCCGCTCACAGCAACCCAGAGCGCATTAGAAATTTGAGCGACAATCAGAGTACTGTGCTCCGGGGAGCTGCGAGCGGCGGGAGCACCGTCATGCAATGGCATTGTGGTCGTTAAGGTACTGTCGCGGACGCACGAGGCCCAATGCTCTTTCTCTTATATATATAACAACATTTCATATTATAGATTATAATATATATTATATATAATAAAAAATTTTATTATATTAATATAGATTACAATATATATTGGGAATTGTTATATGCACCGCAATTTTAGCTATTGACACCATTTTAATAAAGACACCACACAATGCTAAAGGCATCTTAAATTATTATTTGCACCGCAAAATGTAGATTTCGAATTCTCATTACAAGGAGCTTTTCTAGAAGGAAATTTAAGAGTCGGATGATCCAATAGTCACAGTCCCCTTTATAGCTTGAGGATAAGCTCAAAGGAAGGGTAGAATGTTTCAGTGTCTTTTAAATCATTATTATAAATAATGTTTTATATTTCATTAATTGCGAGTCTTAATTTATGTGTTTAAGTACGGATGGAGGGCCATGCATTTGCAACCTCGTCATGAAACCTAGATCATGGAGAGAATATTTGCGGCAATGGACAATTATGACTAAGAACTATGAGAACGAAGTGGTTTCCATTTATAAAGCCAATGGAAATTAATTTTGGCATAGTTGGTGACATTGAATGTAGTGGAAGAAATATAGCCCTTAACCATAAGGTCCCCTTAAGAGAGAATGTTTACTGAGTTTAGGTTTACCTTGCCGGAAGAATATGAGGAAGGGGACGCCTATGAGGAAGAAGGCGTCGGATGCTCGGAACTAAAATAATGCAGGGGCTGCACTGGCTGAAAACCACGAACGGGCAGAAGTAGGGGAAGCACCGGCGGAGGGGCACGACCAGGCGGAAGCACCGGCGGAGAGCGTCGAGGCGGCGGAAGAACCGGTGGAGGGCGTCGAGGCGGCGAAAGAACCGGCAGAGGGCATCGAGGCGGCGGAAGCACGAGCGACGTCGTTGAGCACGAGAAATGCGGCGGGCGAGTTCGGGGAGCTAGGACAGAGAAGTGAAAGAAAGTTGTGTGCAATAATGTGTGTGCTTAGTTATAAATTTAAGGAGTATTTTAAATAAAAAATTAAGTGAGGTTGCGGCGCACATAGCATATGCCAAGATCTACTTAGGATGGCTTTGGTAAACCTAACTGGAAATTAAATGCATAGAAAGGTACAAGGCAGCATTTTTTGACAAAGGGTTCACTCAAACTTACTGTATTAACTACCCAAAGTTCTTCACCCATGTTGTAAAAAATAACTCAATCTGTGATCACCTCTCACGAGTAGAAATTTCAATTGGCCTCCACATCAATTTGGTGGAAATAATGCTTTTCAAAATTGAAACTTCAAGTAGAAAGTGTAAATGAATGATACGATTCAGGAGAGGAATCCGGCAAGGGGGAGGGCCGGCGGTGGTGAGGGAGAGAGGAAGGGATTGAAAAGAAAAGCTATGGAGCAACCCTAAATTTCATGCATCCAAGCATAATGAAAAAAGTACAACACCATCCCTTATAGGCGTGAGGTGCGCATAACGAAAAGACAATGCGAGAAGTAAAGGGTACACATAACCAAATATAACATAAAAGAATGCCAATAAGATAATCATGTCGGCGGAGCGTCTTCGGTCTCTCCTCCTCCAGACGGACCCGTCATCGTCTTCCTCCGTGTGTGGACCCGTCACGTCGTCTCGTCGTCATACGCAACCGTAACAATGCTGTCGTCTAGAAAATATGTCTTGTCCCCAAGGCAGTAGTCGAAGAACTGGTGGCAGAAAAGGTCCTGGGGCTGCCACGTAGCTTCGGACTCCGAACGGTAAGACCAAGCAATAAGGACCTCTCACGAGCCAGTCCCCTTGAAGGTAGTAGCGGCGAGCAAGTAACTTGGCTGGGTAGTACGGAGCCAACTATCGTCATTCTTCAGGACCAGAAGAACCGAGCTAGAAAATGAGCTTGCACCAGAATAGGTAAGGCCCCACATCAGCATCCCTTGCACCAGAGGCTTGAGCTCATCCTTCCGCAAATGGTCTGATAGGAATGGTTGCGCAGAGGCTGTTGTGATCCTAGGTTGGAGGGAATTGACACGGTCGGTCGGCCGGGTTGGTGGCAATCCTGCCAGAGACTGGATGACATCGAAGAGCGCAGTGGAAAGCTCTTGGTGGTCCGTCGGGGAAGGGAAAAGCACTTCGAACGGGCCCGAGAGGGGATACAGCCCCGCGGAGAGGTCGACATTTGTGGTCCGCTGGATCGTGTTGAGAGAGACTAGAGAGCGGAGGAGAGGAGAGTCACCGTCGAGGCAACACGACTGTCCCCCGTGGAGGATCTGCACGGTTATAGTCGCCTAATTGACGCATACATCGTTGAGCGTGCGGAGCCAAGCCACCCCCAAAATGACATCGATACCACCTAGATAGAATGTGTAGAAGTCCGCGGTCACAAAACAAGATCCCACAAAGAGAGAAACGAGAGTGCAATGGCCTAGAGTCGGTCGGCGTCGCCCATCGCCCAAGCGGAGCGCAAAATCCGGAGAAGGAACCGAGGGAAGACGGAGCTGCTGCACCAGGCACTCAGAGATGAGGTTGTGGTCTGTGTCGTTGTCCACCAAGATGATGATCGGTCGATCCCGCAGCGTGCCCGAGAGGTGCATGGTCTGCTGGCTAGAGATACCGCCCACCGAGGCATAGAATAACTCCAAGTGATGAAACTTAGCCATGGTGAGGCCGAGAGGTGAATCCTCCGCTGAGAGCTCAAGGGCCTCAAAGACGGTCAGGATAACCTCAGGGTCGACGTCGTCGATGATGGCGTGAAACTCCTTCACAAAGCACTCATGATTGGGGAAGTAGGGTTGGCAGCACCGAAAATATATACCCTTATGCAAAGCTCATTTTAAATATTATTCGAGGCGTTGAGGGATTGGTGGGCGGCCCGTCTGGTTTCCCAAAGGCGGTGGCCACGGTGGAGGAGATGTGGCAGGTGGTGGCCAAGGCGGTCGAGGCCGGTCGACCGTAGGAGCAGGTGGTCGAGGGGAGAGGTCGGATTCCACCAGACGCGACAAGTCCAGGGAGTCGGAGACTGTATCGCGGTGGTGCGTGCGGAGACGAGAGCAGATATGTGGCAGTAGACCCTGCATGAAGAAGCTCGGGTAATGATCGGGCGGTAGCCCGGGGACATGGGAGACCAAGGCGACAAACTCATCAATATAGTCATTTAGGCAGGCTCTCTGGCGGACGCCGCAAAAACGCTCGATATTGGAGGAGCCGAAGTAGCGAGTGTCATATCGCCGGATCATCTGCTGCTTGAGCTCGGGCCAGGAGAGGCATGGGTTGGATTGGCGGAGCCACCGAGCCCAGTGAAGGGCCGAGCCGTCCAGGCCAACCACAGTCGTAGACACCTTGTCATGCTCTGGTGTATAGTTGAGGTCGAAGTATTGCTCCGCTTTGGCGACCTAACCCATCGGGTCAACACTGAATGTCGAGGGAATGGGCGGACTGGCCGAAATAGGCGGAGTCCCGGAAGGAATGGACGGCGGCCCGATGCCGAGGAGAGAGTCATCGTCCGCGGGTGGGCTGGATCCGAATGTGGTGGAAACGGCAGCGATGGACTCCTGGAGGGAGTCAATCTTGGAGTGGAGAGCGAGGAGCGAGGCGTGCATGGAGACAATGTGCTGATCTTGAGCCTCGACGGCCAAGGGCTTCGACGGCGGTAGATGGAGCAGGATTAATGGAGGAGTGAGTGTCAGGATTCATGGGGCTAGAAACGTCGGATTCCAGCCGAGAGTGGGTGGATCCGACTGAGGATAGAGGAAGTGGAAGGTTGGAGGTCTTCCAGCAGTAGATCGGGAAGATCTGTGGTCGCACGAGTGTTGGAAGAAGACATGCGCGGATACGGATCGGACGACGCGCGATCGGGGGACAACGTGGTAGGGGCGGCCCGGGGACGCGATAGATAGCAGAAATTGTGCGGAAATTGGTCGCCCGGGCAGGTAGCGAAAATCGGTCGCATAGGTATTGTCAGTCGGTATATGCATCCCCCTCGAAGATCTCATCTTCAGGCTGTTGAACGCATTCTCAGATACCTTAAAACGGCTCCTGGTCAAGGACTGGTATATAAAATCTCATCTTCAGCTCCAACATTGGTGACATATTCTTATTGTTGGAAAAGCCCACTTAACATTAGGCCCATTTGTATAGCATTTATTGCTATTTTCTCCTCTCTTTAGTCCCACATTGTGTATAGGACTTTTCTCTCTTTCTCTCATCTATATATATGTACTCATTCTTTGTATTTGTATCGTGTGGACATATATACAAGGTTGGCTTTCTCCATTTCTACATGGTATCAGAGGGAGGTTCCTGACTCCTGCGGACTCCCCTCTCCGTCCGCCCTGCGGCCTGCGACCTCCTGCGGACTCCCTTATCCAGTCCGCAGCCTCTCCGTGAACCACCTCTCCTCTGCGACCTGTGACAGTGTGTCCGCTCCTTCTAGCCGCTTCACTCCTGCGGCCTTCCTTGTCCAGTCCGCAGACTCTCCTCCCGTGGAACCACTTCACCTCTCGTCTTCTCCTTCCTCCTCTTGCCCTTATTTATAGCCATCCTGTGGGGTCCACTGCTTTCCCTTGTCCGCTGCGGACTCTTCCTGTCCGGCGCGACCTCTGCCTTCGCTTCTTTCCTTGCTCTCCTTCAGTCGCCAGCTCGCCTCCTCTTCTTGGTCTTCTTCAGCTCGCCAGCTCGCCAGCTCGCCAGTTCGCCAGCTCGCCAGTTCGTCAGCTCGCCAGCTCGCCTCGTCCTCTTGGTCTTCTTGGTCTTCTTCAGCTCGCCAGTTCGCCAGTTCACCAGCTCGCCAGCTCGCCAGCTCGCCAGCTCACCAGCTCGCCAGCTCGCCAGCTCGCCTCCTCCTCTTGGTCCTCTTCGGCTCGCCAGCTCGCCAACTCGCTTGTCGCCAGCTCGCCAGCTCGCCAGTCGCCCGCCAGCCAGCCCGCCTGCTCGCCTGTCAGCCCCGGCTTCTCTTCTCAGCTCTCCCGTCCGCCGCGGCCTGACCCAGACCGCCGCGACCTGACCCAGACCGCAACGACTTCCAGCTCGCCGCGACCTCATCCAGGTCGCCGTGTCCTTCCCAGTCCGCTGTCTGCTTCCTCTCGCGGCTGCCTCCAGCCCGCTGCGGTCTCCTCCAGCTCGCTGCGGCCTCCTGCCCGCTGCGGTCTCTCTAACTCGCTGCGGCCTCCTCCTACTAGCTGCGGCCTCCTTGAGCTCGCTGCGGTCTCCATGTCTACCTCTGCAGACTCCGTTGGTACGGCTGTTCCTCCTGAACGCCCGCCCTCTATACCAGAAGTCCGCGACGAGCTCCGGATCACTACTATTTCGCTCACTGGCAAGAAGAACTTTGTGGAATGGGCACACTCAGTTCGCCGTGTCCTTCAGTCAAAGGGCTTCCTTCATCATCTGACCCAGACCGTTATTGGTGTCCCTACTGAGGAGTGGTTACGCAATGATGGGCGTGTGCAGACTTGGCTCCTCAACTCTCTCGATGGAGAATCTTATCGCCTGGCCATGTATCATGAGACGGCCAAAGGCATGTGGGACGAGCTACACACCCTCTATTCTGGCAAAGATAGTCTCCACCATCTCTATGATATCATCACCGCTCTCCAGGCCCTTGACAGCAGTGGCGCAACCGACTTGACGTCCTTTGTTGCTCAAGCCCGGTCTCTGGTTGAGGCTTGGATCCACCATCAGCCTCCCACTCTAGATCTCGCTGCCCAACGTACCCAGAAGGAAGCTGTGGGTATCGCCATGATGATGGCTCGGGTACCCTCTCATCTTCACAGTGTCCGGGCTCACATCCTCTCCTCTACTGTTACACCGTCCTTTTCCGACGTGTGCTCAATGCTTCTCAAGGTCTCCCCGCCTCCGGATGTTCCCGGCCTTCCTCTCCGGCCCTTGTTCAACAGGCACCCGCTCCCTTATTGCCTCTTCCCCCCTCTGCCCGGGGTGGCCGCTCTGACTCTCGCGGCCGGGGTCGCGGTGGCCGATCTAGGCCTCAATGCTCGTTCTGTGGTAGAGTTGGTCATCTTCAGGCCACTTGCTTTCGCAAACATGGCCGACCTCCTCGTCCACAGGTCTCTGCTGCTACTACCGATTCTGCCTCCTCTCGTACTGAGCTCGACGAGGTTCGTCTTCAGCTCCAGCATCTTCATGGCTTGCTCAGCCGTCCGCCTGCCTCGGTTGCCTCTGCTGCCTCTCTCTCCAATGAAGGTATCGCCTGCCTATCCTCTGGCACGCGCTGGATCCTTGATTCTGGTGTCACTCATCATATCACCTCTGTTAGGCCACCACAGTACTTGTCTTCACCTCACCCGAAGTACATTACTGTTGCTAATGGGGCGTCGGTTCCCGTATCTGGATGTGCTGATATTTCTCTCACCTCTTCTCTCCTCCTCCGCTCGGCTCTTCATGTTCCGGGCTCTCCTTTCAATTTACTCTCTGTCGGTCGCCTTACTACAGATTCTAATTACTCAGTCACATTTACTTCTTCTTCTTTTCTCATACAGGATCAGCAGACGCAGACTATCATTGGTAGAGGACGGCTGCAGAATGAGCTCTATCTTCTTGACGACTCTCCCACTGTCCTCGCATCTATCTCCTCTTTGGATTGGCATCGCCGTCTGGGACATGCTCCTCTTCCAGTCCTCCGGAAGGCTCTTCCTGATGTCACTCTCCCTGCTTTTTGTTGTGACACATGTATTTTGGGCAAACAGCCCCGTTCTTCTTTCCCCCCTCATTGTACTCGGAGCTCCGCTCCTTTTATTTTAGTACACTCCGATATATGGGGTCCGTACAAATTTACTAGTATTTCTGGCTATCGTTATTTTCTTACTTTTATTGATGATTACTCTCGCATGACGTGGTTATATCTCCTTCGGGATCGCTCTGAACTTCCCCGCGTATTTCGGGCCTTCATACTTGAGACTCGCACTCAGTTCTCTGCACCTATTCGCACTATTCGCACTGACAATGCGCGGGAGTACACCAGTCATACGTTTGCCACCCTCTGCTCTGAGTTCGGCATTCTTCACCAAACATCCTGTCCGTACACACCACAACAGAATGGTGTCGCTGAGCGCAAGAATCGTCACCTTCTTGATGTCGCTCGCTCACTTATGCTTCAAATGCAGGTCCCCAAACCATACTGGAACTACGCTCTCTCCACGGCTTGCTTCCTCATCAACCGCCTCCCGTCTTCCGTCCTCCAGTATGCTACTCCTTTCAGCCTCCTCTTTCCCACAACTCCGCCTTTTCCCCTTCCGCCACGGGTGTTTGGGTGTACCTGCTACGTTCACCACCTTGGTCCCTCCACGGACAAGTTGGACCCTCGTGCCACCAAGCAGATCTTTGTCGGGTACTCCCGCACTCAGAAGGGTATGTATGTTATTCGCCTACTACCCGCAAGGTTACTGTCTCGCCTGACGTAACTTTCCGTGAAGATCTTCCATTCTTTCCTGCTCCGGATATCGCTCTGCATCCCGCTCCCGTCGTTCGTCCTGTCATTCCTGCTCCTCACTCCTCAGCCCCTCTCCCTTCCCCGCCTCCGGTCCGTCCACCACCACCGGTTATCCGGGTCTATTCTCGTCGCTCTCCTCATTCTGTGGCTCCTCTGCAGTCGGCTTCGCCCTCTGGTGCTCTGCTCCCTGCTGCTCCGGCTCCCGTCTCCACCGCTCATCCGATGGCGAACTACGTCTCGCTCCATCGCCTCTCCCCCTCTCTTCTTCACTTTGCCACCTCCTTATCTTCTGTTTCAGTCTCTAACTCTTTGCAGGAGGCACTTCACCATCCTGGCTGGCGGGCTGCCATGGACGAAGAAATGACGGCCCTTTGGGCCAACCAGACCTGGGTCTTGGTTCCCTTACCTCCCGGTCAGCACCCTGTTGGATGCAAATGGGTCTTCGTCATCAAGCATGCTCCGGATGGCACTATTGCCCGACTGAAGGCCCGTCTTGTGGCCCGTGGCTTCACACAACAGGAGGGCCTCGACTATGAGGAAACATTTTCTCCGGTAGCCAAGCTTAACACTGTCCGCGTTCTTCTCTCCGTCGCGGTGCACCGCCGCTGGCCCCTTCATCAGCTTGATATCAAGAACGCCTTTTTGAATGGCGACCTTCAGGAAACTGTCTACATGCGCCAACCGCCCGGGTTTGAGACCACGGGGAGTCTCGGGTCTGTCTTCTCAAAAAGTCCATCTATGGTCTCAAACAGTCCCCACGGGCGTGGTTTGACAAGTTTAGCAAGGTGGTTCGGGACATGGGGTTCACTCGGAGCTCTGCAGATTTCTCCCTTTTTACCCGACACCGGGCCACTGGCACCATTCTTCTATTGGTTTATGTTGACGACATCATTCTCACTGGGGATGACTCAAAGGGGATTCAAGACGTCAAACAACACCTGAGCACTGTTTTTCAGACTAAAGATCTGGGGACACTTCGCTACTTCCTTGGTCTCGAAATCGCCCGGCGGCCGGACGGGTTGGTACTCTCCCAACGAAAGTACTGTCTCGATCTTCTCAAAGATGCTGGACAGTCTGGTTGCAAGCCTGCGTGTACCCCGATGGAGGCAAATCACAAATTATGCGCTCATGCTTCGGATGACGATTTGCTTCTTCCGAACCCGGAATACTATCGACGCCTGGTGGGCAAGTTGATCTATCTAACAGTCACAAGGCCAGATATATCATTTGCAGTTGGGGTCGTCAGCAGGTTCATGCATGCCCCCCGGGCTTCTCATCTCCAAGCGGTTGAACGGATTCTCCGATACCTTAAGGGAGCTCCAGGCCAAGGGCTGGTTTACAAAACCTCCGACTCTGCTCCCACATTGGTTGCCTATTCTGATGCCGACTATGCGGGTTCCCTGGACGATCGAAGGTCAACTAGTGGGTTCTGTACGTATTTTGGTGGGCATCTTATTACTTGGAAGAGTAAGAAACAAGCTGTGGTGGCTCGTTCCTCTGCAGAGGCTGAATACAGATCGATGGCCTCAGTTGTTTCAGAACTCACATGGCTTGAAAGTCTCCTTACTGACCTAGGAGTAAAACTCCCCTCCTCTGCTGTTCTATTTTGTGATAGTCAAGCCGCCATACACATTGCAAAGAATCCGGTCTTTCATGAGCGCACAAAACATATCGAGGTTGACTGTCACTTTGTTCGTGAAAAGGTTCAATTGAAGAAACTTGAATTAAAGCATGTTCCAGGAACTGATCAAGTTGCCGACATCCTCACAAAGGCCTTATCAAGCACTATGTTCTACCAATGTTTGTCCAAGCTGGGTGCATATGACCTATACGCTCCAGCTTGCGGGGGAGTGTTGGAAAAGCCCACTTAACATTAGGCCCATTTGTATAGCATTTATTGCTCTTTCTCTCCTCTCTTTAGTCCCACATTGTGTATAGGACTTTTCTCTCTCTTTCTCTCATCTATATATATGTACTCATTCTTTGTATTTGTATCGTGTGGACATATATACAAGGTTGGCTTTCTCCATTTCTACACTTATGTTGATTATGCTGGTTCCCCTGATGATCGACGGTCAACCAGTGGTTTTTGCACATATTTTGGAGGATATTTGATTACCTGGCGAAGCAAGAAACAAGCGATTGTTGCTCGATCATCAGCTGAGGAAGAATACCGGGCAATGACATCGGTGGTTTCAGAACTGACGTGGCTTGAAAGTCTTCTTACCGATCTAGGTGTAAATCTCCTTTCCCCAGCTCTCCTCCTCTATGACAGCCAAGCTGTTATACATATAGCCAAGAACCCAGTCTTCCACGAGAGAACAAAGCATATTGAAGTCGACTGTCATTTCATCCGGGAAAAGGTTCAAATGAAGAAGCTCGACCTAAAGCATGTTCCGGGGACTGAACAAGTTATGGATGTCCTCACAAAGGCTCTTTCCAGTACCCTCTTCTATCAGTGCTTGTCCAAGCTTGGCACATACAATTTGTACGCTCCAGCTTGCGGGGGAGCGTTAGAAAAGTCCGTGTAAAGAGCTCATTATTGGGCCCCTTTTTTATTGTATTTCCTTCTTCTCTTCTTAATCTCACATCTTGTATAGGATTTCTTCTCACCTTCTCCCTCTTATATATTTGTATTCTCTTATTGTATTTTAATACACAAGCAATACATACAAGTTTCGAGCTCTTTCAACAACATGAAAGAAGAATCCAATAGCGGGCTAGTGAAATCCGGTTGGTTTTGTGACCGGAATTGACTTTGGTTGCTGGAATCAGAGAAAGGAGCATATTTTCTTCACTGGAAATGAAGTGTGAGTAAGGAATTGCTGCTCGAAAATATTGTGGGAAATGTTCAGGTGATGGGGTGGTGACTAGAAGGAAAAGGGCAAGCGGTTTGGGGCTGCTCTGGCCTCTGGATGGGAATGGTGTTAGGAGGTTGGTTTCCAGGTTGAGACGAAATAGGGTGGGGCTTCTCTTTGCTGTCAAGAGGGGCTTCCCAGGCTGGAATGACAACGGGCTGGAAATTCCCAATTGGGACGGCAATGGAAGGTGGCTTGCAGTAGCAGGAGAGGCTCTCCAAGGTCGATATTAGATGATGGGGGGATTTGGACGGAAGGATTCTCGATTGACTAGTGGAAGAGGATGCACAGTGGGTTTGGTGGAGGTTTTTGGCTGTTGTGGTGGTTCCACGACAGGGAAAGGGGCGGGAGGAAGAAGCACAGTGTATGACGAGAATGAGACTGCTTGTTGGAAGTGGAATCGCGTGGGGAGGGTGGCGTGAGAAGATAACGGTTATTTGGACTGGAGTCGTGCGGTTCAGGGATGAATAGTGGTAATTGGCGAGCAGTTTCCTCCTTCTAATCGATGGAAATCGTGGCGTAGAGGGAGAACTAAAGATGGTTCCACGACAAAGTAAATGGAAAATAAAATAGAAACAAAAATATAACTGAAATTAGTCGGGACGTCGCACCTCGGGGTCTCGTAGTGTCACACCACGAATGATTGTCGGATCTGCATTCGCTCATAAATTCAACAACAAATGAAAATGAGAACATACGCCCCTATTTATAACGAGAGGGGTGGTTGGGGACCCGGCGTGAACGGTTAGAATTTGTTGTTATGCCTGGTGTCCTAAAATACTAAATACATGCCTAAATAATAATAATATATATATAAATAGTAAAATGACGCTCTGAACGCGCTCGCGGTATCGGATCGTCGATCCGATCAATGCATTTCATGCAAATATGCAAAAACGGGTCCCACATAGTGGTGGCCTGATCTCCTCCATCGATCACAATTGCACGGCTGATCCCAATCCCCATCAGAAGAGATACAGCTTTATCCAGATTCAAGTTGGTCATTAATGCTCTTCAAACAGTAAGAAATTAGGAAACTCACTATTTTGATACTACAAGTGAATGACAGAGGTATAATTAGTTAACATAATAATGACATGTGAAGTTAATGTTGAGATTGAAGAACTTAAGAGAACTTTCACAAGAGTTAAAAAACGAAAGTTTTTAGGAGTAAAAGTACCTCAATGGTAAGGAATTTGCAAGAACTAAGAAGAGAAATTTTGTCAGCTAAAAAAATTATATTTTGGATTTACTCAATGAAATTGGACAGATGCAAATTCACCAAAACTCCAACAGTGCACATCTTTAAGTTGTGGCCTATCGAAGTTACGGAAGTGATGCATGCACACTAATTTCAGCAATTTCAGTAAGGGAACAAACAACCAAGAAAGGGTCCTAAGATACAGGTGTGTGCACGCACATTAACCCAAACAAGAAAGGGAACTAACAACCCAATTAGATGTCATTTAGTGTAGAATGAGCTTAACAAAATATAAGCCTCCTTTAATATATAGTCTTGCATTTCTTTTTTTTAATTAAAAATATGTATTACTGTCTTTTGGTCATCTTTTTACAGAGTAATATTAGGAATCATTTTTCAAGTTGTGTATTTCCCTAAAAAATGAAATGTCGATTCAATGGTTGGTGCTAGAGGTATACCCTCCAACTATTCTTTCTAATGTATCCATGCGCAATTCTTGCTCTCTAGATACTCAACTGCTAGGGGCATCAATTGTCTGACTGCCTCCAACTCCCAACGAATATCACCAATGGTCGTATTTTCGTCTTCTTCAAATTGTATTCTCACTCGTCGACTGGTGTGTAATCTCAGCTCGCCAGCTTGTAATAAAAAAAAGCACCAGACCCCTCTCTCTACTACGACAAGCATCATTGTTCGTCTTCCCCACAGATCTTCTGTCAATGCTAACTCAAGATCTTTGTCATGGACATCCTCGACGTTAACTTGCACCCAATATTGAGTCCTCCAGTACTGCTCTTCCCAATCACCGCATCTCCCTCTTCCGTGGTCCTATCAAATTTCCTATCCACACCCTACGATTGAAACCTCCCCAAATTGCTCATGCCCTGAATAACCTTTGTATACTCCACTTTTCGCCGACTCTTTTGACCATCACCACTGGTTACCGCAATGTTCCAGGCTCGTCACCAATGCAGCCTACGAAGAAGAACTGGCTCTCACTGTCACCTCTCTCTCTTAAGCAAAATGGATTGCATCTAAATTCTAAACAACCTAGCCGGACCTCCATGTCATTGTGTGGGAGATTTAAGCCCTCCTAATAGGTCCCACAACCCACCCCAAATGATGTCCGCGACTCCAAATCATTCCTCTGCTAACATGCCCCTTCCTCTGACAGTAATATGGAGCCGTCCTCATTACTCCATTCCACATTCAGCCCTAATCAAAGTCACCTTGCTTGCCTCAACATCCCAGTGTTCACTGAGATCGACCCATTTGGTTGGACAACTCACACGTCCATTTGGTCACCTCCATATACAGAGGAATTGTATTGGGGATGATTTTTCATGCAATGTTATGCCTTGAAAACTGAAGTGCCGACCAAGTGGCTAGGAGAGAGGTTCACCCTCTCGTTATTCTTTCTCATGTATGATGTATTCCACATTTTATCCATGTTCTCACAATACCCCACTTCTAGTGGGCATCAAATATCAAAAAGAATGACTAGAAGGTGATTGCACTTTACAACAAAGAGTATTTGCAAATTGAAGCTTACGCTAACACATATGGGCAGAAAGTGTTATCAATAGAAGGTTATATGTGAATATTGTACATTTTTATAAGTAATTTTGACACTTGGAGGAGTGTGTACCATTATGTAGTTGCCAAAAGCCATCCTCAGTTTAAGTAATGTTCACCAGTAAATTGTTAAGTATCTTCGATAAAAAAAAGTACTTGAATATTAAGAATTTTCAATAATTTAAGAGTAGAAGTCTCGATTAAAAAAAGTGTGCTTGTTTCTTTCAAGTTCTATCAACTGTGATTTGTAGTGAGTCAAAAGTATCTTACACCTATATGGACAACTTGATATAGGGTCTGTTTGGGACAGCTCTGACGGATTGAAAAGCTGCTGTCCGGATAGAGCTGTTTTAAAATAGATCTCTGTGGAGCAGTTTTGAAAAACTGCAGAGTGTTAGAGTGTTTGAGTGTTTTGTACAAAAGTGCGCTTTGAAAAGCGATTTCTATTTTTAGCTGTTTGGAGAAACAACTTTTGGAAGCTGTTTTTTTTAAAACTCAAATATATAAATATATAAAAGTAACTGATAACATGAGTCTTTTATATAGTTCTAGAATATAGGGAAAAAGGTCTTCCAACATCCGACGGCTGTTTTTTCCAATCCTTCTGATCAGCTGTTCGAAAATAAATTGATATGAATCAAATTTTTGATATTTTAAATCCTTTATTTTTTTAGTAAAAAATTGATCGAATTTTTACCTCCGCGCACTGTATATGTCTTCGGCAATGTTATCTCGTAATGTAGACATATGTTCTGCTCCAGCAGCATCACACATATCGCCTTCAATATCATCCACTGTCGCAGGGTCTTCATCCTCTGAGGTAACGAAAGAAGACTCATCAGCATAACAAGCATTAAAATCAGGGTCCCAGCGAGACGGATGTCTCCTAATGAAGTTATGTAAGGTCATTGTTGCTAACACTATGGAACGTTGTTCCTTTGATTTTACCATTATGCTATAAACTAATAACATTACAATAACAATTAGTAATCAAAAAAATCACAATATACACACACACAATACACACACACATACAACCATACACATTCATCATCACATACACACACACATACATAATGCACACACACACACCCTAAGCACACATTCATACACACACACATACACATACACAATCCCTAAACACAAACAAACTTACATTCACACTCACACACACACACACACACACACACATATACAACCATAAACATATAAAGAAAATAACCAACATACACACACACATATCCTTACTCATTCTCATCCACAAACAAACACAAACAATACACACACACACATACAACCATACACATTCATATACACATACACACACACACACACATAATACACACACACACACACACCCTAAGCACACATTCACACACACACATACACATACACAATCCCTAAACACAAACAAACTCACATTCACACACACCCCCACACACACACATACAACCATAAACATATAAAGAAAATAACCAACATACACAGTATTACACACACACACATATCCTTACTCATTCTCATCCACAAACAAACACACACAATACACACACACACATACACATACACACACACACACATACACACACACACACCCTAAGCACACATTCATATACATACCCAACCAAAAAAAAAGTAAACACACACACATACAACCATACACATATAAAAAAAATAACCAAAAAAAAAAGTAAACACACACACATACAAACTCACATTCACACACACACACACACACACACACCCTAAGCACACATTCATACACACACACACACATTCATATACATACCCAACCAAAAAAAAAAGTAAACACACACACATACAATCATACACATATAAAAAAAATAACCAACATACACACACACACACACATATCCTTACACATACACAATCCCTAAACTTCATCCTATCAGTTAACCAATTTCAAGCTCAACGGATTACTTCTCTAAAATAGAAATTTGTTATACCTAACCAGAAGAAGGAACTGGGCCACAGAGAAGGAAGAAATCTGTGTAGACGCTGGAGGAAGAACCTCCTCGTTGTCTTCTCCGGAGAGGAGGAAGAAGGAGCGGCAGAGGAGTACCACCTTGCCGGCGCTGGGGGAGGAGGAGGAGAAGCTGGAGTCCGTCGCCGGACGCTAGGGTTCTTGCGATCGGGAACAAGCGGCGGCGTCTTCTGCGATCTGGAAGAGGAGCGGCGGCGGCGTTCTGCGAATGGGAAGGCGGCGGCGTCTGCGATCGGGAGAAAGCGGAAGGAGAAACGTCGATCGCCGTTCTTCGATCGGTAATGCGGGATCAGAAAGAAAGAGGAGACGAGGGATCGGGATCGGGAAAGAAGAAAATTAGATCCGCGATTTTAGGAGCGCTGAACGCAGGGGGGGTGCTTCCGGAAAATAGCTCTGGGAGCTGATTTTCAAAAGGCGATTTCATTGAAAAGTTGTCCCAAACAGGTCCATTACCAGCTCTGGCGGCTGGAAAAGAGCTTCTCCAGCCGCCAGAGCTGTCCCAAACAGACCCATAGTATTATTGGGTCATTTGAAGCCGATAATATATGATACTGGACGCATAAAAGTGCTATGACTGCTATCTATTAATTAATGATAGGAGACACAAAAGAGCTTTTTATGAAGAGAATAAATGTTACAGATTCTAGCGTCTATTTCAATTAAACAAGGAAAGAAGTTGGGGTTTACATCTAATAAGAACAAACCGATCATGAGTATGTATATAAATCATTACCTAAAATTAGAAATTAACAAAAGGTTGGATTTTGGCACAACCTGTTTCCTTTGAAGTTCCAAATTTTGCTCTTTTAGTTTAGCTACTTCATCTTCTAGCTCCATTGTATAAGCCTAGTCAAAATAGAGAAAGAAGTAAACTGCAATTTCCAAAGGTGTCAAAGCACTTTTATAATACAATTTCAGAAGTCATAGTAATATTTTACTTTGAAAAATCAATGCAACAATCAAATTATGCACTTCCTATGCATAAAAATGCCAGTGAAAGATTCATCCATCTAACATTTGAGAAAGGAGTATGATTTGCCTATAACTAGCATGAACTGCAAGCCACAAATGACACTGAAAAGGAAACAAAAAAACTTTCTGCTTCTAGTTGGTTATGTTAGTTCGTGGAGCCTTATTGCATTTGAGAGTATTGGGCACTCACCATGGTTTTGCCGGTGGAGTACTGTGTGTATAGAAGACCTGCTTTCAGCCTAGGGGTTGTGTGTGTGAAAAACTAGAGGGAGAGAAGCAGCGGAAGAGAAGCAATGTACTTTTGATGGCTCTTCATTGTGAATTTTTGGACGGGTGGTTGTGATTTTTTCCCAGGACTTCGGGGTTTTTCATGTTATATCTAGTTGTTTTCTATGTTTTTCTTGTAATTCCTTTGTGCATGTTTCTCCTAACAGGTTATGAAACACGGTTCCAGCTATAATCCTAGCACTTAGCTTCAGCATTCATCCGAAGAACAGAAAAGCAAAAAAATAACACAATCCTCAGAGCCCTTAAATTTTTTTCCCTTTTGGATTTCTGTATAACGGTCTATCCAGTAATCAATTGGGATTAGTATTAGGCTAGCTTTTACACAGTAATTACAAATTAATCAGTATTTGCATTAGACTACTCAAAAGCCTGATATTTTCTTCTTTTTTTGTAACCAAATTCGTAAACAAGGATAGATTAGAAGGGGATTAAAAACAACAGCATATTACCTGTTTCCTGGCACGAGATCTTGCAGCGGACTCTCTGTTCTTAATCATCCTTTTTTGTCTCCTCTCCACAACTTTCTCCACGGCTCCACTACGCTTCCTCCCCCTCAACCCCCCACCGAAGGCGTATGGCACGGGGGACAAGGACGAAAGTTCCCCATTCCCTTTCATAAGCCCGTCCAAAGGATTCTGGGTCGCCGGAGAAACGGACGCGCCGCCGCCGAGGTTAACTCCTCCTCCCCCGAAACCGACGACCCCGGTAATCAAACCATTGCTGATTGCCGGATCACGAATACCAACAAGTCCTCCGCCTCTCATTCCCCGAGGGCTACCGAGATTGACGCTAGTTCCCATCGGAAACTGCGCTGAGTACGGCCTATTGCTTACGGCAGGCATGGCGGCGAGACTAACACTCGAATTACAAGGGTTTGTGCTCGGCATGACGCCAAAATAGCTGCGATCCGCCTGAGTAAAAGCAAGGGAAAGCCCGGTGTCGTTGTTCGCCGGCAAATCTCCGAAGTAAACACTATTGCCAACATCGACACTGTTTCCGGCAGGAACTCCTGCACTAGTAACAACTGGTCTCGAGATCGAAGGATCGTTCTCTTCCCTCACCACCCCCGCTCGAACCAGAAACTCCTCGAGAGTCATTTCACCGAGGGTCGGCTGCATCTGTTGTTGCTGAAACCCGGCTCCATCAGCTCCGGCGCCGGCGCTGCTCTCGTTGGTCAGATCGCGCCACACCTCGTCGACGGTCTTCGTACTCAGAGTTCTCGGGAGTGTAAGTGATCCCTGACGCTGAAGTCCGGCTTGCGCCCCACCATCGCCGCCGCCGTCAGACGCGCCGAGTGCGGACGCCATGGCTTGGTTCTCCTCAGCCGTCCAGATGTTCTTCAAGAACTCGTCCATGTTCATCGATCCATAGTCCTTACCAATACCTCCCATCGAGCTCTGAAACTCATCGAAGGTCAGAGAGTAGACCGTCGACGGCTGCCGTGCCAGCGACGCAATCGCCGCCGGGACTCCCGGCTGCAGCCGGAAATCCTTGTTATCGGTTCCCATGGCCCCTCCTTCCAAATTCCGGCGAATTCAACAACCCAATCCGAATCCACCGCTCCCTCTACAGCATCAATTCAAGGCCAAATCAAAGCTCCAATCACAGAACAGCCAATACTCCCAAGATCAACGAATAGCTAAATCCGGTGACGATCAGGAAAAGTTGCAAATAGATTAAGGAGAGAGAAAGCAGAGGCGACCTGGCTGTGCTCTTGTTTTTTCGCTGAAGCTTTATCGCTCCGGCGCCGGGAGCAGTGGGAGACAGGTGTCAGGCCGGAGTGGGAACGGGTCCTTATATTGACGGCGGAAAGCGACCTTATAAATAACAGAGAAATGAGAGGCGTGCATCGGATACGTGGCGGCACCATGGTGCGTGCAGAGTCTTCACTGCGACTTGTATCCAATAGGAAGTCGCCTTTTGGGTTAATCCTGACCGTCAGATGAACAGGGTCTCTCTTTTTATTCCGAAGGGGTGACAAAATAATTAAATACAAATATATTTATATATATAACAGATAATGGTTTGCGTCAATAAATAATCATTTATCTTCCGCATACAGTAATTTACTTATTTGTCCTTACTAAGTTTTGTCTGTATATTCTCATATCGACATATAGGTGCAATTATTGATGTCCAGTACAAAACTCACCCGAGTTTTGTTTTAGATAATTGTTATTAGCATCGCACTTTTGGCTAGTCGCACAACGTTTTTCCTAATTTTTCATGTTTTTTTTGAAAATACGTCTTGTACATGCATTTTTATGAAAAGTGTTCAACACGATCTACAACTTTCGTGTTGAACACTTTTCCTAAAAAAGCATGTACAAGGCGTACTTTGGAAATACACGTAGATTTCGCGCATTTTAGAAATACACCTTATACATGCATTTTTAGGAAAAATGTTCAACACAAAAGTTGTAGATCTCGTCGAAACATGAAAGTTGTAGATCTCGTCGGGATCTACAACTTTGATGATGATCATTTTTCCTAAAAATGCACGTACAAAGCATATTTCCAAAACACGCGAAAGATTAAGAGAAAACGTTGTGCGACTAGCCAAAACTGTAGTGCTAATAACAATCACCTTTTTTATGAGCCAAGGTTTTTTTTAAACGATTGATATCCGCACTACAATATTGAATATCCGTAAAATTTTGATATTCGCACTATAATTTTTCAAAAAATTATATCTGCAAACACATTTGTTATCCGCAACTAAAAAAATGAAAAAAAAAATTAAACAACTTCGAAAACAATCAAGTATGATTTATAGTCATTTAACAGTCCAAAATATTAATTCAATCTAATTGAAATATGCAATCATTATGGTACAAGATAGTCGTTGATAATCATAAATTTGAAGCATTGATTTTTTTGTCTTAGTCATTCGTTCACCTCATATGCAACCTGAAAATTTTATAAGAAGAAACTAAAGCTAATATTTATTGTTTACATAATGTTGAAGTATAAGTTACAAAATAGAAAAATCATTGCATACCTCCAAGTGTAGCAAAGTAGTTAATTTTTAATGGGTTCTACTTCTCGTAAACGTTGGTTGTAGTGTCTTCCTCATCCGTCCCCAACATGTTGACGATATCTCACTCAAGGTGGAATAATGTTCGGGATTGGAGAGGAAATGTTCAAATGAACCCGAATGAAGTGATTATCATTTAGAAAAACAATGCAAATAAGTGTCAGCACATCTGGAATAGACGAATGTAGTTGAAGGAATGTAAAACTTTGTACTTTAGACAATTGAATCACTGCTATGTTGTGGCGCGAAGATATGACTAGTCTCATATATGGTAGTGTCATCCAATCTCTTAACGGAGCGGAAATATCCGTGCATTGTAGAGATTCTAATAACTCCAAACATCTTCTTCTTCCGTAAATGTCCTCGTACAAAAGAATATGACTATCAAGCTCCCAATACAGATCCTTTCGTACTTGTGGTCAATCACCAACTATATTTAAAGCTTCACTAATAACGCGGTACCCGCAATGACCATCACCCAACACGTCGAAGGCTTCCAAAATGTGCTCCGATCAAAACAGTGTAAATTGATGCCGAACTTTGTCAACAAATTTGGTATTCCTGCGAGTAGGCAACTTTGTGACTATTTTCTTTTTTTAGTTTCCATAGTTTTATCATCTAACAAAGCATATTCAAAATGAGAAGGTAGGCATTTGGTGGACAAAACATCTTTAAATTTTTTGTAGTTTCCCTTTGGCCTCCCTTTTAACTTCAACGGAACGGAGGGTTCCTCTGTTTGGCTTACCATTGGATCAATAATTTCTCTTAATTTCTGTTTGATTTCTTTCTTTTGTTGCTCGCTAGAGTCATAGAACTTTTTAGTTATTCCCTCAATCTCATTTTCAATATTGTTTTTCATATCAACATTGAACGTCTCATTTAAAACTATTTATTTCTAATGATCATGAATTAACCACAATGGAAAGCCTTTAGAGTTCATAATATATGAAAATAATTCATGTGCACACGGTAAACCCAATGTGTACCTTTTTTGTGTGAACATTCATGAACTAACGGAAATCCACCCTTCTTTACTAAATCTTCCTTCTCTTTAATGAATTGTAACGCTTGTGTAGACACCTTCCCAATCAAATTCGAATATAATGCATATATTGTACAACCCCGTATCCGGTCGAGCGGGATCCTCCCCAAACGGCGCGCTCGGGACGTACTATGAGCGGCGTTTTGGTGCAGCCCCGTTCGAGCTCATGCGAGCACCCGTGCGTGTGTGCGGAGGTTATATGTAAATATTATATTATATTAGTGGGATTTATATATATATATATATATATATATATATATATATATATATATATATATATATATATATATATATAATATAGGGATGGAGATAGATAATGACAGGGGGGAGGCGGAGAAGACACAGCAAAGGAGTGGGGGGATTTTTTTTGGGGCCGGCTAGGGTTCGGCCTGGAGAGGAGAACCCCACCTCCTATCTCTCTCTCGTCGGTCGCCTGGAGCAGCACCCGACCCCGCCCCCTACCTCTCTTTCTCCGGCCGCCTGGAGCAGCACCCGCCCTCGCCCCTACCTCTCTCTCTCGTCGGTTCTCCGGCCGCCTGGAGCAGCACCCGACCCCGCCCCCTACCTCTCTTTCTCCGGCCGCCTGGAGCAGCACCCGCCCCCGCCCCCTACCTCTCTTTCTCCGGCCGCCTGGAGCAGCACCCGACCCCGCCCCCTACCTCTCTTTCTCCGGCTGCCTGGAGCAGCACCCGACCCCGCCCCCTACCTCTCTTTCTCCGGCCGCCTGGAGCAGCACCCCACCTCGGCTCTCTCTCTCTCTCTCTCTGTTCTCTCTTCGTCGCCACCGCCTAGGGCAAAGCAAGGCCGGCCGGGAGCTCCTCTCCCGGCGCGGCCTACAGCGAGGCCGGCCGGGAGCTCCTCTCCCGGCGCCGCCTACAGCGAGGCCGGCCGGGAGCTCCTCTCCCGGCGCCGCCTACAGCGAGGTCAACCTGGATCTCCTCTCCCGGCGCCGCCTACAGCTAGGTCGGCCGGGAGCTCCTCTCCTAGCGCCCCTTGGAGCTAGGCCAATCGGGATCAGCTTCCCCGACGCCGCCAGAAGTTGTGGAGGCCGGGATCGACTTCCTCGGCGTTACTTGGAGCACGGTCGGGCATGGAGAGGCTCGGCCATGGAAGGGAAAAATCATTCGGAGCTTTCAACTCTCCCACGGTGGTCGGATCTGAGCATGGACAACCACTACGGACGCTAGACGTGGAGCCTCGGGCAATGAGCGCGGTTGCGGCCCCGCCAAACACGCGTCAAGGGTAACGAAATTTCTACTTGGGCAGGTGAAGCCCTCAGTTTCCATATTTGCATGGAAGCCCCTCTCCACCAACGGGTGGAGGAAGGGAGCTCTCCGACGGGTTGACGTGTACGTCCCCGCAATTAACTGTGTTAGCACCTGGAAGCGTGAGTACGGGTTTAGGCATGCTGTGTGAAGCCCATCCGGACGTGTGAGCCGGATTGGTGATGTTCTGGGGTTCCCGGAGAAGCCTCCGAGGAAGTTGTATATTTTCCATTTGTAGGGAATGCGCACCATAGCCCCGAAAAAGGGGTATGTGCAATATGTTCAGCCAGCTTATGTTAACCAACTGGCGTTTAGCTGACCGCCGCTTGTCGAGACGTTGGCGTACATGTGTTGCAGTACCAGGCGGGGAGTAGCGGGCTTAAGCCCAAGCTTGTGCCGGCCCTCGAAGGCCTTTTTTGTTTATATTGCCGGCCTGCGTGCCGAAGTATGGAATTCATATTCCTGTAATATTCTTTTAATATCTGTGATGCTCTGAGGATGTGTAGCTTTCTTCTTCGTATTAGGCGGGCGGTGTTCTCGAGAACCGCTCGCCCCGTGGGGGCCCCGAAGTATAGTTGCCGGGAAGCCCCTCATGGCCCGTTGACAGCCTTTTTAGAATAGCGGAATTACGTTGTTTGTAGCCCAGTTTGGGCAGCGCGTCGTAGAATTGCTCGGCGAGTTTGCGCCATCAGTAGGGCAGGTGAGGAGCATTTTGTGTAGACCCAAGGAGACACATCTGGATAGGAGAGAGTTGGTCTTGAGATCCTCCTTAGATGTTCCGGTCGGCCAAGAGTGCCCTCCGAAGGTGTCTTAGCTCAGCCTTTGGCTTGTGAGGGGAAGAGTTTGTTAGTCTTCCGGGTATGCGGTGGGTCCTCCATGCTGAGACCTTGGGTATGTCCCTTGTGTTCCTAATCTTGTGTCTAGATCGTTCGCTTGAGGGTAGTAGGTGCGCGGCCACCCCTCTTTTGGGACCCCGAACTCCACAGAAGCCAATTTTGGCTTCAACAGTTATGGTGCGGTGAGCGTGGAGAGTGACCAGCATAGAAACACTCAGTCGAACGTCATGGCTATGGAAGAGGAACCAAGTGATGACCAGGGTCATGTGATGAAAGAAGTCCCCTCTCATTCCCCTCTTGTTGGTAGGATGTTCGATCCTGGAGATCAAAACGTACCTTAGGGAGAATATTATATGATCGACCCTCGTTCTCAGGAGGGTGGGCGTAGCGGGTAGATGTGCCCCGTAGTGGGTAGAGATTGACCGGGTAGAGGTACCCCGAGCGCGGCTCGGCCCCAGGTAGACCCGCTGTCTGGCTCCTACTAGCTGGCAGGTCCGTAGGCTCGCCTGTGGGGGAGAGGTCCTGGTTCTTGGTTCTGCACTACCCCGAGCTCGGCTCGGCCCTAGGTAGACCCGCTGCGCAGGCTCTCATCTAGCTGGCAGGTCCGTAGGCTCGCCTGTGGGGGATAGGTTTGGTTTGAGATCTTCATCGGCACCCCGAGCTCGGCTCGGCCCCAGGTAGACCCGCTGCGCAGGCTCTCATCTGGCTGGCAGGTCCGTAGGCTCGCCTGTGGGGGATAGGTTTGGTTGGTTTGAGAACGTCATCGGCACCCCGAGCTCGGCTCGGCCCCAGGTAGACCCGCTGCGCAGGCTCTCATCTGGCCGGCAGGTCCGTAGGCTCGCCTGTGGGGGATAGGTTTGGTTGGTTTGAGAACGTCATCGGCACCCCGAGCTCGGCTCGGCCCCAGGTAGACCCGCTGCGTAGGCTCTCATCTAGCTGGCAGGTCCGTAGGCTCGCTTGTGGGGGATAGGTTTGGTTGGTTTGAGATCGTCATCGGCACCCCGAGCTCGGCTCGGCCCCAGGTAGACCCGCTGCACAGGCTCTCATCTAGCTGGCAGGTTCGTAGGCTCGCCTGTGGGGGATAGGTTTGGTTTGAGATCTTCATCGGCACCCCGAGCTCGGCTCGGCCCCAGGTAGACCCGCTGCGCAGGCTCTCATCTAGCTGGCAGGTCCGTAGGCTCGCCTGTGGGGGATAGGTTTGGTTGGTTGGAGAACGTCATCGGCACCCCGAGCTCGGCTCGGCCCCAGGTAGACCCGCTGCGCAGGCTCTCATCTAGCTGGCAGGTCCGTAGGTTCGCCTGTGGGGGATAGGTTTTGATTGTGGAATCGTCATCGGCACCCCGAGCTCGGCTCGGCCCCAGGTAGACCCGCTGCGCAGACTCTCATTTAGCTGGCAGGTCCGAAGGCTCGCGTGCGGGGGAGAGGTCCTGGTTCTTGGTTTTGGAATAGATGTATGTTTATAACAGATGAAGGTTCTTTATATATTGAAATATAAATATACATACTAGTCAACGAACATGACTCAATCAAAAGTAATTCTCGATATAATACGATATACGACTCAGACTACATGACAACAACAGATAGCTATCATAAAATGTATTCGTTAAGTAATTCTGCCAGCTAATGATTTTAAATGTCCTATCATATGCGGACAATCTTCAAAAACCTACTGATTATAGCTACATATGTTGTATTATTTTTCCTGCTGCTTAAGTGTTCTTACAAGCTCGTGTGTCTAGATTATGGAATAATGTTTTAAACATTTCGTTTTACAGATTCTCAGCAGCGCTAGATTCACCTATTATTATCTTTGATAAAGCTGTTGCGTATTCCTCATCATCATCATCATCTAGTGTTTCAACATCCATATTGAACATATCAGTGAATTCATCCAAGGGATTAGTAAAGGTTGTAGTGATGGGAACTAGAGGAGTAACTATTGGTCGTGTCAATAAATCATTATAAGGTTGATCTTTACCTGTCCATGCTGATCGAGCGGGTATGCTAAGATTTATTGGTCCTTCTATACCTTTACCTGCTTCTGCGTTTAAATCCTCATTCTATGCTAGTTTCTCATAAAATTTGCTACTTGTTATACCACAGTTACAGAAAGAGATTCAAAAAGAATAATTGTGTTTATAAAACGTTGGTTTTTACAGCATATTCAAGATAGTGAGTTGTTTCTGATCTAAGCCCTTGTGTGGAGCTCCCTTTATCTCCAAGTGAGTTTTTCTCTAAATTTTTTTTTTGGGTCGGCTCCCACTCGCCGGATACTTGGGGTTGGACATTCTTTCTGAGCTTGTGCCAACCTCGAAAAGAGCGGGGATTGTGTACAACCCCGTATCCGGTCGAGCGGGATCCTCCCCAAACGGCGCGCTCGGGACGTACTATGAGCGGCGTTTTGGTGCAGCCCCGTTCGAGCTCATGCGAGCACCCGTGCGTGTGTGCGGAGGTTATATGTAAATATTATATTATATTAGTGGGATTTTTTTATATATATATCATAATATATCTTAATATATATATATATATATATAATATATCATAATATATTATATCATATATATATATATATATATTATATATAGGGATGGAGATAGATAATGACAGGGGGAGGCGGAGAAGACACAACAAAGGAGTGGGGGGATTTTTTTTGGGGCCGGCTAGGGTTCGGCCTGGAGAGGAGAACCCCGCCTCCTATCTCTCTCTCTCGTCGGTCGCCGGGAGCAGCACCCGACCCCGACCCCTACCTCTCTTTCTCCGGCCGCGTGGAGCAGCACCCGCCCCCGCCCCCTACCTCTCTTTCTCCGGCCGCCTGGAGCAGCACCCGACCCCGCCCCCTACCTCTCTTTCTCCGGCCGCCTGGAGCAGCACCCGCCCCCGCCCCCTACCTCTCTTTCTCCGGCCGCCTGGAGCAGCACCCGAGCCCGCCCCCTACCTCTCTTTCTCCGACCGCCTGGAGCAGCACCCGACCCCGCCCCCTACCTCTCTTTCTCCGGCCGCCTGGAGCAGCACCCCACCTCGGCTTTCTCTCTCTCTCTCTCTCTCTCTCTCTCTCTCTCTCTCTCTCTCTCGTCTCCACCGCCTAGGGCAAAGCAAGGTCGGCCGGGAGCTCCTCTCCCGGCGCCGCCTATAGCGAGGCCGGCCGGGAGGTCCTCTCCCGGCGCCGCCTACAGCGAGGCCGGCCGGGAGCTCCTCTCCCGGCGCCGCCTCAGCGAGGCCGGCCGGGAGCTCCTCTCCCGGCGCCGCCTACAGCTAGGTCGGCCTGGAGCTCCTCTCCTAGCGCCCCTTGGAGCTAGGCCAATCGGGATCAGCTTCCCCGACGCCGCCAGAAGTTGTGGAGGCCGGGATCGACTTCCTCGGCGTTACTTGGAGCACGGTCGGGCATGGAGAGGCTCGGCCATGGAAGGGAAAAATCATTCGGAGCTTTCAACTCTCCCACGGTGGTCGGATCTGAGCATGGACAACCACTACGGACGCTAGACGTGGAGCATCGAGCAATGAGCGCGGTTGCGGCCCCGCCAAACACGCGTCAAGGGTAACGAAATTTCTACTTGGGCAAGTGAAGCCCTCAGTTTCCATATTTGCATGGAAGCCCCTCTCCACCAACGGGTGGAGGAAGGGAGCTCTCCGACGGGTTGACGTGTACGTCCCCGCAATTAACTGTGTTAGCACCCGGAAGCATGAGCACGGGTTTAGGCATGCTGTGTGAAGCCCATCCGGACGTGTGAGCCGGATTGGTGATGTTCCGGGGTTCCCGGAGAAGACTCCGAGGAATTTGTATATTTTCCATTTGCAGGGAATGCGCACCATAGCCCCGAAAAAGGGGTATGTGCAATATGTTCAGTCAGCTTATGTTAACCAACTGGCGTTTAGCTGACCGCCGCTTGTCGAGATGTTGGCGTACAGGTGTTGCAGTACCAGGCGGGGAGTAGCGGGCTTAAGCCCAAGCTTGTGCCGGCCCTCGAAGGCCTTTTTTGTTTATATTGTCGGCCTGCGTGCCGAAGTATGGAATTCATATTCCTGTAATATTCTTTTAATATCTGTGATGCTCTGAGGATGTGTAATTTTCTTCTTCGTATTAGGCGGGCGGTGTTCTCGAGAACCGCTCGCCCCGTGGGGGCCCCGAGGTATAGTTGCCGGGAAGCCCCTCATGGCCCGTTGACAGCCTTTTTAGAATAGCGGAATTACGCTGTTCGTAGCCCAGTTTGGGCAGCGCGTCGTAGAATTGCTCGGCGAGTTTGCGCCATCAGTAGGGCGGGTGAGGAGCATATTGTGTAGACCCAAGGAGACACATCTGGATAGGAGAGAGTTGGTCTTGAGATCCTCCTTAGATGTTCCGGTCGGCCAAGAGTGCCCTCCGAAGGTGTCTTAGCTCAGCCTTTGGCTTGGGAGGGGAAGAGTTTGTTAGTCTTCCGGGTATGCGGTGGGTCATCCACGCTGAGACCTTGGGTCTATCCCTTGTGTTCCTAATCTTGTGCCTAGATCGTTCGCTTGAGGGTAGTAGGTGCGCGGTCACCCCTCTTTTGGGACCCCGAACTACACAGAAGCCAATTTTGGCTTCAACACCTATGAAGTCATTACTGATTTTGATACAACTGTCGCTGAATGATCTTCGAATATCGGTATGTTGAAGAGTTATCATCTGATCAAATGTTTGTCATATTGTTGTCAAATTGTCAATAGATACCTCCAAAAATTTTTAAAGCTGGTTATGTCCTCCCTCCACACGATTAGTGTATGTGTTACCCAAATGTAAGTATTTATCAATCCATGGCGACATGAAGCGATCTTTATAGGTTTCTATCCAATTTGTGGTAACATATTCCAAAACATCAGAGTTTAAGCTAGAGAATTCAACAATTAAATGATTGAAAGCAATATTAAAATCACACTGTGAAACAGCTTCAACCACTCGTTGTCATTCTACCATAAATTTTTCAAAATCTTTTTCATTGCTGAAGAGTTTCTTATAATGAGCAATGACATTTCTGTTAATATGAACACGACATAAGATATTCTTCGTTTGAGGGAAAATATTTGAAATTGCATTCATTAAAGCAATTTCTTTATCGGTCACCATAACAGTTGGTAAACAATCTGGTGCAAGCAAAGACTTGAAACATTGCAAGACTCATTCATAACTAGATTGAGTTTCACCTGACAAAACGTTAAACATGAATAAAAGGATTTACTTGTGGAGGTCATTCCAACAATAGATAGAAGTGATATTCTATATCTATTGGTCTTATAAGTACAATCTAGTTTAAAGATGGTTGGAAACATATTGGTCAATTTGACTGAAACTGGATGTGCGAAAAACAAACTTTGGAGTTTTTTAGTACCATCGTTGACCTTCTTGAAACTAACATAATTGACATTTTTGATGCACTTGTATAAAAATTGATTAGGAGTGCGTCCTTCTAATTGTTGTCTATGCAACTTAGCTCTTGCATTATATATTGTTCGAATCACAGTTGTATTGCCACTGTATGCACCCTTGCCAGCTGATAAAATTTTTCTTGGTTTAACGTTCGCACTATACATTTGTTCAACTAACTTATTCTCGTCCAAATTTAGCCTTCCCGCATATGCATGTGCTTCTAAATGTACCTTCTCATGATTATGCACTCCACAGAGCAATCCAACTCTCCACTCATCTAAATGTGCCACCTTCTGTCCTCTAAAAGCAAATAAACATTCACAACGTTTAGATGCCGTTCTACGAACTCCTTTCTTAACACATCCATTCCTGTTCTGATTGTCTCGATAGAAACCACTTGTAACATCCCATTTCCAACTAGACCCCTAAGTGTGGTTATTGGCCATGACTAGGGGTCTGTTTGGCGCAGCTCTGGAGGCTGGAAAATCTCTATTCCAGCCGCCAGAGCTGTTTTATATGTGTTTGGGACAGCTCCCTGTGAAGAGCTTTTCAATCCGCCAGAGCTGTTTTGCAGCTTTTCAGAAATCTCCCTCCCCCCAGCTTCTGCTCTTGCAAAATAGCTTTCTCTCTCACATGTTTTGGAAATCTAATGGTTTCTTCAGATGGAACATGCTTAGAGGTCGGACGGCCTTCCTCCGGCGATTCCGAGCCCCTGACGGCCTTCCTCCGGCGATTCCGAGCCCCCGACGTCCTTCCTCGGGCGATTCCGAGCGCACTTCTGCACAGAATACCCAAACACTCTGCAGCTTTTCAAAACTGCTCCCCAGAAATCTATTTTAAAACAGCTCTATCCGGACAGCAGCTTTTCAATCCGCCAGAGCTGTCCCAAACAGAGCCTAGGTCATGACCAAACCCTAGGAAGCCCAAGAAGACCAAGGAAACCTAAGAATGTGGGTGAGACCACTATGGTCTGCAAATAGTAAATTCCTGAACCTTTGTTTAAGATAACCATGGGGCTTCACCAAGACTTCAAGACCCCACCATGTTCTCATCAAACCATGGTAAGATCCATTCGATCAATAAGGACCCATGGAGGGCAGTCAAAAGGGTTAAGTTGACCCAAGTCAACCCTAACCCTAAATGGGTCAAACCAACCTACTTAGGGTCAATTGACCATCCCCAAGCCAAGTGGGCCGCACCCAAGACCACCTAACCCTAGAGTGAGGTCAAAGGGTCACCTAGGACCCATTGGGGTCCACCCAAGAGGCTGAGTTGACCAAAGTCAACTCTAACCCTAAATGGGTCAATCTAGCCTACATTGGGTCAAACTGGCCTACACAAGGGCCAATTGAAGTTCCCTTAGCCAAGTGGACCCCACACATACCTTCATAACCATAGTGAGAGGCCAACGGGTCACCAAGGACCCATTGGGGCCAACCAAAAAGGCTAAGTTGACCAAAGTCAACTCTAGCCCTAAAGTAGTCAAGGTACCCTACTTAAGGGTCAAGTGACCTCCAAAGGGCCAATACAATCCTACCTAGGCCTTAGGGGAGGCCAATGAGTCACTAAGGACCCATTTGGGCCAACCTCAAAGACCAAATTGACCTAAGTCAACCATAGCCTAGGTTTGGGTCAAGCTAGCCCAAATGGGCTAACTCAAGCTCAAGCCCAACTCACTTGGGCTAACCATATTTTGGTGGATGAAATAAACATGTGGGCTGCCAATATGAAGTTTACCAGCCAACTTAGTGACTAGGAGAGAGAGAGAGAGAGAGAATCTCAAAATTAAAGAATAATTTAGGAGAGAGAAATGGGTATATTTAAGGGTGTTTATGGGAAATGAGCCACTTGGACCCATGCCATCAGCCCCCACATGGGCTGGCCGACCCATTGAGTCATGAGAAGGAGCTGGAATGGAGTGGGACCCACCCATGCATGCTTGGTGATAAAAACAAGGCAAACCCACCACCTCTCACATAGGAATTATCACCCCCTTTTTATTACTTCATCTCCCCACTTCTTCCCCCTCACTTCATCACCCTCAGGACCAGGAGAGTAGCAGAGAGAGATAGGGAGGCCGAGCCTGGAGCTGAACCCGAGCTTGGCCGTGAAAACCAAGGGAGAAGCGCCGCCACCGCCGCCATGGTTCCCCGCCGCTCCTCACGTCGCAAGGCCGCCGAGAAGGTCCTCCCTCACCTCTCTCTTCATGCTTAGATCTTAGGAATACCTAGGTTAGGGTTCGGGATCGAATGAGCCCGAGCACAACACCTTTTTTTTTCAGCCATTAATGGCGGTTTGAAGCTCTCGGGTGAGGTGGCGCCGCCACCTCCGGCCGCCCTAGCCGCCGGCAGAAGCTTTCCCCCACCACCTTGAGAGGTAAGCTGATGATCGCCGGTGGTGGCACCGCCGGAGGCGGCCGGGAAAAGGCCCGTGAAGTTCGGGCAGAGATCCAGGCAAATCGGAGAAGATGAGCAGTAGCCGTCGGATTGCGTCAAGATCCGTGCCATGCAAAATGTTAAATCTGGAATTATTTTAATCACATGAATAGTGTTATTTTCTGCCCCTTTTTAAACCGATTTTTGCATGTCCATATTTAGGCCCTTACAGCCTTTTTCATAAAATGTTATCAACATGAAAATTGTAGGTCTTGGAGTCACCTTTAATTTTCCAGGTTACACATAATATTTGGTTAAGTGTACTGCCCTATAGATCTATTTTACTAGGGCTGGTCCTAGAGTAGGGCAGAAACTAAAATGGGTGCCCTGTCCAAACCCTAAGTCCAAATGGGCTGAAATTTTGGGCATATGGCTTAATTAGGAATATCTAGGGCCTCCCCAAAAATGGAAATTTTTGGGGAATATAATGCTATAGTTTTAGTCCAAATATGATAAATTAAATTTTGTTGATAATTGGAGCATATCAACTCCAAAATGCCCCAACTTTTGGTGGCCTTCCCTTAGGGGTATATTATACCTATGGTAGAAACATTAGACAATTTAACCCTCTGCATGTTGAGATATCTCACATGCAAGATCTAAAAATTAAATGGTCTTGGGCTGCAAATAGCACAAATGCAGAAATTTGAAAGGGATGCCCAAGCCCATCCAGAGGCCCAAATGACTTGAGATTTTGGTATGTAACTGGTTTAGGGCATATTTAGGCCCTGCCCAAAAATTGGGATTTATTGTAATTAAAATTATGGTGAAATTACCAAATTACCCCTAGGTTTGTTTAGGTGATTCTTGGGTTAATTCAACTCTAAAATGCCCCAAATTTTGATAGCTTGTCCTTCAGGACATTATAAATATATGTTTTAAATTTCATCAAGTTTGGATCAATGTAGGGTGGGTAATCCCACATGCAAATGAGGAACATGCTTAGGCTTGGGGTGCCAATAGTAATTTTTGAAATTTTGAGTATTAGGCCCATTTGGATCATGCTAAATTCATGTAATTAATTTCAGTGGCCTATTAGGATGAGTTTTACACCTCACTGAAATAATGGGATTTTTGGAATCAAAAAATCCCATTATTTGGAATTATTGAATTAATAGGACTTTTGAAGAATAAATGTTGAAATTAGGTTTGTCACTTAGTTATTTCCCCAAATTTTGTCAAGAATAATATCATGGCATGTTTAACTCCTAAAAATTTTTTTTTGTCTCTGTTTGAGGAATATTGATAAGAGGAATGTGGAAATTACATTTTTGCCCTTATTTCATTTAATTTAGAATTATTGCAAATACTCAGTAGAAAATTATGAAAAAAATTATTGATGACATATCTGAGTATAAATAGCCTTGATTAATTTTCTCAGCATTTTTGGATGAACCACAAATTTTTAAATCTTCATAATGGCATTTTGGTAAATTATTTAGAAATAAAAGTTAATAGCCATTGTTACTTGCAAATTAGTGAAATTCTGTTTATGACACTCTTTTAATATTATGAGCTTGCTGGAAATTTCTTAGAATTTTTGGAAATGAATTCCTTATACCTCCTTTGAAAAATATCCAATAGGTGAATTTTGAATTATTTAGGAGATAAATAGAAAAATTGAAGAGAAAATTATAAAACTTGGCTGACAGTATTATTTTACAATTCTACAACTTATGAAAAATTCCTTGGGTCAGTGGGATCATAATTTAAGATACTTCATGATCAACTTGGCAATAATTGGCATTTGTAAGAATTTATTTAAATAGGAGGTTAATTGAGAAAAATATAATATTCTGGAAATAAATTATTTAGGTCATGATAGGACTCCGGTAATAATTCTAGGTCATTCGGATGAAAATTTGAAGGACATCCTATCACGAACATCACTTAGTATAGGTTGGTCTGCAAATAGTAATTTGGGGAAAAGTCGTATTAGGATCAGAGTTGGATTAGTGTAGAGTTAGTCGAGCTGGATGGATTGGAATGAAAGTAGATGAGTCACCAGAGAAGTTCTAAGGAGTGCGGGAATCGAGTTGATGTGTGTTAGAGGTACGCGAGTTTGACGAAAGATCGTCGTTCCCGCGAGAGTAAAAGGTCTAAACCACCCTAAGATTAGTCTATCGCAAAATGAGAAGGTATTGGGTAAGGGAAATCAACCAATAATAATAAGTACCTTGCGAAAGGGAACGCTGGGCGTAATCCCAACACAGTTCCTAGTGCCCCTTGAGAGCCCTTCACAGGGAATACCGGGGGCAGTCCTGGGTTAACGTAAACCTTTAAGAACAAATCAAAAGAGTAATATAGTAAATAGGTTTTCACACCGCACTCACTAGTTGGACAATATTGGAAATGGTTAAGTCGTCCTGAGGTGTTCAAAGGGGCGCCATCCCGCGGTGTTCAAAGGGATGAGGTTTGGAATAAGAGACGGACGTTTCGGTCCGGCGAGCTTGGGCTCGGTTGATATTTGTGACGGACGGGATGGTCCGGGGAGCTTTAGCTCGGTTCGGATACGATAAATTTGCATGTGCATGGAAGGAAAGAAAGTTAAGGTGGTGGGTCTTCGGTATGGGTTAGTCGATGCACCGACGCCTATACGATGACTCGGCAAGTGTGGTTTTACACTTCGCCAAACTTAAGTCCGGCGGTCTTGTCGGCAAGAGTACGCGGTAGTCCGCTTAGTGCACCAAGCGTTGAGGCGTACGATAGGTCAGACCGGTAGTGCTTTTACTGGTTTTGAGGTGGGCGAGGCCCAACCCACCGCTTCCGTCTGCCACTACGGAGGTATCCTGGGAGGTAACGACTCCGAAAGGGGGAACTAAAGGTCTGTGTGCACAGAGTCGGGTGTGTGTGTTGCACTTGCATGTCCATCATACCCACTTGCATGTCATAGCATCAACGATTCATTTAACCCTGACACCTAAAGTATAAGTGGTATGGGACACTTATACATTAGGCCCTGCAAAACGACCCCTTGGTCTATAAGCTTGTGTGGGCAAGTTTATAAATTAAGGTTATTTCAATATTTATATTCTGCTTGTGATAACCGACACCCCAACGTATAAAGTGGTATGAGACATTTTATACGATGGGAGCCTTGTAGAAGATCCCTTGGCTTATGTGTATTCACATAAGTGAAGGTTATATTCCTTTCTTACTTTACTCATTATAACCTGATTATAAAATTGCTAGCTAGGTTCCCCTGTCACCTGTTTTTGATTTCTCTCCTCTTTCACGTCCTTCCTTTCTTCCTCCCCGCTCGGTGCCTAGGAGCATGGGGGAAGGGGTGGGGGACGATAGGGCTTAGTCTTTTAGACTAATGGTTTTCGAACCACATCATATTAGGGGATCGTGGAGCCGAGTATGGAGGAGCAGCCCAGGAGACCGGTGCAGTTGGAGATAGGGCAGTCTAGCTCAGGAGTACAGCCAGCTGGGACCGTGAGTTCCGACTTCTAGTAGTTGTTTTCTTTTGCTTCTGCATGAGGGATCTGTAGTGAGGATATGGATGTACCGGGCTTCAGCCCTTTTATTTCTATAAACTTTATTATGCTGTGGACACTCCCTTCGTGGAGATTTTTATATATATGTGATATGCTGTGGACTTGTCTTCTCTTGTACTGCTACTTTTGTGTCAGCTGCGATCGATTTGGCCGGCAGGATCGGCGTCTTGTAGTGACGACCTTCCCGGGTGCGAAGGTGTCACCGCAAGGCGGCGGTTCTGGGCCTAAGACCCCGGGATTTTAAAAAGAAAAAAAAGGGGGTCTTACAAGTGGTATCAGAGCACAAACCTCGATCCTAAAGTACCATTCCACAACCCCTCGGTCACCCTCGCGCGAGTTTAGTTTGAGGACAAACTAAGCAGCGGAAGCAGTGGTGTGCCCATGTGGGGATCACATATATAATTGTCCATTTTAGTTAAGGTTGAAAGATTTCTGACGATAAATTTTGTGACGCAGCCTCCAGTACTGCCTACACAGATTCCGGAAGTTGCAGCACCACCGCCAGTTCCCACTCAGTTCCTACAGTCTGACATGGGACAGAATCTGACGGCTATCCTGGAAGCCTTCAGGAACCAACAGGCCCCGGCTCCGCAACCTATTCCGGGAGCCAACTGGCTCAGCATCTTTCGAGGACTCTCTCCCCCGTCCTACTTGGGGACAGAGGGAGTAGTTCGGACAGAGGAATGGCTAGACATCATGGAGGAGATGCTGACAGGGATACGGAGCCCTTGGGAGGAAAGGGTACCACTGGTTATTTCCTGCTTGGAGTCCCATGCCAAGCGGTGGTGGAAGACAGTTCTGGAGACTACCTTTGTTGATAGGGAGGCTGCCGAGGTGACGTGGGAGGAGTTCAGGCCCATGCTGTTGGAGCACTTTGTTCCGCAGTCGGCCCGAGATGAGCTGGAGGACCGCTTCTTGCAGTTGAAGCAAGGTTCCAGGACGGTGGTGGAATACCATCGAGAATTCAACCATTTGGCCCGTTTTGCAGACTCTTACCGGCTAGATGAGGCAGCGTACACCAAGAGGTTCTACAAAGGCTTACGGGAAGACATGAGGGATGCACTTTTTTTCGTTTCGGACGGGCCTATCACTCGTATTCTGAAGATGGCAAAAAGGTTAGAGGCAGATTGGCTCACCACCAGAGGCCGAAAACGGCCAACGGAGGATCAGAGCCGGGGAGCCCGGAACGATCAGCGGCGAGGTCGTGCGCCAAAGGTACAAAAGGTGGAGGATCAGCCTCGACAGGAGGTGAGGCAGGAGCCGAGGGGGCAGGTAATGATGGCCCCTCAGCCTATTTAGATGAGAGGTGTGCAGAGACAGGGAGGTGGGGCTTACACTCCGCCGGAATGCTACCACTGCCATCAGGTGGGACACATCAAGAGAAACTGTCCCGTGAGAGGGATGCCTCCACCAGCACCGCAGATTACCCCACCGGCCCAACATTACGGAGTCCGAGGACGTGGCCAAGGACACAGACATCAGGGTAGAGACCGTAGGCCGGAAGGACATCAGATTTATGCACTGGACCTGGCTCAACCCCGGAACCCGGAGCAAGTGATTACAGGTACGACCAAAAAAAAAAAGGTTTTCTTTTTTTTTTTACTTAAGTTCTTTCCTTCCTAGAAAAGTAGTTTCATGAACTTGAATTATTTAAGACTAGGCAGGAAAACCAGAAACAAAATTCTAAGTAAGTTTATCATCTCAGGCATCGTCTTCATTTGCGGCAAGCCCGCACACACTCTCTTCGACACGGGTGCTTCACACTCGTTTGTGTCGGAGACCTTTATCCAAGGGTTGGGAGGCGTGAGAGGATCACAGGCAAGACATTACAGATACGGCTACCCGACGGGTCGAAGCTGTTCACATCATCCCACTGCGATCTGGAGGCGTGGATAGGCGGAAAACCCTTCGAAGCTCCAGCGGCGATTCTGTTACTGCCCGATTTTGATCTGATTCTGGGTATGACATGGCTCCATTGGAACCATGCCCAGATTGACTGCTTGGCCAAGAGGATTACCCTGAGACATGGGGACTCGTTCGTCGTAATGGAAGGTATTAGACCCGCCTCCCATATATTCTTATCATCTATTCAGGCCGTCAAGGCACACATGCAAGGCGACGAAATTTATCAGATTCTCTTCGAGATGGCGGAGGTCAAGGGATCTGTATCCGACATTCCTGTGGTGCGGGATTTTGCGGATGTCTTCCCGGAGAAACTACCAGGGCTACCCCCGCACAGAGAGCAAGATTTCCAGATAATGCTTATGCCAGGGGCTAAGCCGATATCTAGAGCTCCCTACCGCATGGCCCCAAGGGAGCTGACAGAGTTCCGGAGTCAACTGCAGGAGTTGGTGGAAGCCGGGTTTGTCCGGCCGAGCTCTTCGCCATGGGGAGCCCCAGTGCTGTTTGTCAAGAAGAAAGATGGAACACTCAGGTTGTGTATTGACTATCGGGCGTTGAACAGGCTAACAGTCAGGAACACCTATCCTCTGCCAAGGATAGACGAGCTATTCGACCAGTTGGAGGGAGCCCACTTCTTCTCGAAGTTGGATTTGCGATCGGGCTATTATCAGTTGAGGATCCGAGAAGAGGATATACAGAAGACTGCTTTTAGCAGCAGGTATGGACTCTACGAGTTTACTGTGATGCCCTTCGGGCTCACGAATGCGCCGTCAGCATTCATGAATCTCATGAACCGGTTTTCGAGACATATCTGGATGTGTTTGTCATCGTTTTCATCGATGATATCCTCATTTACTCGAGGACCGAGGAGGAGCACACGAGGCATCTAACGCTGACGTTGGAGAAGCTACGGGAACATCATTTATATGCCAAATTCAGCAAATGCCAGTTCTGGCTGAAGGAGGTGGCCTTCCTTGGACACGTTATTAGTGGAGCGGGGTTGGCAGTAGATCCGGCCAAGATTCAGGCAGTCCGAGATTGGCCACAGTTGAAGACAGCTGCAGACGTACGAAGCTTCCTAGGACTTGCCGGCTACTACCGGAAGTTCGTAGAGGGTTTTTCTAGACTCGCCCTCCCACTTACCTCTCTGACAAGGAAGGATGTACCATTTGTTTGGACACCACAGTGCGAGTCGGCATTCCAAGAGCTGAAAAGTCGACTCACTTCGGCTCCAATACTTGCCCTCCCCTCAGGGAGAGAAGGATTTCAGGTTTATGTAGATGCCTCCTACCAGGGCATGGGAGCAGTTTTGATGCAAAAGGGACACGTGATCGCTTATGCCTCCCGCCAGTTAAAGAAACATGAGAAGAACTACCCAGTTCACGATTTGGAGATGGGAGCAGTTATATTTGCATTGAAGGTCTGGCGGCACTACCTCTATGGTGTCCACTGCGATATATTTCAGATCACAAAAATCTGAAATATGTGGATACGCAGAAGGAACTGAATATCCGACAACGCAGATGGGTGGAGTTTCTAGCGGACTATCAGTACGAGATGCACTACCATCCGGGTAAGGCCAACGTGGTGGCCGATGCACTGAGCCGGAGAGCTTCCACTTTGGAGCAGGGCCCCAGCTTATGTCCATGGAGATATTACGGAGTTTTGAAGAGATGCATATCACTCTGGTATCATCTGATGACCCTGAGCGGTACAAGGAGTACCTGGCCGCTACGAGCACCACCTATGATATACATGACAGAGTCAGAGACTGGCAGAGGCGGGATGCCAAACTAGAGCCGATTTTCCGGGCCTTGGAGGCAGGCTCAGCTGGAGACTATTCGATGCGAGATGATCTGATATGTTTCAGTGGCCGTACTTACATACCGGATGGAGGCCAGATTCGGGACGACATAATGGCCGAGGCTCATCATAGCAGATATTCTATACATCCCGGGATCACTAAAATGACGGCGGATTTGAAGAAGACTCTATACTGGCCGGGCATGAAGAAGGACATCGCCCACTTTGTGACGCACTGCGAGGCGTGCCAGTTAGTGAAAGCAGAATGCAGACATCCCGCTGGTTTATTGCAGCCACTCCCGGTGCCGGAGTGGAAATTTGAGGATATCGCAATGGACTTCATACATGGTCTCCCTCGATCACGGGCGGGAAACGATTCTATCTGGGTAATCGTTGACCGACTGACGAATGTGGCTAGGTTCATCCCGATCAGGAAGGAGGATGCTGTCGGAGTATTGGCACGGAGGTTCATAGAGCAGTTTGTGCGATATCATGGGGTGCCCAAGACAATCGTGTCAGATCGAGATGGACGATTCACGTCCAAGGAGTGGAGGACAGTATAGGCATACTTGGGTACTTGACTGGTTTTCAGTATGGCCTTCCACCCCCAGACAGATGGGCAAACAGAGCGTACAAACCGGACACTGGAGGACCTGCTGAGACTGTGTATTGTGGACCGTGGAGAGCCCTGGGAGAGGATGTTGCCCCTAGTGGAGTTTTCGTACAATAACAGTCATCAGTCTAGTATACGTATGGCTCCATATGAGGCGTTGTATGGGAGGAAATGTAGGACTCCGTTGTCTTGGATACAAGACGAGGGTCCAAAGATTGTGGGCACGGACTTTATCGAGGATACTGAGGTGCAGGTACGGTTGATACGAGATAGAATGCTGGAGGCGTAGAGCAGGCAGGCGAGATATTATGACGCTCGTCATCGTTTAGTGGAGTTTCAGGTAGGGGATCGGGTGTTCTTGAAGATTCAGCCGATGCATGGGGTTTCACGAGTACGTGGTCGGCGGAAGAAGCTTAGCCCGAGGTACATGGGGCCGTTCAGGATCCTGGAGCGGATCGGTCCCCTAGCTTACCGGCTGGAGCTGTCACCGGAGCTGGCCGGCTTACACGACGTCTTTCACGTGTCTTCACTCAGGAGGGCCCTACTACGCCCAGAGTTGCAGATTTCGGCCACTGATGGGCCGGTAGCTTCGGATCGATCCATACACTTGGAGCCGATACGGATCGACGACCAGGGGATACGAGTCTTGCGCCGCAAGAAGATCCCCCTAGTCAAGGTCCTGTGGAGGAACCACAGACGAGAGGAGCATGCTTGGGAGCCACAGGACCTGATGCAGGAAAGATATCCGGAGTTATTCAGTCAGGTATACCTCACAACCTCTCAACATGTTCAATTTATTTTCCTGCTTTAAACTAGTAAGGCTGCTCCAAGAAGAATAGAGGCTAATCTTTTGTTTATTGGGATCTTGTCCTTGCCAATTGGGCGAATAGGGTCATAGATTTAGGTTTCCTTTAATCCTAACTTAGCGAACATGGCGTCGAGATGTAATATTCCACTTCTTATGGGATGTTACAAGTTTCTTTTCTTTGGTAGAAATTCCCGTAGCCCTAACCTGGATTTCGGGGACGAAATCTTTGTTTTGTTTATTGGGATTTGTAACATCTCATTTCCAACTAGACCCCTAAGTGTGGTTATTGGCCATGACTAGGTCATGACCAAACCCTAGGAAGCCCAAGAAGACCAAGGAAACCTAAGAATGTGGGTGAGACCACTATGGTCTGCAAATAGTAAATTCCTGAACCTTTGTTTAAGATAACCATGGGGCTTCACCAAGACTTCAAGACCCCACCATGTTCTCATCAAACCATGGTAAGATCCATTCGATCAATAAGGACCCATGGAGGGCAGTCAAAAGGGTTAAGTTGACCCAAGTCAACCCTAACCCTAAATGGGTCAAACCAACCTACTTAGGGTCAATTGACCATCCCCAAGCCAAGTGGGCGCACCCAAGCCCACCTAACCCTAGAGTGAGGTCAAAGGGTCACCTAGGACCCATTGGGGTCCACCCAAGAGGCTGAGTTGACCAAAGTCAACTCTAACCCTAAATGGGTCAACCTAGCCTACATTGGGTCAAACTGGCCTACACAAGGGCCAATTGAAGTTCCCTTAGCCAAGTGGACCCCACACATACCTTCATAACCATAGTGAGAGGCCAACGGGTCACCAAGGACCCATTGGGGCCAACCAAAAAGGCTAAGTTGACCAAAGTCAACTCTAGCCCTAAAGTAGTCAAGGTACCCTACTTAAGGGTCAAGTGACCTCCAAAGGGCCAATACAATCCTACCTAGGCCTTAGGGAGGCCAATGAGTCACTAAGGACCCATTTGGGCCAACCTCAAAGACCAAATTGACCTAAGTCAACATAGCCTAGGTTTGGGTCAAGCTAGCCCAAATGGGCTAACTCAAGCTCAAGCCCAACTCACTTGGGCTAACCATATTTTGGTGGATGAAATAAACATGTGGGCTGCCAATATGAGGTTTACCAGCCAACTTAGTGACTAGGAGAGAGAGAGAGAGAGAGAGAGAGAGAGAGAGAGAGAATCTCAAAATTAAAGAATATTTAGGAGAGAGAAATGGGTATATTTAAGGGTGTTTAGGGGAAATGAGCCACTTGGACCCATGCCATCAGCCCCACATGGCTGGCCGACCCATTGGAGTCATGAGAAGGAGCTGGAATGGAGTGGGACCCACCCATGCATGCTGGTGACAAAAACAAGGCAAACCCACCACCTCTCACATAGGAATTATCACCCCCTTTTTATTACTTCATCTCCCCACTTCTTCCCCTCACTTTCATCACCCTCAGGACCAGGAGAGTAGAAGAGAGAGATAGGAGGCCGAGCCTGGAGCTGAACCCGAGCTTGGCCGTGAAAACCAAGGGAGAAGCGCCGCCACCGCCGCCATGGTTCCCCGCCGCTCCTCACGTCGCAAGGCCGCCGAGAAGGTCCTCCCTCACCTCTCTCTTCATGCTTAGATCTTAGGAATACCTAGGTTAGGGTTCGGGATCGAATGAGCCCGAGCACAACACCTTTTTTTTTCAGCCATTAATGGCGGTTTGAAGCTCTCGGTGAGGTGGCGCCGCCACCTCCGGCCGCCCTAGCCGCCAGCAGAAGCTTTCCCCACCACCTTGAGAGGTAAGCTGATGATCGCCGGTGGTGGCACCGCCGGAGGCGGCCGGGAAAAGGCCCGTGAAGTTCGGGCAGAGATCCAGGCAAAATCGGAGAAGATGAGCAGTAGCCGTCGGATTGCGTCAAGATCCGTGCCATGCAAAATGTTAAATCTGGAATTATTTTAATCACATGAATAGTGTTATTTTCTGCCCCTTTTTAAAACCGATTTTTGCATGTCCAAATTTAGGCCCTTACAGCTTTTTCATAAAATGTTATCAACATGAAATTGTAGGTCTTGGAGTAACCTTTAATTTGCCATGTTACACATAATCTTTGGTAAGTGTACTGCCCTATAGAGCTATTTACTAGGGCTGGTCCTAGAGTAGGGCAGAAACTAAAATGGGTGCCCTGCCCAAACCCTAAGTCAAATGGGCTGAAAGTTTGGGCATATGGTTAATTAGGAATATCTAGGCCCTACCCAAAAATGGAAATTTGGGGAATATAATGCTATAGTTTTAGTCCAAATATGATAATTAAATTTTGTTGATAATTGGAGCATATCAACTCAAAATGCCCCAACCTTTGGTGGCCTTCCCTTAGGGGTATATTATACCTATGGGTAGAAAAATAGACAATTTAACCCTCTGCCTGTTGAGATATCTCACATGCAAGATCTAAAAATTAAATGTTCTTGGGCTGCAATAGCACAAAT
>CM077147.1:29131627-29249683 GCA_039583875.1 Platanthera guangdongensis
AATTTCAACACACCCCGCTCCATGTTCAGAATCAGCAAGGTGTTAAGTGAAGCCCACCAACGCAAAGTGCAATTTGTAACAACTCCCGGCATGACGGTCTGTCGTCCGCCGTGTGCCAAGTGTTCTCTCACCCCAAAGTTGTAACAAGAGGTGGCCTGTCACCCTCGACTTCACAAACAAATTATAACCGCTAGGAAATAGTGGTCTTTGACCGGCACAAATCCAGTCACGTGGTTTTTCACCCAGTTGAGGGGTTTTTACACGTTAAAACTATGTGTGTACCATCGACCTACTTTATTGATTGTGTGCGCGCTCGACCGTTCCGAGAGCTAAGACGGTCCAGGTAATTCCTGTACGACCGGGACGTCGAGTTAGACTGCAATAGTTTGACGACGTATATGGGAAGCGAGTTCCCAACATCCTCAGAAGACAGTACCCTCAACACAGCGGTACTCGTAATTAGAAACTATGATAGGAGAAGTTTCTCGCACTGCATAAGGGATGACCCTTGGGGGCACGTCGGTCCAGTTCCCCCTCACTTGTCTGTCAACATGCTTGAAGCAGAACCCCCATGTATAGATATTCAAGGCCGTGAAGCCCGCCCTGCCAGAGAACCTAAAGCTCAATATCACTTCAATTACCCTAAAGTAGCGGACCTCGATGAAAGGCTCGCGCGCGAAGAAGTTCTCAACTTGATCACACAAGAGCGTGAGCGTGCCAGACAGCGTTCCATTTTGGCACGTCGCCTCCTCCATCATTGCTCGTCGTTCGCACCTGAAGTTCGGGCACACCCAATCTCTCACGGTTTCAAGCTCCCAAAGATCGAGACATACGATGATACAAGTGACCGTTAGAGCATGTCACACTTCGCTCCTAATGCAACTTTGCAATGCCCCAGATCAACTGTTATGCCAAGCTTTCCCGACGACCATAAAAGGGCAAGCTCGCACCCGGTTCCTTTCCCTAAAGGAAGGAGAAATCAAGGATTTCGCAGAACTAACACAACAATTCACGGATCAGTTCATCGTCAGCTGCCAGATTTTCAATGATCCTTCCCACCTGTTCGGAATCCGTCAAAGTGAAGGGGAAACCCTTAAAGATTTCTTCCGTCATTTCACCACTGAGGCACGACGAATTCCTGGGATAAAATCAGAGCTCCACTAATTTATTCTTGGAGGGCTCCGCCCTAGTGGCTTCCACTCTGCACTAGTACGAAAAATTATACCCAGTTATTCTGATCTTGTTCAACGGATTGACGCCCAGATTGTCGCTGATGATGCAGTTGAAGCACACTGCAAACAATTCAAAAGCAACTCAAAGTGACAGTGAGAGCGAGGGTTGACATGACTACCAGTTCCCAAAAAGATCCATTCATGCAATGTCAACTCTCGACGGGCTGGGGGGCATCACCAACATCAAGCCTCCACTCCCCTCAACACTTCGCTAGCGGAAGTGTTGCTTGCCATACGCAACCATCCGTAACTCCAAAGACCAAGGGCTCTTACTCCAAATTTAGGGGACCAATCTAAATATTGCGACTTCCATCAAGGTCACGAGTATATGAAAGAAGATTGTTCGTGATTGAAGACAGAAATTGAACGATTTGTTCACCTTGGGTACCGCTAGGGTTCTCCCCAAAACAAAGGCTCTGAATCAACATATCAAGAATGATCCAGCACTGGGCTGATCCCCAGGATGAACATCCCAAAAGAGAGTTTACTTCTTGCTAAAGGGCATCCAGAGCTCCAACACAAGCTGTATTTTTTTATTTCAACAATAATGTAACAAACAACAAGTGTTATGTCCAATCTTATTGATGACCCCTTTAAGAGTGTTCGGTGTTCCCAATAAGGACTCCGACCTCTCCCTTACAGAGTGTTCAGTGTCCCAACAAGGGACTCCGGTCTCTCCCCTTACAGAGTGTTCGGTGTTCCAAAAAAGGGACTTCAGCCTCTTACCTTACAGAGTGTTTGGTGTTCTCAACAAGGGACTCTGACCTCTCCCCTTATATAGTGATCGATGTTACCAACAAGGGACTCCGGCCTCTCCCCTTACAGAGTGTTCGATGTTCCCAACAAGGGACTCCAGCCTCTCCCCTTACAGAATGTTCAGTGTTACCAACAAGGGACTCCAACCTCTCCCATTATAGAGTGTTCAGGTCTCCGCAAAAGTGATCCTGGCCTCTTAAGCTCATAGCTCGGCTAGGTCATGAAAACCAAGCCGTGAGCGATCCTCGTGCAAAAGGTAAGACTGCTCATGCGCTTTGAATACAAAAACTATTCACCAAACCTACCTTTCTATGTCAGGACATCGTCAAGTCCTGCCCCCATCACGACAAAGCCAAGAGTGATCCTCGTGCAAATCAAGTCGTGAGCGATCCTCGTGCAAATTAAGCCGCGAGCGATCCTTGTGCAAACTAGGTTACTAATCAGCTACATGCACAATTACAACCCCCGCAAAGCAACATCGCGAGTCAAATAGTGCTCGGGCAAGAAAGAAGAAAAAGAGCACAGTCATCACAACAACATGCAAGTACATGCGCAAACGTCCAAATCAAGAACCGTCAAATAATGAAGACAACATACATGACACCAGACTAGAAATGCAAAAGATGCAAACACACTAATACAAGGAGACTACACCGCTACATATTAATCGTGTCAACATCAGAACGCTCGTCGTCAGAGATATCATCAAAGTTAAGGTCAGATACGTCACATCTCAAGCTCCTGTCAACACGTCGAAAAACCTTCGAGACTCCACGCCTGCGGGCCAGCTCTCGAACATCTTCCATATGAGGCTCCACCTTGCTCCATATTTCATCACGAACCTCCTCGCTAATCAAGCAACGATCCCACATATAATTTAGAGACCCCATGTACTCCGCAAGACCAGTAACCTTCAACTCTAACACACGATTATCAGAAGATAACGCCTCCACCTGGGCCTTCGTCGCACAAAGCTCTGCCTCTAAACGAGAAGTCTTCTCTTGAGCGCGCTTCAGGATCTGAGTAGTTCTTTCCACCAGATATTTCTCCACCTCCAAAGATGCTCGAGTCTCCTCCAATTCCTCCTTCAGATCCAATCCAATCCCGCGAAATCGAGAAATGTCTCGACCATAATTATCCCTCAGAGTAACTAGAGAGCCCGCCGCCGCTCGAAACTTCTCCTGAATAGCCAGATACTCATCCTTTCAAGCTCACGTAATGATCATTCTAGGTAACGGTAATTTGTACTTGAGCCTCGATCTACAAAAGAAAGAATGCAGAGAAGTTAGCACAACACAACAACAAAGAAGAGCCAAGAATAATCAAGCTCACTTACCACTTCATTCATCACCTTCAAACAAGAAGATAGCCTCGGAGCCGCCGCCGCCGTAGGAGAAGCTCGGGGGCAGATGATCCAAGCACCTGTACCTCGGGAGGAGAACCGCCACGGCCATCAGGAGGAGAGTATCCCCCCAGAGAAGACGAACAAGGCGCCGCACTATCGCCACCTCGAGAAACTACAGTGGCCTTCCATTTCCGACCACAATCCAAAGGTGTTTCAGCAGTCCACCTAGAGTCTGAAGAAATGTCACACCGCAAAAGCGCTTCTATTCCACAAACGAAGAAATACTGAACAAACAGTTCGCCAACTCCCGAGGCTTTGAAAATCCAAGCACTGGAGAAAAATCCTTATCTCTCCCCTTTTGACGATGGCAATGATCGGGCAATGCGTTCCACAGCTCCGGAAAGCCCTAAGAGTTCTTGACATAACCAAATAAAGTATTTTCATGGCACTGGTACTTCCGAATCTCAAAATCAAGCCAGCTCTTATTACTATGAATCTTCACACGCTCACCACCATCAGAGCGAACATACACAAATCTCGGAAGCAGTCCAAAGAGAGTTTTCCGACATGTTTGCTGAAAGAAAACAACCATCCCCATGAGGCGTACTACCCCCAAGGGAGTAAACTTGGAAATCGGCACGCCACAAAATTTCAGAATCTCGATCACTTCCTTGCATGGGGGGAATCAGAATCCTGATCTCAAAGTGTTCTCGCAGATCGTCAACCAGCCACGAGGGGAATTTTGGACCCTCTCCTTAACACGCGGTATCTTCACTTCAAGGTCGGCAGGCAGGCCTAACCTTCTCCTCCAAATTGCAACTTGATCGTCGGTAAGGGAGGAGCGAAGACGCACTGGCGTCGCAGTACGCTTTGAGCTCTATCACAAAAAAATATCATCTCTCTCCGCAGAATCCGTCGCAGTACTCAGCTTCTGATTATTCCAAGTTTATCATTGTGGTTAATGGTGACACGACACCGGTTTCTGGCGCTGCCCATCTGCCTCTTACCCCCTCCCTCTCCTTATCTTCAATTCTTCATGTTTCGTGGTCCCCCTTTAATCTTCTCTCTGTTGGCCGTCTTACTCAGGACCTTGACTGTTGCGTAACCTTCTCTCGTTCTTCATTTGTTGTGCTGGGTCGACTAACGTAGACTATACTTGGTCGGGGGCGGCTGTCCAACTAGTTGTATCTTCTTGATGTTCCTCTTACCGCTCTTACCATTATCTCCTCTGTTGACTGACATCGTCTTCTTGGGCATGCTTCTCTCCAGATTCTCAAAAAAGCTCTTCCAGGTGTTGCTCTTTAGGAGTTCTTTTGTGAATCGTGTATCTTTGACAAACAACATCATGTCGCTTTTACTTCTCTCTGTACTAAGAGCGATGTTCCTTTTTCGCTTGTACATTCTGATATTTGGGGATCATATAAGATCCCTAGTGTATTTGGCTACCGGTACTTTGTAACCTTTATTGATGATTACTCGCGGGTTACCTGGTTATACTTTCTTCGTGATCATACCAAACTCACATCGACTTTCTGCACTTTTCTTACCGAGACTTGCACATAGTTTTCCACATATGTTAAAATTATCCGTAATGATAACGCTCGTGAGTATACCGGTCGAACCTTCTCCAATCTATGCGCCGAGTTTGGTATTATCCATCAGACTTCGTGTGTGTATACCTCTCAACAAAATGGCGTCGCAGAACGGAAAAATTGCCACCTTCTTGATGTTGTTCGCTCTCTTATGATTCAAATGCAGGTTCCCCCTCTCTATTGGAACTTTGATGTCTCCACTGCATGTCATCTTATCAATCGCATGCCCCCGTCTATCCTCCACTTTGTGGCCCCTATGACTCTCCTGTACCCATCCAAGAATCTCTTCTCTCTCACACATCATGTGTTTGGATGTACCTGTTATTTCCATACTCCTGGCACACTGAAATGACAAGCTTGCCCCTCGAGCTACCAAGGCTATGTTTGTTGGATACTCTCGCACTCAGAAAGGGTATGTCTATTATTATCCTAGCACTGGTAAGGTGGTTGTCTCTGTCGATGTCTCTTTTCATGAGGACCATCCCTATCACACCGCTCCTACTAATCCTCTTCTTCCTCCTCCCCTCTACCTCGGCCTACAGTTCCAGTTACATCTCCTCTGCCACCTCTTATTCCCACACCTCCACCACTAGTCCTATCCAAACCACCCATCGTTTAGGTTTACACTCGTCGTACTCCACGTTCTGATGCCCTGCAGCAGCTTCCCTCAACATGTGTGGTCTCGCAGCCTGTTGATTCGACATCAACCTCTACAGCTCATCCCTTGGCCAATTATGTATCTTTACATCGCCTCTCCCCGCCACTTCTTACATTTACTCTCTCTCTCTATCCTATATTTCTATACCTAACTCCGTGTAGGAAGCTCTCCAGCATCCGAGGTGGCTTGCTGCCATGGATGAGGAAATGACTGCTCTATGGGGCAATCACACTTGGGATCTTGTCTATCTCCCTCCTGACCATAGTTGTGTTGGTTGCAAGTGGATTTTTACAGTCAAGCATACAATGAATGGAAAAATTGATCGCTTGAAAGCTCAACTTGTGGCACGGGGGTTCACTCAACAATATGGCCTTGATTATGATGAGACTTTCTCCCTTGTCGCCAAGTTAAACTCGGTTCGGGTTCTGCTCTCCTTAGTTGTTCATCGCCAGTGGCCCCTACATCAGCTTGATATCAAAAATGTCTTCCTGAATTGTGACCTTACTGAAACTGTTTAGTGCATCAAACGCCCGGGTTTGAGACCACAGAGGAGTCTCGTGTATGTTTGCTTCAGAAATCTATCTATGGTCTCAAACAGTTTCCTTGGGCGTGGTTTGAGAAGTTTAGTAACGTTGTTCGTGAGGTTGGTTTCAAGAGAAGCACTGCTGATTTCTCTCTCTTCACTCGTCATCAGTCAACTGGGACGATCATACTTCTTGTTTATGTGGACGACATTTTGATTACTGGTGACGAATTCGTGGGAATACATGTTAAGTAACACTTAAACACTGTATTTCAAATAAAAGATCTTGGAAATCTTCGGTACTTCCTTGGTCTTGAGGTAGCAAGGCGACCTGATGCCCTTGTCTTATCTCAACGAAAGTATTGCATTGACCTTCTGCAAGATACTGGACTCTCAGGATTCAAACCTGCGGAAACCCCGATGGATGTCAATCACAAGTTATGTGCTAAAGGATCTGAGTCTGACTCTCTACTTCCAAATCCAGAGTACTATCGACGTCTTGTGAGAAAACTAATATACCTAACATTTACAAGACCCGATATCTCATTTGCAGTTGGAGTGGTCAACCGATTTATGCACACTCCACGGGTTTCTCATCTTCAGATAGTCGAACGCATTATCAGGTATCTGAAGACTGCTCCTGGACCGGGACTCATGTATTCGTCATTCTCGTCTCTTTCTCTTATTGCATACTCTGATGTGGATTATTCAGGTTCTCTTGACGATCGACGGTCCACCATTGGATTCTGTACTTTGGAGAAAATCTCATCACCTGGCGTAGCAAGAAGCAGTCTGTGGTTGCTCGCTCATCCGCTGAGGCTGAATACCCTGCGATGACGTCTGTTGTATCAAACTCGCATGACTTGAGAGTCTCCTTGGGGATTTGGGAGTTGAATTATCCTCACCATCAGTTTTATTTTGCGATAGTCAGGTTGCAATCCACATTGCAAAGAATCTCGTGTTCGGTGTTCCATGAGCGGACCAAACACATTGAAGTTGACTGCCACTTTGTTCGAGAAAAGGTTCAATTGAAGAAGTTGAAGCTAGAACATGTTCCTGTCTCTGATCAAGTTGCTGACATTCTCACCAAGGCATTATCACGAAAATTGTACCATCAATTCTTGTACAAGCTTGGTGCCTACGACTTGTACGCTCCAGCTTGCAGGGGAGTGTTAGAGAATATAGGGAAAAACAATGTAAAGCCCAATAAGTTTGCCCATTTATAGTCTTTTTGTTTAGTCCCAAATCTTCTGTATATGATGCTTTCTCTCTCTTCTCTCCTATATATATGTACTCATACTTGTATTTCTCATATTCAAGAAGTATATACAAGGCTTGAACCACTACTCTTGTATTCAAAGACTTTCAAGTAGTGTTCAAGAAAACACCCGAGTAAGGGGAAGATGCAATAATCTTTCCCCTACCACGCAGCGGTAGTGCTCCCGCCAACATTAGCTCCCTGTGAGCAATGTATTGTTGAGAAGCATGTCTCGTGGAGAATTGAGGGCTATTATTGTGAGGCCTATCTCGTGGAGACCTGGGGGGCCGTAATTTAGTCTAAAATAAATTTAGACTAAAATTCTGCAAATCAAAAGTCATTTGCTCTCATCAAGCACATAAAGGCGCGTCGCCCAGTAAAAATTAAAACTGTACGACGCACCCGAGCACGCACGCGCACCAGACACACAGTCATGCAAGGGCCCGCGCATGGTCAGAAGCGTGCACAATAAAACACGTGTGCGCCCTGGCACGCACGCGCCCACGCAGTAGGCCCCCGCGCTCCCGCCCTAGCACGCACGTGCCCGCACATCAGGGCCCCAGCGCACGTGCCCGCACATCAGGCCCCCGCGCACGTGCCCTGGCACACATGCGGGTGTGCCCATGCGCTGTCATGCGCGTGTCCGCGCGTGCGCATGCTCGCGCACAACTAAGACCGTGCGCACCCATGCGCGACCCCACGCACACATCTGCACGCTCCTTCACAACTGCGGGTACACCAGCTTCCTTCCCCGGGCACATTCATCGCCTCTCCTCCACCATAATATATTCTAACATTTTTACCCGAGTTTGCAGACCACTACTACTCGCCATCTCAAGTCCATCGTCGTTCGCCATCATTGCCACCGTAAAAAATGAGCAGAGAAAGATCCATATTTTTCTTCGTCCAAGCCGGTCTCGTGCAGCAAGGATCTGGGGGGCAATTTTTGGGGATGAGACCCATTTTATAAGATTAGGTGTGCACATAACCACACACTCATGATCTACACCTCAAAAGAAGGGGAATCATGAGATTAACTGCACGCGCGTTCACGCGCCCGATCCCCCGCGCACCGATCTCATCACGAGTAGTGGGCAAACAGTCGCAAGCCCCACCTTGCCGGCGGCGGGCGGCCGACCTCTTCCCCGGATTTTGGCCGCCCGCCCTCTCTCGCCGCGCCGGTCCCGGCCCCGGCCGAGGAAGTGGCCGCCCGGGCCGCCCCCTCCCTCGGTCGCCGGCGCGACCGAGGGGGCGGGCGCCCGAGCCGCCCCTCCCTCGGACGCGGCGCTGCCGAGGGGGAGGCCGACATGGTCCGCCCCCTTCCTCTGGTGCCGTCGCGACCAAGGGGGCGGCCGACAAGGGCCCCCCCTCCCTCGGCCACCGGCGCTGCCAAGGGGGCCGCCTCCCGGGCCGCTCCTCCCCTACCGCCGTCGGCAGTCCTCCCCTCGCCGGCAAACTTGGCGGCGAGTTTGCCGGCCACCCGTGGAGTTCCGCTCTCGTCGTCCGATCGATATGGGGTGTTCCCGGCCGTCCGATTCGCTTGTAACCACTCACTAACCACCAGGTTAGTGGAGGAATTTAATTAGCAATTTAATTATTAATTTAGGAGTGCAAACAACGGTATTAATACGCACCTATAAACTCTGGGAAAATATTAATATTGGGTGGTTACAGTGCGCAGATGGCCGCATAACCACTGTAACCACCTCCTGAAGCGTATAAAAGGAGCTCAGCCTCCTCATTTCTCACTTTTTCCTCTAAGTCTTATTCTTCCTTACATCGAAGCTCTGCCAAATTGCTCCTATGAGCAGCACCCGAGCCGCACTCGAGCCGCACTCAAGCCACACCCGAGCCGCACTCGAGCCGCACCCGAGGCGCACTCGAGTCTCACCCGAGCCGCACTCGAGCCACAAGTAATCTAAGTAGAAGCCGCCCGACGAAGCCCAATCTCTCAAGTTCCATGTGGCCCCCGCAGCCGCAAGTCCAGGCGCTCCGCTCCACGTTAAGAATCAGCAAGGCGCTAAGCGAAGCCCACCAACGCAAAGTGCAATTTGTAACAACTCTCGGCGTGACGGTCTGTCGTCCGTCGTGTGCCAAGTGTTCTCTCACCCCAAAGTTATAATGAGATGCGTCATGTCACCCTCGACTTCACAAATAAGCTGTAATCGTCAAGAAATAGTAGACTTTGACCGACACAGATCCGGTCACGTGATTTTTTACCTAGATGAGGGGTTTTTCCACGTTTAAAATTTGTGTGTACCATCGACCTACTTTATTGATTGTGTGCGCGCTTGACCGTTCCGAAAGCTAAGACGGTTCAGATTATTCTGATCCGACCGGGACGTCGACTTAGACCGCAACAGTACTACTAATAATAATATAATAATAATAATAATAATAATATAATAATAATAATAATAATAATTTAATAGAATTAAAAGAAATGAGTTGTAAATTTCCGCACGTCACACAAATACACCCCTCGAAGGCTCGAATCAATAATAATAATATGAATAATTTTACACACATCTAAAATTCACTTAAATATAATAAAAAGTCGGGTCTGCACCACTATTTTCATAACAAAGATACCGACTACTATTTCAAACTATGTAAAATCAAATAAATTTTATTTATTTTCTTATGTGGGACACACTTTTGTTAGGTGAATTTTAGGTATGCGTACAATTATTCAATATAATAATAATAATTTATAATAATATAATATTAAGACATTTCTCCCCGTGATAACAGCGGATAAGGTTGGTACAACTACGATGGACATCTGGCAAACACTATTTGTCCGGCCGTCAGTATCTTTATTTATTTTTTTATTATTTGCCGATGTGCCTGTGTCGTTTCGTAACAGGCTCCGCATGTATTTCATATGAAGGGTGCGATGCGATAGAAGAATTGAGAATTGAACTGAATCGAAATGTTCGCTTCAGTTTCAAGTAGGTTCGGTTTGTGTCTGATTCTCATAATATTAGAATTAATAATTTGGTTTGGTTTTTGATTCTGCGGATCGGGTACCCAAAGCCAACCCAAGAATTATAAATCAATGCAAAAGCAAAATTTTAAGACAACGATTACAATGTATGACTTCGGCTTCATTTGGTTCGGCGGTGGCGAGTCGATCCGGCGGGTGGAAACGGAGTGTTTGAAGCGGAGAGGGGAGGTGGCTTCTTCAAACGGAGCTTTTTGGGGAGTTTCTCAAGGCGGACGGGTGGAAACGGAGAAAACGCCGCCGGAGGTTCATTTGTTTACCCGCCTTCCGGCGGCGTTTGCCCCAAACGGAACGGCAAAACGCCGAACCAAATACAGCCTTAATACATGAAAATAATTGAAAATATGATCTTATGTCTAAAGAAAACAATTTTTAAACTCTTATAGTTGCATGAATGGCTTCAATGTTATAGATAGCTATTATTCAATTATTTTGAGAAACTGTTAGTTGTATGACTGAGAATCATGAGTTGAAATAGTTACGAACCAAAATCGAACCAGAACTGAAACGAAGTGAACGGTTCGACTCCAGTTCTATACTTTAGGACCATTTATGTATTGGTTCTTGATTTTGATGGAACTGAACCGATCTGAGTTGCATTCCAATGTGAAAAGCTAGATCCATTCACAAATCAAATAATTAGCGAATAATTCAGAAATCAATTAGTGAAGATTTGGTTAATATTCGCATTTTTGGATTTGAATTCAAAATTGGATTATAGTGGCTTTCAAATCTTGAAAAGTATTATCTCACCAATAGTAGTAATATTTGTATTATATATAAAGACGGCCAAAATTTATTTGCTCCTTCATTTGAAGCAAATTTGAATCCAAACCCAAATCCAAATTCAAATCTAAAGATCGGATAAATTTGAATTCGAATTTGAATCTATGCAACAAATCATTGATTTATTAGAGGTTAATTAAATTGATTTTTTAGTTTTCATTTTGCAGCAGCATTATAGTTGATGGGGTTTTCCTGGAATTTTCTAAGTTCAATCGGGAAGAGTTCGACCAAATACATGAAGGCGAGCCAACCCGGTTGAGCGAGCCGCGCACACCAAGCCGCGCTTGCTTCAAAGGCTCAAAAGTACCCCGAAAGGGGAGCGAAGCCAAGCGCGGGCGTGCGAGAAGTATGCACGAGCCCGCGTGAGAGGCGCACGGGCACCGGGCCCACCCACGAGCGGCCAGCCTGCGCGCGCCATGCACTGCCCTTTCTCGCGCACGTGTGTGGCCTCGCGCGCACGCGGCCCCACGTACACGCGCACCGATGGCCGCCACCTCTGAAGCCTTAAGCCACCACTGGTCGCCACCATAGTCGGTCGGTCACCTTACTCGGACTGCCCAGAGGGCACGCCCGTCTTTTTATGAAAAATGGCGGTCCAGGTGACCGGAATGGAGCGACATCATTCGCCAACTCAGGATCCACCCCGGCGCAATTACCAGCACGTCCCTCCCAAAAACTATAAGAAAAGCCCATATGCCTTCATTTTAAGACAAGAGAGAACTTTGAAGTTTTTTGGCGAGCACGTACGACTTAGGTCTTTTCTCTGCTTGGAACTTGCTCCACTCCCACTCTAGCGTGCACAGCCCAGCGTTCACTTTGTCGCTTTTATGAGCACAGGAGAAGGCACTAGAAAGCGCTCCCGCGGATGCTCTTGTGAAGACACTCCAAGACTTCGAGTCACTTAACATTTTTCTCTGCTAGGATACTCTCATCCAAGCTTCGTGGATGCTCTAATCCAGACTTCGTGGATCTATTCATCCAAGATTCGTGGAGTAAGTTTATTTTTTGCTCTTTCTATATTCAAAGATTATAACAGAGATATGGTTTGTCACCTTCCGAGCAGACTTCCAATACTTGTAAACTCAAAGCTAAATTATGGATTTTGGTCTGTCACAGATCCAACCACTTGGTTTTTCACCCTTTCGAAGTTTTCCATGATAAAAAGCATCATGTCATTGATGTTGGATTTTTATTGACTGTGTGTGCTCGGTCCAACTCTGAGCTAAAATAGTCTGATTCATTGGATCGGACGAAAACTGGGTGACCACAATAATAGTAGTCATGTATTATGCAAATTTTATAATCATCTTGACTTGGTTTTACAAAAACAGTTTCGAGTTCGTTTGGACTCCCAAACGGCCGCTGGAATGCACATGTGTGCATGCATGCAAGCCACAACTTCATCATAGCAGTGCAAATAGTTGCACCCTCCTCCCAATCACAGGGTCAGATAATCACATTTATCATGGGGGTGTGGATAACCCAACTCATCATGGGAGTGCAAATAACTACACCCATCATAAGGGTGCAGATAACCGCACCCATCATGGGGATGTGAATAACCATACCCCTTAGCCCGGGCCACGCTCTAGAGAGCCCACGGGTCGCACCGCCTCCGCACGGCCTTCACACGGCTGGAGGCAGTGCAGACCACGCAACCTCCTCTTAATACGCACTGCCGGAAGTTGGACCGCCTCTACGCAACCTTCACATAGTCAAAGCTCGTGCAGGCCGCACATCATCCGCATAGGTTTCATAAGCCACGTGACCTTTGTGTCGTTGTCGTCGTGCGACATTCACGCGACCGTCATGCCGCAACCGCCGCTCAAGATCCATGTTGCCAACGTGCAAGCTCTGTGTTATCATTGTCGCGCACGACCCATCGCCGACCTTCACGCACCACCCCCCTTGTTGCTCACCTCCACACCACTGCATGCCTCACTTCGCTCAACTCCATGCCACTACATGCTCCCATCACTCACCTCTACGCCATTCCCATGTCACTTGTTGGAGCATGCGTTCCACGCTTCTTGGTTTGCTAATAACAAATCTTTTTTTGTATTTTATTATTGCGTGTTTATGATGTGCAGATATAACATGTCTAACACTCAAATCATTTTTGGCTTGGATTCGGTATTGCAAAGAAAAGATAAGGTGATATCGCCTAACGATATCTAGTATCACCACTTCGAGATAACTTGCGGAACAGTTACCGTACGATCTCCACGACGTTTAGTTAACATTGATATCGCCCGGCGATATCGATATCGCTCAGGCGGTAGTGCATGATTGGCCACGACTGATTCATCCCGCAGAAGTTTCGAATCCATGGGACACATGGCAGCCGGATAGGATATCGTTGGCAGGTGATATCCAGTATCACCAGTGATATCCAGTATCGCCAGCGATATCGCCAAAATATATATACGGCTCATTTTTTGTGGATATCACTAATTTCAGATTTTGATGTGTTCCTTCATGTGCATCCTATCCATAGAGCTCAAGCATTCAAAAAAACTCCATCTTCCCAAGAAGGTTCAAGAACAAAAGTGCTACAATTTGTACGCAGCATCTCAAGCAACCGTAGCAAGCATTCGTCGACACCTTCATTGTTTTATTTAGAGGGAGTTTTCATTCTGAAAGTTATTCATTGCAATTCTTTATTTCTTCATTGTAATCGATAGAAGAAATCGCCGACTTATGCGTGACATCTAGGTCCGTGTGTGGCTTAGGAGAAAATCGCCGCTTTGTGCGTGGCTTCTAGGTACTCGTGTGACTTAGGGAGTTTTTGCCGCCTTTTGTACAATGACTAGATCATGGTGAGATCTAGGGGGAGGCTAGTAGCAAGATCTAAGGAGAGATACGCTATAGCCAACCGGTTCTTGGTAGAAAGACCGATGAAATCAAAAGGAGTTTATTTTTCATAACCTTGATCTCTAGCTTTATAGAAAATATTTGTACTTTGTTTGTAACAGTTTTTTAATAAACTATTGTCATTTGTGTTCTTCTGATTTACTAAGTATTCATATATGGCTAGGAGAAATTTGTTTTTGATTTCCGTTATTATTTCATAAAAAATTAGACTAAAAGAAAAATTTCGTGTTAACCCTTATTCACCCCCCCCCCCCCTCTAAGGGCGCCTCACGATTCAACAAGTGATATCAAAGGAAGGTTACTCCAAATCGGTTTCACCACTGGGAGTAATGGAGCATAATGATTACGTGTTTTCTGAGGGGCAAGGTTGTTGGATCCCTAGTAAGATTTGGGCTAGGTTCACTAAGTTAGGATCATATGACCCACAATGTATAGCCAGAGTCATAGTTGTGTCTTAGAGTCTAGGCCAAGTCCTTGTAGTCAAAAACACATGGACCAACTATCAACAAGACTGTTAGAGACTCAAGACTTAGAAGATTTCAAGACTCTGTAAAGTGAGTTCGACATTCGTCGAACTTAGGTCGACGATTGTCGTGCTCAGTTCGACGATCTCAGAGTTAATTCTCTGAGCTGAGCTCGATGAACTACATTATCTGATCGACGAAAACTTGGACGCTACAATAACACTTCAAGTTTAGAAAACATCAAGATAATCTAAGTCCTTAGAATCAGACTTTGGTCGACGAACTTGGTACTCAGGTCGACGAACTTTGGACACTACACTTCAACACTTCGGCAAGGCTGTGTCGACACCAGAAGCAAGAATATGTCGACACACAGAAGACTTGTGTCGACACACAGAGTATATGTCGACACCAACTGAGTCGACATTAGAAGCACTTGTGTCGACACACAGATCATCAGTCGACATCTTGGAAAGGTTGTGTTGACACCACGCTGAAGACTTGTGTCGACACACAGGATATCAGTCGACACCACCTGTGTCGACACCAGGAGTAATTGTGTCGACACACAGAATATTTGACAACTCTAGAAACTCAGCTCGACGAAATCAAATCTTAGGTCTACGAATTCTGGAGACTTTAACCTTCATTTCAGATACAACTGTGAATATTCTAAGTCCAGAATAGTTGCTAAACTCCAGTCGACGAACACAGTTATCAGCTCGACGAATTCTGTCATCAGTTCGACGATTCCAGACTTAGCATTTATTCCTTCTGTCCTTAGTCTATGGCAATAATTTCTGAATGATTAATGAAAAAATATTCTCTGAATATTACCGTTGGACGGTACATTAATCACGGCTTTCATCAGAATTATTGTTTTCCATTTTTCAAGGGACAGTTGGGGAAAGAAATCAATGCAGTTTATTTTCAAGAACTGCCAGCATTGATTGCCGCAGAAGGATTCAAATTTCGAAAGGAAATTCCCTCAGGAAATATAAAAGAGATTTTTCTCTTTTTCCTGACAGTACAGCAAAGTAAGAAAGCAAGCAAGCAAGTAAGAACAATCAGAGTACCAGAGTAATTGCAGAGACACAGCATACACAGACATAGAGATTTTCAGTCAGTCTGTCTTCAACAGCTTCTCTGCTCCTTTCACAAAAGTTCTGATACAAAAAGAAAATCTGCTCTCGGAATAAGAAGAACAATCATACAAAATCAAGAGTCTTCTTACTTTAACACTCCAGTACTTCCAAGGACAACAACTATCAAATCTGTCAAGAAGATCCTGCAGATAAAGGCTAATAGCTTGAAGGTCTATCACCCTGCAGCAAGGCTTCCATATTTCCCTGAACCATTCAATATCTCAGGGGGAGTCATTTGCTACCATCAATAATCCACAAGTATTCTTTCTGATTGTTGACAGAGAAGACATAATCAACTCTCTCACCCCCACTGTGTAAAGGATTGTCATCTCTCTTCAAAAGTGATTCCTGGTTACAAGTCACCTGATCAAAAGACTTGGGGATTTATTTTTTGAGCACCTGATCAAAATCTTATTGGTGTCAGACACCTGATCAAAAACCTGAGTGGATTCCTACCAGTGTGGTAGAAGAGTGGATGTACCCAGGTTGGGGAACCACTATAAATTTCTTATGTCGTCTGGTTGCCCTCTTTCTTTTATTTTCTTGTTGTGGCTGTGGTAGTTAGTTTCTGTGCTTTTATATTTTGATTTATTTACTACTGTACTTAGACTAATCTGCATTATCCAGCAGAGAATTTTATAAAACTCTAAACACTCTATTCACCCCCCCCCCTCTAGAATATTCCTGATCTAACAGCTCACTTTCAATTAGTATCAGAGCAGGTTCCTTTGGTTGTACAAACTAACCCTTGAACCAAAAATCCTTTGTTAGATCTAAATTTTATTTTTATTTCAATATTAGATTTATATATACAGCTATGGCACAAAACAAGGACTATGCAAACACCAGACCTCCAGTTTGCAACCTAAACAGTTTTGCCATCTATAAGGCAAGAATTAAATTATACATGAATTCTATTGATGAGGATATATACAACTCTATTTTGAAAGGTCCCCCTCAAGCTTCAACTTCTGCAACATCTGCAAGCACTAATGCAGTTCCACCACCTGAGTGGACTGAAGCCCAGAAGAAGGCTAAGATAGCTGATGTCAAGGCTATGAACATACTGGCACAGACTATGTCAGATGATATTTTCCAGAAGGTGGCTGAATGCACCTCAGCCAAAGCCATCTGGGATTCATTAAATCAGATGGTGGCTGGTTCAGCTGATGAGAGAAAGGACAGGAGATACAACCTCATATCCTTATATGAGAACTTCAAGAAAGAAGAAGCTGAATCAGTAGCTGATATGTATAACAGGTTAAGCTCAATCACCAATGAGCTAAAAACCTTGGACAAGGACATCACCCTCACAGAGGTGAATGACAAGATCCTGATGTGCTTTCCAAGCTCATGGGATTCAAGGATCTGGCCCATCAAGGAGACCAGAAGCATAAATGAGATATATACATAATCTTTATTGGGCAAGTTAAAGTCTTATGAACAACTGATCAAGTACAGGGAGGCAGCAGAGCAAAGGACACCTCCACCAGCCAGAAAAGAGCAAAGTATAGCTTTCAAGGCTGCTGAGAAGATAGAGACATCAATATCAAATGAAGAGCTCATGAGTCTATTTGTCAGAAGATTCTACAAGATGGCAAGAAAGGACTTCAGAAGAAAGTCATCTAGGCAAGATGAGAAACTCAGGTATGATAAAACACCAACTAAAGAAGTGGTGTATTTTGGGTGCAGGAAACCTGGGCACTTCCTCTCTGAGTGTCTAGAGAACCAGAAGAAAGAGAAGAGAAGAGAGAAAGACACCAGAAAATAGCACACCAGCAAACCTTCTTCCAGCAAATATAAGAGGAAGGAAAATGGTTTTGTGTCTGAAACCTGGAGTGAAACTGAAGATGAATCAACATCTTCCAGCTCCAGTGAAGATGAGGAAGAAGCAAGGGCTAAGGAGGTTTGCCTCATGGAAATTGATGCTTCCAGGAGCAATTCAGAAGAAGAGGAATCAGACGATAAAGAAGCTTCAGATTCAGAAGTTGATAAGGTGAAGAGCTATCCAAGTGTGAATCTGACCTGGTACTTGGACAGTGGTTGCTCCAAACATATGACATGCAATAAGGACATTCTATCCAACTACAAGTCCAAGTTGGGGCCAAAGGTCATCTTTGGTGACTCCAAATGTGGCCAGTTAGAAGGTTTTGGAGCAGTGAAGATTGAAGCTGTCACATTCAAGAAAGTGACATATGTCAGAGGACTAAAGCATAACCTCATATTCATAAGTCAATTATGTGATGAAGGTTATCAGGTACATTTTAGTTCATCTTCATATATTATTTCTAATAAGGAAAATCAAACAGTTTTAATTAGAAATAGACAAGACAATATAAATTTAGTTGATTTTCTATCTGCCAATTCTGATATCTGTTTACTTAACTTAATTAGTAACCAGAATGATTTATGGCATAAAAGACTAGGTCATGTAAACCTGAAAAATATTGCTAGGCTATCAAATGACAACCTTGTTTAGGGCTGATATCGAGTCGAGTTCGAGCGATTTTGGCTCGGCTCGAAATCGAAATTTTCGACTCGAACTCGGCTCGAAATCGACTCGAAATCGAAATTGATTTCGAGTTGATTCAGCTCGACTCGAAATGACTCGATTCCGAGTCGGCTCGAAATCGAATCGAGTCGGCTCGAAATCGAATCGGATCGGCTCGAAACCGAATTAAATCAGCTCGAAATCGAGTAACTTTTCGTTGTATTCCTAATTTGCTCAAAATTAAATAGGGAAACCTATAAATTTAGCAAATGAAACAATTAAAACATTCATTTTTTGTATTTAAGTTTAAATTTTGTTATTTTTAATCTTAAAATAGGAATATATTAATAAATACATAAATTTTTTAATTAATTCGAGTTGATTCGAATCATATTTCGAGCGATTCAGGGCTGGCTCGAAATCGACTCGAAATCAAATTCGAGTCAAATTGAATTGACACAAATTGAGTCGAAACAATTTTAACCGGTTCCGATTCATTCGTAGACGTTGGTTTGCACAAACACGTGCTCGCCACCCCACAAAAGAAGTCGACCACGACTTCGAGAGGGAAAGACCAAGACGACCGATACCAAAAATGTAACAACCCCATCCGTTCATATGGTATATTCTAGAAGGTCCGGCTGGGGCCCCACAGTATATATCACAAAACAGGCGGTGAAGGTACAGGATGATACCAGAGTAGCGCATCACACCTATCACAAAACATTCTAGCGGAAGCCTAGACTACAACTTGAACTCCGCATGAATGTCCAAACATAAAACTCCACATTTTATACAGGATAGGAATGTCTTACAACAAGTACAAAGAGTTGGCCTTATGGCCTTACATGACTTTCAACCATTGGCCTAAACAGATTGGCGCGCAGGCCGGCCACAATAAAAGAAAACACACAACAACACAGTTAGCCTTTGAGGGCTAGCAGCAGTAGCAGCAACAACAACAAGAACATCAACCTCTATGCGTCCCGCTCGGCTCTCCAACACCTGTACAGGGACAATCCACCCAACGGCGGCAAACAAAAGCAACGGTCAGCGTTCAGCTGACCAAATTATAACGACCCTACCCCTTCTCTCGGGGCAGCGGTATTCTTCCCTGCAGGCATATCAAATCACAAGTCTGGCAATATATCATCAAAATGTGCTTTCACGCACACAAGCCATCACAACTGTTCACCACCCGGCCCAACGGTCCGTGCACTCAGGGCACATTCGTGGTGTTCTGACAAAGCTCTTGCCCACCACCGTATTAGGGTCACAACCCAACGGTAAATCTCTTGAGCATTTACTCCATGGCGTGCAGCCGGAGTTAGTCTTCTTACACCGGGATGGCCCGTAGCCCCCCATTGTGTCATGGCGCGAAGGCCGAAGACTCTTGCTATGCGCTCCAACAGACCGCACCTTTTGGTCTCACGTCGGACGGACATAGCGCAGGTCGGATCCTCGACCCCTCATTGCTCAAATCGCCTTGCCTTCTCCGAGTACAGCGTACTTATGGCTATATCAAAGGCGCGGGTCGGTCTCACCAATCCTGTTCTTGGCATTCAAGCCTGGGTATTTCTCTATACCCATTTCTTAGCACAACAGCGGGTCTTTCCTGGGCCTCCCAGTACTTCCTGTGACTCTCTCCACAGGTGGACACCGCACAAGCAAAAATGTCAGGGGTCTTTCCTGGCTATCATGCAAGTACTTCCTGTTACTCGCTTCACAGGTGGACACCCTATGACATCAAGCATCACAAAGGGCCTTTCCTGGTCACACCAGTACTTCCTGTGCCTCATTCATAGGTTGGACCCAAAAACATCACATGGCTATTTTTCCTGGGCTACCACCCCAGTACTTCCTGCTACTCCTTTTCGCAGGCATAACCCGTAGACTCCTTAAACTACACGTTATCACGGAGTCTTCTCCGGTTCGTATTCAACATCACCAATCCAGACCAACCTGTCCAGATGGGCTTCACACAACATGTTTATTCTGTACTCCATTTCCGGATCTATATGCTAACAAAAGGGGATTTCAAGAATCCACACAAGGACTCCCACAATCAGCCACCTCTTGGTGGGGGAATCACAAAATATGCCAAATAGGAAGCCTTCACGTGGCTAGGAAGAAAAGTCATTATCCTTGACGACCGCTTCGGTGCCATGACCTCAAAGCTTGCTTGAAAGACTCGCAAGAGCGTTTCCTCCGCAACGCCGGCTTCGGAACTCTCGTCGGTAAACCGCATCACCACCAACAGCAGCCCTTCCCCTTCTTCCTCCTTCTTTCTCTCTCTCTCTTTCTCTCCAACTTGAAGAAAGATAAAGGCCAAGTAAATGAGAATAACTTCTCAGATTTCGGCCTTTAGGAAAAGAGGAAAGAAGTTTCAGCCCTTGGATCTCAGCTGAAGGAATGGACGGCCACAAAACTGCAAGAAATGCTAAATTTGACCTGACACGGCCTGTGACACGGTCGTGTCCCAGGCCGTGTGCCTCAAGCGGTGGTCAACCGACCTATCCAAACCAGTGACACGCCCATGGGACACGCCCGTGTCATGGGCCGTGTCACCAACACGCCTTCAGACACGCCCGTGTCTGTGGCCGTGTGCCTGGGCGAAAAAAATCCCAAAACATCCCGAGACTTCACACGGCCTGTGACACGCCCGTGTCCCAGGCCGTATGCCCAGACACGGCACAAAGACACGCCCTGTTGAAATCCTTCGTCGGGCTGAGTTCGTCGACCCGACTTGACACGCCCTGTGACACGCCCGTGTCACAGGTCGTGTTCAAACCTCTCGACACTCAACACTCGAAACTCGACGATCGTCGAGTAAAAGTCGTCGAGCACGCGACACGGCCTTGGACACGCCCGTGCCCTGGGCCGTGTGTCTCCTCTCGACACATCGTCGAGCGAAAAATCGTCGACACCAAGGCCGATCGTCGACACAACCTCGACACGCCCTGCGACACGCCCGTGTCGCAGGCCGTGTCCGCCGACACGCCCTGGGACACGCCCGTGTCCCAGGCCGTGTCACCTAAAAATTCCTGTTTCAGAAATTTGGACTGTTACAATCCTCCCCTTCTACAAGAAATTTCGTCCTCGAAATTCAGACACAGGAAAGGCAACAGTAATCGGCAAGAAAAATGTTACAACATGCAAAATTTTATGTTACAACATTTTCTTTACATATTACAAAACAGCTCAGGGAACTCTTCTCGCATGGTTTGCTCTCGCTCCCATGACAGTTCTTCACGGCTGCAGTTGTCCCATCGGACTTTCACCATGGCGATCGTCTTGTTCCTCAACTGTTTCTCGGCTCGATCTTCGATCTGAATGGGTCTAACTCTCGTTGTTAGCCCATACTCCACCGGTACACGATCATCCGCGACCACTTGAGATGGATCTTTCACGGCCTTCCGAAGCACCGAGATGTGAAATACATAATGTAATCCACCCAAGTCTGCCGACAGAGCTAGCCGATAAGCCGCTTCGCCAACTCGCTCAACCACTTCAAAAGGACCCAAATATCTTGGACTCAACTTTTTCAATCGTCGAATCCTGGAGACACCTTTGAATGGTTTGATCTTCAAGTAAACCCAATCGCCAACCGCACATTCCACGTTCCGGTGCTTGGCGTTGTAGTACTTCGCTTGTCGATCTTGAGCAATAAGCAATCTCTCTCGAATAGTCCGGATGGTTGAGTTTGCTTCATCAACCGCATTTGGGTTAAAAACCCGAGCTTCGCCCGCTTCTACCCAAGCTAAGGGAGTACGACACTTCCTTACATATAGAGCTTCATATGGTGTCATTCCAATGCTCGCCTGGTAGCTGTTATTATATACAAACTCTACCATATAGAGATGATCTTCCCATCTCTTTCCGAAGTCAAGGGCGCACATTCGGAGAATGTCCTCCATTGTTCTGTTGGTACGTTCAGTTTGGCCATCTGTTTGGGGATGAAAGGCCGTACTGAAAGTTAACTTCGTGCCCAACAGTCGGTGAACTAGCCGCCAATCATTTGACGTGACTCGCCCATCTCGATCACTTACGATGCTCCGAGGAACACCGTGAAGCCGCACAATCTGGTCAACATATAACTTTGCCAAACATTCAACTGAATCATCCCGCCTGTTCGGGAGAAAATGTGCTACTTTTGTTAGCTGGTCAACAATCACCCAAATGGAATCATTTCCTCGCTGCGATCTTGGCAAACCGTGCACAAAATCCATGGAAATATCATCAAATTTTCATTCTGGGATCGGCAGTGACTTCAAACAACCGCCCGGCTTTTGACATTCCGCCTTCACCATCGCACATGTTCGGCATTTAGATACATAAAGGGCAACATCTTTCTTGAGCCCGGGCCACCAGAATAGCTTCTTCATATCGTTGAACATCTTCGTGCTGCCGGGGTGAATGGAATATTTTGTATAATGCGCTTCATACATCAATTCGTCCCTCAGTTTCCCCACATTTGGGACGCACAAACGGTCCTCTTTACGCAAAAGACCGTCATTCCAGGTGAATTTGCCCTCTGGCCCTTCATTCACATAGCGTAAGAGATCATCATCCAACTCCGTTGCCCGTCGAACTCGGTCTGCAAGGTTACATTGCACCTCGATCCAGTTCAAACATGCAGTGGCAGTGGAATTCTTGTCAACACAATAGATCTCTAACGCCTCCAACTCCTGGATAAGATGTTCATCATGCCTTTGTAACCAGTTCGCTCTAGCCGGAACCCTCCGACTCAACGCATCCGCGACAACATTCCCCTTCCCGGGCGTATAGTGAATCTCGAACGTGTAGTCCCCAAGGAACTCCAACCACCTTCGTTGTCGCATGTTCAAGTCTTTCTGCTCCAAAAGATACTTTAGGCTCTTATGATCGGTATAGATCTCCACTTTCACCCCATAAAGGTAGTGTCACCACAACTTGAGTGCAAAAATCACCGCCGCGAGTTCCAAATCATGGACGGGATAATTTCGTTCATGCACCTTCAGCTAGCGTGAGCCATAAGCAATAACCTTTCCATTCTGCAGAAGAACGCAGCCTAAGCCGCTCCCTGAGGCATCACTATAAATCACAAATCCATCAGTCCCACTTGGCAAAGACAACACTGGCGTCGTGGTCAACCGAATCTTCAGCTCTTCAAAAGCTCGTGCGCACTCTGGCGTCCAAACGAACTTCTGATCTTTTCGCGTCAGTGTGGTTAGCGGCAAAGAGATCCGCGAGAAGTTTTCCACAAATCTTCTATAGTAGCCCGCAAGTCCAAGAAAACTCCTGACCTCGGCCACGGAAGACAACATTGGCCACTCCTATATGGCCCTTATCTTCGCTGGATCCACTGCAATGCCCGCTCCACTCACCACATGGCCTAAAAATGCCACTGACGATAGCCAAAACTCGCACTTCGAGAACTTGGCATATAACTGATTTTGCCTCAACGTGTTCAACACCAACCGCAAGTGAATCTCATGCTAGGCTTTGGACTTCGAGTACACCAGGATGTCATCAATGAACACTATCACAAACAGATCCAGGTACTCGCGAAAAATACGGTGCATCAGATCCATAAACATTGAGTGCGCATTGCACAGTCCAAATGGCATGACTGTGAACTCATAGTGCCCATAACGCGTTCCAAATGCGGTTTTGGGAATGTCACCTTCCCGAATTCTTAACTGGTAATAACCAGACTTCAGGTCCAACTTCGAATAGACGGTCGAGCCCACCAGCTGATCGAATAACTCATCAATCCGGGGTATAGGATACTTATTTTTCTCGGTCAGCTTATTCAGTTCACGGTAATCAATACATAACCGCAACCCACCATCTTTCTTCTTTACAAAAAGCACAGGCGCGCTCCAAGGTGACATACTTGGGCGTATATAACCTTGCACCAACATTTCTTGTAGTTGAACCTTCAATTCAGCCATCTCTTTTGGCGCAACGCGATATGGCGAGCGGGCCACAGGTTTCGCACCTGGCACCAACTCAATTGTGAAGTCAATCTCCTGCTGGGGTGGTAGCCCAGGGAGATTCGTGGGAAACACATCTGTAAATTCTGCCACAATCGGAACCTCGCACAAACTGGCCTTAGGCTCAACAGCCTGAATAAGTGCAAAGTAACACTCTGCACCCTTCCGAACAGCCTTGACTACCTGGAGTGCAGACATCAAAGTCCCGCCCACTCCTCGCATACCCGCGAACTTTGTCTCCTGTTCGGTATTCTGGCCCAACGTGATTTATTTGGACTGGCAATCAATCATAGCATGCTGCTCCGCAAGCCAATCCATCCCAAAAATCACGTCGAATTCTGATATTGGCAAAGCAAATGCAGTTAAACGAAAATCCCGACTTCCTAACTGAACCGCCACATCGCAAGCTTGATCCGCAAGCATCCAACAGCCATTCAGCAACACCACTCTGACGCTATCTGTCTTTGCACGACTGGGAATCCCAAGCCGCGTAATAAATTCGCTAGACAGAAAAGAATGTGATGCACCCGTATCAAACAGTGCTCGCGCCAGCGTGTCCCGAATCATCACAAAGCCTATGACAAACATGTCACACACACAAACCGCAAACATAGGGGTACTAAGCAAAGCATACAAATAATAGCATATGCAAAACTAAACGCATACCTGTGACCACGTCACTCTGCTTGATGGCCTCTTGCAGGACAAGATTGTAGACCCGGGGTTGCGCTTGCGAGGCAGAGGAATCCACCACCACCTTTCCTTTTTCCGCATAAGATGCTCCCGCCTTCTTTTCACTCTTTGGCGGCATCCGACAATCTCGCGCAATATGCCCCATTCGGCCACAATTGAAGCAGATACGCGTATCTGGCTTGGAGGTAGCCCCTGACGTTGCTCCCGTTGCAACTGATGAAGGAGCTTGTCCACTAGACTTGGACTTCTTGCCCCATCTCTTCTTATAAAATGATTTCCCCGATCGGGGCGCCTTCCACTCCGGTTGCGCCACAGCCAAAGCTCTCTTCCCTTGCACCCTTTTCATATCCTTTTCCAACGCACTCGCAGTGTCAACCAATGCTTGGAAACCTTGGTTCACAGAACTTGACACAAGGAACCTCAGCTCGTCCCTCAGTCCTTTATAGAACCTGTTGGTCTTCCTCTGCTCATCAGCAAATATAGAACCCGCATACCGCCCCAAGCGAGTAAATTCATGTAGGTATACATCAACACTGCCATCACCTTGGGTCAACCGTTGGAATTCATTTTCCATGGCTATCCGCTGAGCCGCAGGAAGGTGCTTCGCTAGGAAGAGTCTGGAGAATTCTTCCATGGATACTTGGGTAAAAGGACGACCCGTCAAGTGATGCAACTCCATCTCATCCCACCACAATCGAGCTTCTCCTTCAAGTAAGAAGGTAACTAAGGTAACTTTCTGATGCTCCGCCGTTCCAATCGCCGTCATCACTCGCTTGACGCGCTATAACCAATCCTCAGCCTGTGTCGGAGTTCCCGCTCCCGAGAACGTAGGCGGATGGAAACTCATAAACCGCGTTAGCTGCTTCTCAGCCGCTCGAGGAGCCACATCCACGACAGGTTCAGGCCTTGCCGCCACCTGTTCTGGCCTCACAGCCGCTTGTTCCTGCCTAAGTGGCTGGCCTTGGATCATGGTAAATAAGGCCTCCGCAACTAAACACACATGTTCCGCAGACGGTGGAGGTGTAGACACCACGGCTGGTGCCGTACTTTCATCAGAACGCTGGGGCTCAGACGGCCCAGCTCCACTTCGTGTCACCTAAAGGTGGACAAGACACACACATTAGCGGTCGTACCCAAGCAAACAACACAAAATAAGAGCACGCAGGTTCCACAAACACACAAATGTGCATTCCTATCATGGACATTCAGGAGTTCATTCGTAGACGTTGGTTTGCACAAACACGTGCTCGCCACCCCACAAAAGAAGTCGACCACGACTTCGAGAGGGAAAGACCAAGACGACCGATACCAAAAATGTAACAACCTCATCCGTTCATATGGTATATTCTAGAAGGTCCGGCCGGGGCCCCACAGTATATATCACAAAACAGACGGTGAAGGTACAGGATGATACCAGAGTAGCGCATCACACCTATCATAAAACATTCTAGCGGAAGCCTAGACTACAACTTGAACTCCGCATGAATGTCCAAACATAAAACTCCACATTTTATACAGGATAGGAATTTCTTACAACAAGTACAAAGAGTTGGCCTTATGGCCTTACATGGCTTTCAACCAGTGGCCTAAACAGATTGGCGCGCAGGCCGGCCACAATAAAAGAAAACACACAACAACACAGTTAGCCTTCGAGGGCTAGCAGCAGTAGCAGCAACAGTAGCAAGAACATCAACCTCTATGCGTCCCGCTCGGCTCTCCAGTACCTGTACAGGGACAATCCACCCAACGGCGGCAAACAAAAGCAACGGTCAGCGTTCAGCTGACCAAATTATAACGACCCTACCCCTTCTCTCGAGGCAGCGGTATTCTTCCCTGCAGGCATATCAAATCACAAGTCTGGCAATATATCATCAAAATGTGCTTTCACGCACACAAGCCATCACAACCGTTCGCCACCCGGCCCAACGGTCCGTGCACTCAGGGAACATTCGTGGTGTTCTGGCAAAGCTCTTGCCCACCACCGTATTAGGGTCACAACCCAACGGTAAATCTCTTGAGCATTTACTTCATGGCGTGCAGCCGGAGTTAGTCTTCCTACACCGGGATGGCCCGTAGCCCCCCATTGTGTCATGACGCGCAGGCCGAAGACTCTTGCTATGCGCTCCAACAGACCGCACCTTTTGGTCTCACGTCGGACGGACATAGCGCAGGTCGGATCCTCCACCCCCCGTTGCTCAAATCGCCTTGCCTTCTCCGAGTACAACGTACTCATGGCTATATCAAAGGCGCGAGTCGGTCTCACCAATCCTGTTCTTGGCATTCAAGCCTGGGTATTTCTCTATACCCATTTCTTAGCACAACAGCGGGTCTTTCCTGGGCCTCCCAGTACTTCCTGTGACTCTCTCCACAGGTGGACACCGCACAAGCACAAATGTCAGGGGTCTTTCCTGGCTATCATGCCAGTACTTCCTGTTACTCGCTTCACAGGTGGACACCCTATGACATCAAGCATCACAAAGGGCCTTTCCTGGTCACACCAGTACTTCCTGTGCCTCATTCACAGGTTGGACCCAAAAACATCACATGGCTATTTTTCCTGGGCTACCACCCCAGTACTTCCTGCTACTCCTTTTCGCAGGCATAACCCGTAGACTCCTTAAACTACATGTTATCACGGAGTCTTCTCCGGTTCGTATACAACATCACCAATCCAGACCAACCTGTCCAGATGGGCTTCACACAGCATGCCTATTCCGTACTCCATTTCCGGATCTATATGCTAACAAAAGGGGATTTCAAGAATCCACCCAAGGACTCCCACAATCAGCCACCTCTTGGTGGGGGAATCACAAAATATGCCAAATAGGAAGCCTTCACATGACTAGGAAGAAAAGTCGTTACCCTTGACGACCGCTTCGGTGTCATGACCTCAAAGCTTGCTTGAAAGACTCGCAAGAGCGTTTCCTCCGCAACGCCGGCTTCGGAACTCTCGTCGGTAAACCGCAGCACCACCAGCAGCAGCCCTTCCCCTTCTTCCTCCTTCTTTCTCTCTCTCTTTCTCTCCAACTTGAAGAAAGATAAAGGCCAAGTAAATGAGAATAACTTCTCAGATTTCGGCCTTTAGGAAAAGAGGAAAGAAGCTTCAGCCCTTGGATCTCAGCTGAAGGAATGGACGGCCACAAAACTTCCAGAAATGCTAAATTTGACCTGACACGGCCTGTGACACGGTCGTGTCCCAGGCCGTGTGCCTCAAGCGGTGGTCAACCGACCTATCCAAACCAGTGACACGCCCATGGGATACGCCCGTGTCATGGTCCGTGTCACCAACACGCCTTCAGACACGCCCGTGTCTGTGGCCGTGTGCCTGGGAGAAAAAAATCCCAAAACATCTCGAGACTTCACACGGCCTGTGACACGCCCGTGTCCCAGGCCGTGTGCCCAGACACGGCACAAAGACACGCCCTGTCGAAATCCTTTGTTGGGCTGAGTTCGTCGACCCGACTTGACACGCCCTGTGACACGCCCGTGTCACAGGCCGTGTTCAAACCTCTCGACACTCAACACTCGACACTCGACACTCAAGTCTCGACACTCGACGATCGTCGAGTAGCACGCGACACGGCCTTGGACACGCCCGTGTCCTGGGCCGTGTGTCTCCTCTCGACACATCGTCGAGCGAAAAATCGTCGACACCAAGGCCGATCGTCGACACAACCTCGACACGCCCTGCGACACGCCCGTGTCGCAGGCCGTGTCCGCCGACACGCCCTGGGACACGCCCGTGTCCCAGGCCGTGTCACCTAAAAATTCCTGTTTCAGAAATTTTGACTGTTACACAGAGTTTGAGTCTCTTCTTATGCATGAGTTCTATGAGAAGGAAGGTATCAGACATTGCTTCTCAGCTCCTAGAACTCCTCAACAAAATGGGGTAGCTGAAAGGAAAAATAAGACACTCATTGAAGCTGCAGGTACATTACTTGCAAATGCTTACATGCCACTATTCTTTTGGGCAGAGCCTGTGAACACTGCAAACTATGTCCTGAACAGAAGTCTGATACATAAGCTAATGAATAGGACTCCCTATGAATTACTAAAATGGAAGAAACCTAAAATAAACTATTTTAAAGTCTTTATTTGTATATGTTATATTCACACAAACAACAAAAGATATATTAGAAAGTTTAAGGCAAATGCTGAAGAGGGAATTTTTCTAGGATATTCCCAAGTAAGCAAAGCCTATAGAGTTTATAACAAATCAACTTTAAAAATTGAGGAGTCTATCCATGTTACTTTTGATGAAGCTAACATGTCTTGCAAGGAGAAAGAAATTTCTACCAGAAGGAACTTGCAGGTACATCACTTGTGTGAGAGTGTGGATGGACTAAACCTTACCCAAGAGGTTCCAACTCATCCTTCTCCACAAGTCATTGAAGAAAGTGAAGATGAAGGCATTGAAGGGAGTGATATTCCCTCAACAGCAAATATAATTCCACAGGAGGAATTAATTCCAAATGTTGTTGCAGAATCAACTCCACCAACTGATCTTGTCACACTTAGGGATCACCCCAGATCTCAAGTTATTGGAGACATATCAGCAGGTGTATAGACAAGGCATCAACTTAACCAAGATTTGATGCATGCTTGTTTTCTCTCTCAGATTGAACCTCTATCCATCCATGATGCAGAGCAAGATCCCCACTGGATCATTGCAATGTAGGAGGAATTAAATCAGTTTGAGAGATGTAAAGTTTGGGATTTGGTTCCAAGGCCTCAAGACTACCTAGTAATTGGAACCAAATGGGTTTACAGAAACAAGTTGGATGCACAATGAGTAATAGTGAGGAATAAAGTCATGCTTGTTGCACAAGGATATATGCAAGAAGAAGGAATAGATTATGACCAGACCTTTGCACCTGTTGCAATGTTGGAAGCAATCAGAATATTTCTTGCCTATGCAGCTTACAAGAGATTCAAGGTCTATCAAATGGATGTGAAAAGTGCATTCTTTAATGGAGTACTCAAGGAAGAGGTGTATGTTGAACAACCTCTAGGTTTTGTTTCTCTAACGCATCCCTCTTATGTTTACAAATTGCATAAAGCTCTCTATGGTCTAAAGCAAGCTCCAAGAGCTTGGTATGAGACTCTAGCCAGCTTTCTGTTAGAGCATAAATTCATTAGAGGCATTGTAGATAGAACACTTTTCACTAGACATCATAAGGATCAAATACTGTTAGTACAAATATATGTGGATGACATAATATTTGAGTCTACTGATTCAAAATTGTGCAAGAGATTCTCTGATCTCATGCATTCTAAATTTGAAATGAGTAGCATGGGTGAGCTTTCCTACTTCCTTGGTCTCCAAGTGAAGCAGCTCCCTGATGGCATCTTCATCTCCCAAGCTAAGTATGCTAAAAAGCTTATCAAAAAGTTTGGGATGGCTGATGCCTCAGCAAAGAAGACACCTATGGCTACAAATGCTGTAATTGATTCAGATGCACATGAGAAACCTGTGGATCAAAAACTATATAGGGTCATTGTTGGATCCCTGTTATATCTTACAGCAAGCAGACCTGATATCATGTTTGTCACATGCCTTTGTGCTAGGATCCAGGTGAACCCAAATGAATCTCACATTATTTTCTCAAAAAGAATTTTGAGATATATAAATGGTTGTTCTAGTCCAGGCCTATGGTATCCCACAGAATCAAAATTTGACTTAACTGGATACTCAGATGCTGATTTTGCTGGATGCAGGGTGGATAGAAAAGTACTTCAGGAACTTGCCAGTTCCTGGGTATGAGATTAGTATCCATGTTTTGTAAGAAACAGTCATTTGTATCTACCTCAACTGCTGAGGTAGAATACATTGCAGCAGGTAGCTGTTGTTCTCAGATGCTATGGATACAAAATCAATTACTAGACTATGGTATCAACTTAAATAATTCAACTCTACTTTGTGATAACACAATGCTATAGCCATAGCACAGAATCCAGTCCATCACAGTAGGATAAAGCATATAGACATTAGACATCATTTCATAAGAGAGTGTGTAGACAAAAACAAAATTAAGCTTGTCTATATCTACACTGATTTACAAAGGGCTAATATATTCACCAAACCTCTGGATGAGAGAAATCATCTCTTCTTTACAAATCAGCTGGGAATGATCAATGAAGAAGACTTAGTTTAGTTTAAGTATGCACTCGACGAATTTGCCAAAGTTCGTCGAACGGAGCTCGACGAACTATGAAAAGTTTGTGAGATATTCGTCGAATACAGGACGACGACCTCTCTGTGAGTGAAGTTGTTTTCATCGAACGGATATCGACGAATTCACTTCAGAAAACTTTCGTCGAACGGAGCTCGACAAAATGTCTTCAAATCTTCAGACAGAGCTCGACGAATTATTTGACTATTAATTATTTCGTCGATCTCAGGTCGAAAACTTTCTTAATTTTTGTAGAACGGAGTTTGTCGATTCATATTCTGGAAAACCTTATATCTAGAATTTTCTTCGACCTCCGTCCCGCGCTTTTTATTCTCGTGCACTTGATCGTCGTTTGTCTCACTTGCAGGTGATTTCAATGGCTATTCCAGCAGGTGCCTTAACCGGAATGACGTTTAACACGAGCATTGACGTCGACTTCGAATCCTTTCAACATTCAGATCCAATATTTTTGCATATACTGGAACTTTTGGAGGAACAGAAACTGAAAAATCTGATGTCAACAAGGATAAAACTGTCTACAACTGAAATCAGAGAGTGAGTTTATACATCTACATCAGAGGAGAACACTATGATCGGAACAATTGCGGGTAACTCTGTATCCTTATCTCCCGTTGTACTTACTGAGATTTTTGGATTGATTAATGGTGAAGAACAGTTAGAAATCGATTTATAAGAATATGATATGATGTTGAGTTTAATGGGTTATGCTGGAGATAACTCAAATAAGTTGTTAAAGAAACACATATCTGCCGAATACAAATGTCTGGCAGATATTATGGGCAAGGTCTTGCTGGGCAAGCACACTGCACATGACTACATCACCAAGCATCAATTAATGGTCATGTGTGCAGTGGTCAATAAAAATAAAGTGGATTGGGCACAGATCATTTTTGATCTTATTAAGAAAAGGTGTAATAAAAAGGAAGTTTGCTTTGGAAGGATCCTAGGGATCTTCCTGAAAGAAAAAGCTGATGAATCTCTGGTCTCACAGACCATATTCATTAATGTCAGCAAGAGGCTCACATGTACCTTGTTTGGCAGGTGGAAGAGGACCATTACCAAGCCTCTAAGGCTTCAACCTCTTCCACCCCAGCTTCTGAAAGCACCAGGGCTGTAAGAGTCACTTCCTACCCTGCTGAAGAGATCATCCCCACCTCTCCATCTCTTCCAGCAACTCAACAACCACAACAACAACAACAACTTCCACCACATCAACAACCAACACCCTCTGTTCCTACTTCTACTACAGTTACATCTTTTGCCACCTCTCCACCCCTAGATCTTACCAATATCCCCTCATCTCCTATTCCGGAATACCATCAACCCACTCCACCTCAATCACCTCAATCCCCCACTGATTTACCAGTTCCAACACCACCTTCATCTCCTCTTCCACTTCACCTATCCTCCATTCCAACTTTTGATCTTCTGACTTCCCCCCTCAATTTTCCTCCTCCTCCACATCCATCCACTCAGGATATCCACATGCATGATGTCCCTCCTCCATCATCTCCAACATCTATCATCCCTCAAAATGTCTCCACCCAACATTCTACTGAACCTTCTGCTACTCCACCTCTGGACCCCTCCACCATATATTCCATCATTGTTATCATCATACCCCTCATAAAATCAATCATAGCAGAGGTCATTATACATATTGCTACATCTATATCTACTCTCTCTGCTCAACTTTCTGCCTTCACTGCTGCCCCATCTTCATTCAGTGGCCTGGCTCTAGTATACACTGAAATCAGGCAGGGAGAGATGCTTAATGAAGAAGCTGCAGCACCTCCAGCAGAAGCAGAAATCTCAGCTCCAGCAGCTCCAGTAACAGCAGAGGCAGAAGCACTACTAGCAAATACAGATTTAATTCCAGGGGATGCAGATTTTATTCCTAATGATAGCGATTTAATTGATTTGATTCATTTCATTGAGACTGATATGGACCTTGATGAGTCAGCCCCTGAAGAGACAGTTGCTGAAGACATTCTTTCTGTTTCTGAATTCATAATTAATCACACAGTAAACTTAGTTGATTTATTGAAAAGTTTTGATACTGCCTTTCTGAATTATATTCCAACAGTACCTACTAAGCCATCCTTGGCTATTGTACCATATACTCCTCCAATCTCTCCAAAAGTTGCTAAACAACTTAGAGATAGTTTTGTTATTTCAAAGCCAACAGTCTTGCCATCTCCAAAATAAGTTATTTCTGTTCCAACATTTGTAATGGATAACTCACCCAAACCAAATCTGGATGATTTGATTTTGGCTGATATAGAAGAAGAAAGTAAGGCAGCTACTGAAAGCACTGTTAGAACCAGTTATCCAGTCTCTCCTATGTCTTCTTCTCCTGGTCCTGTTGAAGTTTCTGCTCAAGCTCCTGAAAAGCCAATCATTTCTGTTGAGGCTCTAAAAGTACTCAATGACCTATATAATAACCCTCGGGGATCAGATAATGATAGTGATGATGATGAGGATGAGGAAGATGATTCAGATGTTGAACCTAAGAGTAAGCAAGTATCCAAGAAAAGAAAAGCCCCTCCTCCTCCTGCTCCAAAGCCAAATCCAAACAATGACACTCCCTATTATATTCTCCAAAAGATAACTTCATACAAAGGGATGCCATCTTGGATGTGGTTATCCAAAAATCAGCAGAAGGAGAGGAAAAAAAGCAGAAGGTACTCTCCTCCTCCAGTTCAAAGATTCAGAAAAGATTCACCTCCTCCAGCTGCTGGTGCTTCAAGCACATCTTCTCAAAGATCTGCCTCACTTCAAACATATCAAAGGCACCAAGAGAGATCATATGGAAGCAGCCAACACAGGCAATACTCTTCAGGAAAGCAACATCAGCAGCAACAACAACATCAACAGCAGCAACAACATCAACAACAACAACAACAATCCACTGAACATCAACCACCTGAAGGCTCTAAAAGTCCATCTTCTCCTCCTGTTCCTTTTGAAGATCCTGAAACAACTACTACTGATAGAATGGCCAGGTTTCAGGAAATTGTAGGTCTTTCTATGATTAACAAAGCCAAAGCTGAAGGAAAGGATCCTTCTGAATATTCAATAATGTCAAAGTATAGGAAAGAGGAACTTAAAAGATTTGGTAAAGCAAACAAGTTTTTCAATGTTGATGACTACATGAAGTTGCACCCAGAAGCAGGTCTCCCCAGAGCTACATCTTTGAAGATTATAGGGGTTGCTGACATGACCATGACAAAAGTGCAAGCTTCAAATCCCAAAAGAGAGATTGTGTTTACAAAGCCTGGAGAGAATAGCAAGCAAGAAATGCCAAAGGAATAGAAATAGAAGAAGTAAAGGTTGAACTCTTTTGTTTTCTACAATTATATATAACTGTTCTATATTCTGAATAAATCTTATGTATATATATATCTGCTGTATGTGTTAGTGATCTCTGCCAGATATATGCTTTTTTTGCTTTGTTTATTTTTCAATTTTGATTTAAGTCTGTAATTAGTGACCTCACCCAAATAGGGGGAGATTGTTGGATCCCTAGTAAGATTTGGGCTAGGTTCACTAAGTTAGGATCATATGACCCACAATGTATAGCCAGGGCCATAGTTGTGTCTTAGAATCTAGGCCAAGTCCTTGGAGTCAACAACACATGGACCAACTATCAACAAGACTGTTAGAGACTCAAGACATAGAAGATTTCAAGACTCTATAAAGTGAGTTTGACGTTCGTCGAACTCAGGTCGATGATATGTCGATGATTGTCGCCTTAGATATTGAAGTATGGGGAATGATAGAATAATGCTACGCTCCACCTACAACAGTAGTTGGAAGTGTTAGTATGGAAATACCTAAGGACAAATGAGATGACAATGATAAGCTAAGGTGTAAAAATAACGCTAAAACAATGAACGCTTTATTCTGTGTGTTAGATAGAACTGAATTTAACTGAGTATGTGTCTGTAAAACTACGTATGATATTTGGAATTTACTTGAAGTTACTCGTGAAGGTACATCGCAGGTGAAGGACTCAAAGCTTTTCCAGTTAGAGTCAAAATTTGAAAAGTTCAAGATGGAGGTTGATGAAGGCATAGACTCATGTACACGAGATTCAGCAAAATAGTGAATGACTCTAAGGTCCTTGGAAAAAGTTTTTCAAACGGTGATTTAGTGAGGAAGATTCTTAGATCGCTTCCCCTGAAGTTCAATACAAAAGTGATTGTCATCTCGGAGTCGCACTATTTAAAGACTCTTCAAATTGAGAAGCTTATAGGAAATCTGAAAACTCATGAGGTGGAACTAAGGATTCAACAACAAGAGTATAATTTGGAGCCAAAGAAGAATGCATTGGCGTTGAAATCCAAGAAGGAAGAGAAGAGTGAGTCTAATGAGAATGATGAAGAAAGTGAGGAAAGCCTGTTTGTCAAGAGGTTCAAAAGGTTTATGAGAAATCCTGAAAGAAGAAATTCTTTCAAAAAGTTTTTCAACAAGAAAGGAAAAGCCAAAGCTGATGGAGAGGATGATGAAGAGAGTCCACCACCTGAGTGTTACCATTACAGAAGAATTGGACATATCAGGAGCAAGTGCCCAAAATATCTGAAAGAGCTGAAAGAGAAGAGACACAAGAAGAAGGATAAGAAGAAAGTTCTTAAGCCTGAAACTTAGGATGATGCTACATCTGAGGATTCGAGCGAATCAAGTTCAGAAACTGACGAGGTGGCCAATATGTGCTTGATGGGAAAGAGCATCTCATAATCTGATGACGAGAGCAGTGTCCAGAGCGATACTGAGATAACTCCTCCAACATATGATGATTTATATTCTGAATTTCTAAAAACTTGTAAATATTTTGACAAAAGCTTAAATGAAATCAAGTTGCTCAAATCTGAAATTAACGTTTTGTTAAAAGAAAATAAAAAACTTATAACTGAATTAAAAGTACTTCAGAAGCAGAAAATGACTTGTTAAGAGGACTGTCACTCTTTGATAAGGATACTAGAACTAGAAAAGAATCTTGCTAAATCCCGACTTCATGTTGATTCCCTTATAAAGAAAAAGGTGGGTTAGGAAGATCTCTAAAATTTTCTCAATCTCAAGTAGAAGGTAGTAAACAGTTCTTTGCTAACCGGTGCGGTGCATTAGTCGCTGAAAACACCACCTTGAGAGCCCGAGTTCGTGATTTAGAAATGACCATTAAAAAATTTTGAGCGGGCCGAAAATCACTGAATTTGATTTTGGCGAACCAATGCTATGGTTCGGCAAAATTCGGGCTCGGATAAACTTCTGGAAGCTATCGTCCGACGATAACCACTATCGCTGGAGATAGCAAAAATTTCTAAAAATTAACTTTTTCGGGTAAAAACTCAAAATCTGTTGTCACTAATACTTCCAGCAAGAATTCTCAAAATGTTTTGAAAAATCCTTCGACTTCTTTTATCATGTGTGTCAAATGTAATAAATTTGGTCATGTTGCGGACTAACTCGATGCCCCGGTCGGGCCGAATTTGTTCGAACCGTCTTAGCTCACGAGGCGGTTGAGCGCGCACACAGTCAATGAAAGTAGAAAGTTGACACAAGATTTGATGACGTGGAAAAACCCCTTAAATGGGTAAAAAACCACGTGACCGGGTCTGTGCCGATCAAATTCCACTAGATTCCGGTGATTACAGTGTGTTGGAGAATCGGGGCGACATGCCACTCCCGTTACAACTTGGGGAAGAGAGACTACGACCCCCGACGGGCAACCGACTGTGCCGCGAGAGTAACTTGGGTGTTGAAATGCGTGGGATGACCCTGGTGCTCTGGCGCATGCGGTTGCGCACACCTGCTAGCGATGGTTGCCTTCTTCCTTTGGCTTTCTCTGGAGCGTTGGTGGCCGCAGGTGGCCGCTGGTGGCTGCCAGTGGTTCACGGCGATAGGAGGCCGACTCGAGGGAGGAGGCAGTCGAGCTCTCTCCTGAGGAAGAAGAAGACAATCCGGAGAAGGGAAAAGGTCCCGAATGAAGAGGCCCTGGGGTCCCTTTTATATCCTTCGGGGGAGGATCATGGCGGGCCCCACCACTCAAGTAGTGGGTTAGTGGGTGGTTACCCTCTTAATCTGATGGCGAGGAGAGCCTCCCCTCGATCGGACGGTGGGGAGGTCGTCCACGGCGACAGGCCGCCACGGCGGCGGGCGGCGATGGGCGGCCGAAGGTGGTGGTCAGTGGCGGTCGCCCGGCGGCGGTCGCCCGGCGGCGGTCGCCCGGCGTGCGGCGGCGGCAAGCGGTGGCGGGCGGCCGCCGGCGGCGGGCGGCGGCAGTTTCCCCCTAAAGGGGGTGGTTTTGAAGAGAGAGAGAGAGTGGGCCTCACCCCCCATGTTCTCCTCATCATGGGAGGTGGGGTTGACTCGTCAATCCCATGATCTCTCATTTTGGTGGGAGATCATGGGGGAAACTTCCTTACAAATCATGGTGTAACTCATCAGGTCACATCACTCACACTTGCGGGAATACATGCCACTGTATTGTTAAATAAGTCTGGGTACCTATAGTTTACACCTATATTATGCGAGGAACTACTTGGGTAACCAGATCTTTACTCTCATCCTATTTCTAGGTGTGTTGGCAGACTAAGGACAAGGAAGATATGTGGTACTTTGACTTAGGATGTTCTAAGCACATGACATGTATCAAGTTAAAGTTCTTTAGCCTAGAAATGAAGAAAGGAGTAGTAGTTATTTTTGGCGACAACAGTAAAGGAAAGATCATTGGCATTGGAGTAGTAGGTAACAACTCTTTTACTATATCAAATGTTTTGTACATGAAAGGTTTAAAACATAATTTAATTTCTATAAGTCAGTTATGCGATATTGGTCTAAATATTTTATTTAACTCTTCTACAAACCTTTGCAAAATTTTGATTCCAAAATAAATAATGTTGTTTTACTACACCAAAGTCTCAAAATGTTTATATGATAAAATTTCATGATCTCTCACTTTCGTCTCTAAAATATTTTATGTCCAAAAATGAGGAGTTAAATTTATGGCATAGGCGACTTGGTCATTCTACTACCAAGTTAATTTTAAAATTGTCAAAAGATAAATTAATCAAAGGATTACTTGTTTTAAGTGAAAATTTTCAAAGGCATTATTCAAAAGCAAAAAAATTATGTCTGCCACTAGACCTTTACAATTGATACACATTGATTTGTTTGGTCCTATTACTACACAAAGTTTAGGAGGTAGAAAATACACTTTTGTTTTAATTGATGATTATTCTCATTTTTGTTGGACAATTTTTTAACATCAAAATCTGATACATTCTTAGAATTTACAAAATTATGTATACATATTCAAAATGAACTTGATTTAAAATAAAATACATTCGTTCAGATCATGAAGGTGAATTTGATAACGATAGGTTTGTTTTTTTTGTAATGAGTTGAGAATTAAACATAAATTTTCCGCTTCTTGCACACCGCAACAAAATGGTGTGGTAGAGAGGAAAAAAAGACTCTTCAAGAACTAGTTCGCACTATGCTATCTGAATACAAATTATCTAGATTATTTTGGGCCGAAGCTATAAATACTGCATGCTATGTTATTAATTATGTTATGCTTGGATCTTTTTGAAATTAACGCCTTATGAATTATATTTTCAAAAGAAACTGAATGTATCTTATTTTAACTAATAATCTTGTTCATCATTCTAGATCTAAACATATAGATGTTTGCCATAATTTCATTAGAGATCATATAAAACAAAATTCAGTAAAGGTTAATTTTATAAGCATAGATTCACAGCTTGCGGACATTTTCTCAAAACCACTTCCAGATTCCCGTTTTTCAATGTTATGACTAGAATTAAGAATCCTAGACATTTCAAGCTGATGAATTAACATAAATATTATAACAAAAAATTTTAATTCAAAAACAAATTTTAATTAACAAAAATTAAGATTAAAATAACAAGCCTATTACATCATAATTATACTGAACATCACACAAAAATGTCGCATCATAGTCTATTAAAATTATTACAATACTTGTTCATCACAGAAATAGGAAATAAAATGAAATTCATTATCACCTTGCGATATTGGGTGTCTCCTGGCGATATCTTCCAAAAGTCATTTTCTGCTAAAAATCTCAGAAGTCTCTGCTGTCCCCAATACTGGTATCTTCCTGGTCTTCTGTCGAGCTCTGACCGCTGCTTCTAGTTTGACGAGGTCGACACATTGATTGTCGTGGAGTCTCCACGATCGGATTTTCCCACTCTTCCGCCTCTGCTGGAGTTGGTTTTAGCTTGAGACTCTTTGTCAGAAATTTGATAAATTTCTGCATTTCAGTATGGTGTTTCTTTACTTCTCTTTTATGCTCCTCGAATGACTCTCGCAAGTCATCCAATCCCTCCCATAGTGATCCACCTCTTGGTAGTGGTGGATTTCAAATACTTGTTGAAGGTCCACTACTACGTATGGATCCACCTCGAGACGCACGAGCACCATTCTGTGAGATACCAGTATGGAAAATTGTAGGTGCACAATCGTCAAAGTAAAATTCCTGGTTGATCAACTGTATTTCTTGTATAGGATACGTTGGATGATTGCACCCATCAGTAGTGTGTTTGAATTTTCTTCTACATTGGATTCTTAAGTCTATACGTGTACCGAATAATGGATAAAATCAAGTCTGCCACGTCAAACGTCTCCCTCTCCAGGATCATGTATGTCACATAACTCAATTGAGTCGTTATTTTTCTAGTGCCCCCGGATTTGAGCATAATTGTATGTCTCAGAATATTTTGCACTAAACGTGCATCCAAGATGAGTGTGGTAGTGGGCATCCAAGGTGAGTGCGGCAGTGGACTAGATTAGGTTTTTCATGGAATTTTCATGTAAAACCATATTCAACAAAGTCCAATCTCTATCTGTTATGTAGTTTTCCACTACATCCAGCACGTAGTCACGCTCTATAAGCCCAAACTCATCTATTAAATCATAGTGAGTTATTTCCACAGTTTGTCCTTGGATTTTAGATCTAACTCTGCCATTCAATTCAGTAAAATTCGGATCTCTTAAGTGGTTGTAAAATTCCCTAATTAAAACTGAAGAAAACATGTATGGCAGTATAACTGATATTATACCTGCCATTGCCAATAGATAATATATGTGTGCATGACAGACTTGATCAAACTCAATCACTTTCCCCACACCGATGTTTGCATTTTCGATCCCAGGAAATGTTTGATACGCGGAGTGTGTATCACTGCATGTGCTCCTCTTGACCTTAGGACTTGAAGTCATACCTGAAAACAGTAATAAACCTGATTTTAGAAACTTCCACGATATCGCCGGGCGACGGTAACTATTGTCGGCGATATCAAAAAATCATTCAATATACTGTTTTAACATGCATTCTCTCAAATCAACATTCCTACTTCCTAGATATCAACAAAAACCACTTATTCACGGGTTGACTTTACAAAATTTTAAAATAATTTTTTTACTATTCATCATATTCTTCCCCAAAGTTTCATTTTTGTTAAGCAAACCATCATGAAAGGTTTAGATCTATGCTTTTATATACTTCGGCTTCCTAGATCTAAGGTTCCACTACACCTATTTCATGGATCTATGCCCTCTTCACCCAAAACTACAACTTTAAACCGCATACCTAATTCTAGCAAAAACAACCTAAAATTTGAAATTTTCTCCCCCAAAACTTCATGAAAGCTTCCCACAATACATTTGAATCAACAAATCCTAAAGGAAGGGGACCAAAATTTCATAATCATACCTTAATTTGAAGGTTTCGTCGGGGTCGGGTTGGTCTTTTGCTCGAGGTCTTCAGGAAAAAAATGATCTAAACGGTACTTTGACTCCATATCTGGCATTATTTATAATTCTGCGCTATCGCCGATCGACGATATTTGATATCGCCTGGCGATAGCCCAAAATTGCTAATGTGTTATTTTTTGTCATCATATTGTTATGCCTACACCATAGTCTTCCTTTATCGTGTTTAGGCAATTTACAATGTATATTCTATTATATTGGGTTACCTTAAATATTAAGTCATATTCAAATTTTTATTATCATTTTGTATATACAACACTTCTAGTGTATTTTAATTAAGAAATTGTTTTCACATGTCTCTAAGTATGAGAAATATTTTTTTATGATAATGCACTTTTACACACAATTGTGAAAAATTTTATATGTATTTACAATTACCGCCTATGTGAATTGTGAGTGTTCTACCATAACTACTGAAAAGTCATGATGAAACTCTTGCTTTATCCTTGTTTTCTTTGCACAATTCATATTTGCTTATCATATATTGCCGCACAAGTGAATTCAGAATCATGTATCAAACCAAAAGGAAAAAAATACAAAACAAATAAAAAAACAACAAAAAACACAAAAAAAAGGCTGACAAGGAACCTCCACTAAGCTCTACTCACCCTCCTGATAAGTCTTCATAAGCATTGTGAGCTTGAACACTTTAGACGGAATTGTCAAGTGTCTTGTGTAATCTTTATATACATATTCATTTAATATTTGTGCTCTAAATTCTTGAGTATAAGTACGAATAATTGTGTATATTTCTTGGTTAGATTTTTTAACATTTTCATGTTCATGTACGTTTTAAATTTCTACATATGAAATTTTTCTCTAACTTTCACTTGTACACAGCATTATCATCTCTAACATTTCTTCTCATGAGAATTGGACCGTAAATGATTCTAATTATGTTCCCTAATGTATATAATTATGATATAACTGTATGAATTCATCAATGTTCGTGTACACTCACACTCATCGTTTCAAATACATTGTTTCACATGTACTACACTTGTTTTTCACTTTGTAATATTAGCCTATTTTGCTTTCGCATACCCTCTATGCACTTGTTTTTCTTGTTTTGCTTTACCATTTTCTCTTTTTTTATCATAAGTTTCGTTCTCACATTTCTTTTGATAATACCAAAAGGGGGAGAAATTTCTGAGAAATCATTCATTCAGTTTAAACCTTTCAGTCAGTTCACTTTAACACCAACACCAACATTTTACTTCAGTGCCACTTCCAGTGCTCTATTTAGGGGTAGTACACATGTAGGGGGAGAGTAACATCTAAATGTAGTTTTGTGCACATACAAATGCTTAGTCTTGCTCATCACATTTACTAACACGTTATAGGTCATTCATGATTTCTTTCTAAGTGGATTTGTTATTATCAAAAGGGGGGAGATTGTTGGAGCATGTGTTCCACTTTTCTTGGTTTGCTAATAACAAATCTTGTTTGTGTTTGATTATCGTGTGTTTATTATGTGCAGATATAACAGGTCTAACACTCAAATCATTTTTGGCTTGGATTTGGGATTGCAAAGAAAAGATAAGGTGATATCGCCTGCTGATATCCAATATCGCCACTTGGCGATAGCTTGCAAAACAGTTACCGTACGATCTCCACAACATTCAGTTAACATCGATATCTCCTGACGATATCGATATCGCTCAGGCAATAGCGCGCGATTGGCCACGACTTATTCATCCCGTAGATGTTTCGAATCCATGGGACATGTGGCAGCCAGATAGGATATCGTTGGCAGGCGATATCTAGTATCACCAGCGATATCGCCAATATATATATATATATATATATATATATATATATATATATATATATATATATATATATATATATATATATATATACACGACTCATTTTTTTTATGGAGATCACTAATTTCAAATTTTGAAGTGTTCCTTCCCGTGCATCCTGTCCAGAGAGCTCAAGCATCTAAAAAAACTTCATCTTCCCAAGAAGGTTCAAGAACGAAAGAGTGACGATTTGTACGCAGCATCTCAAGAAATCGTAGCAAGCATTCTTCGGCACCTTCAGTGTTTCATTTAGAGGAAGTTTTCATTCTGAAAGTTATTCATTGTAATTCTTTATTTTTCATTGTAATCAATAGAGGAAATCGTCGCCTTGTGCGTGGGTCCATGTGTGGCTTAGGAGAAAATCACTGCATTGTGCGTGTTGTCTAGGTCCTTGTGTGACTTATGGTATTTTCGTCGCCTTGTGTGCAGCGACTAGATCGTGGTGAGATCTAGGGGGAGACTAGTAGCAAGATCTAGGGAGAGATACACTATAGCCAGCCGATTCTTGGTAGAAGGATCGGTGAGGAAATCGAAGAGTTTATTTTTCATAGCCTTGATCTCTAGCTTTATAGAGAATCTTTGTACTTTGTTTGTAATAGTTTTTAAATAAACTATAGTCATTTATGTTCTTCTGATTTACTAAGTATTTATAATTGGTTAGGAGAAATTTGTTAATGGACTCACCACCTAGACCGATTTACACCCAAATGAACTCACCACCTCAAAGTAATCTCTTTAACACCTCCCTAACCCTAAAGGGGAGGCAATTGACTAATGGACTTATGGCTAGGTCAACCAAGTTGGCCAAATTGATCAAAGTCAACCCTAGCACAACATAGGTCAACTCAACCCGAATCGGCTTGATTACACTTCTTATGGTCAAATTGACCTCACCCATAGCCTTATAATATCATTAGGGGCCAGTGGACCCAAAAGCCCATCATGTGGGTGTTAATTTCTTCAATTTGTCCAAAGTCAAATCTAGGCCAATTTTTCGTTAAACCTACACCTTTTGGACAAATTGGCCCAATTGGGGTCCCACCTTGGCCCAACCAACACAAGTCAATCATGGTCAAAGTGGAGCCTAAATGAGAGGAATAAAGGCTCAACACATTTCCTATAAGTTAAGGCTTGGAACAAGACCCAACCTACAACCCACTAAGCTTATGAATTTAATTATTTTGATTAAGGAATTAATTGGATTAATTATTAAAGAAATTTTCATTTATTAATGGTGTAATGAAGTAAATTCATGGAGGGAGGCCATGGGGCACAACCTTCATCTCTCCTAAGCACCCATCCATCTCCCCAAATCCTTGGGGACAAATTCATCATTAATCCAGGCCGGCCACCATCAAAGAGGGCCTTTAATGGTCATGGCTGAAACCCCCATAGCTTGGATCTCCTATATATAGCCCCACATAGGTCCATTCGACCCTTTCATCACCTTTAGAATCCCTCAAGCAGTCAAAATCGACTCTTGGTTCACTGCAATCGGTGGAGAATCGGATTCGGGAGGAGGATTGCCAGAAAACACCTCCATCATGGCCACCCGCCGGAGTAGTCGTCTCCAAGCCCGGAATTAGGCACGTTTCTCCTCCTCTCCCCTTATGCTAGAATCCTAGATCCCTAGGTTGAGAAATTGGGCTCAATTGAGCTTGTTCCAAGTGAGAAATTTGGAGAAATTTCCATGAAAATGTGAGGTGTTGGGTTCGCCGGAAAACACCTCCTCCGACGGCCAAACCACCACCGGACGATAGTCACCACCTCAACGAAGGTGGTGGTGGCAGTGGCCGGCTGGGGATGTGGTTGGTTGGCCAGGAAATAGCCTTAAAAGATGCTCCAGTTTCGGGCAATCAAAGTCGTTGGCTCAAGGAAGAAGATGACCAGGAGACACCTGATATGCTTTAAGATTTGTGCAGGTATAAAATTTATACGATATAGTTTGTATTAATTTGTCACACTTTTACATAGTTTTTCAAACAGAAATTAATTCCTCTTAGAGGCATATTCATGAAAAATGCAAAACATAAAAATTGTAGCACTTTGTCTTAGCTTGAATTAGGGACTTGAATCACCCATTTGGAGCAATGTAGATTCCTGTAGAGCAGTTTTAGTGGGATTGGTCTTTAGGAGGGGACAACCCATATTTCTTAAATAACTTTTAAATGGTTAAAGTTATGAGGCTAAAATTTGGGACATGTATGCATGTTGCCTAGATACAACTTCTATCCAAAAATGGAAGTTTTTGGACAACATTTTCCTATAGTTTTAGGTAAAATATGATTTTCCAAAAAAGTAAAATATTTTGGTGAAAAATAATTATAATGACTCCAAATTTTGGTCGGAGTCTGAATATGGCAATATAAAGCCCTGGTAAAAATTCCAAGTCATTTGGAGCTCTGCATGTTGGTGTATTTCAATGCAAGAGGTTATTGTACAACCCCGGGTTCGTCGATCGGGTCCGCCGAGCCAGGCGAGCGGACTAGGCTGCCCGGCCCGCACCAAAATAGCATGCAAGGGGCAGGCCGCGGGAGGCCAGCCCGCTCTCGCCCAGGTCGAGTAGGCAAATCATGCGAGTTGGCCCCTTCACCCCTCTCGCTCGCTCAGAATTCGTCGAGCAGAGTTTGTGTCGTCATTCGTCGAGCAGAGTTTGGGTCGCCATTCGTCGAGCAAAGTTTGGGTCGCCATTCGTCGAGCAGAGTTTGGGTCGCCATTCGTCGAATAGAGTTTGGGTCGCCATTCGTCAAACAAAGTTTTTCGGTCGGCATTCATCGAACTGGTATTCGGGGGTAGGTTCGACGAGTCCAAGTTAGTGAGCCCTCCTCCGAGGCTCCAAGCCTGGCCGCCAGCCCGCTCTCCTATGCGCGACTCGGCTGTCGGCCCGCCTCGACACGGATATTGGCGGTTCGCGGCGGCCCGGCTCGCGCTCGCCCAAGAAGAGTAAGCGAGCCGCAGGAGCCAGGTCGCACCCGCCTCCCGCGATGGGAGAGTAGTGGCGAGCTGACCTTCATATCCCTAGGGTGGGCCCGGTAGAGGCCCCGAGGTAAAATTACCTGGATGTCCTCCCCATGGGTGCGAATAGCTTGTTGGAACAGCGGAGCTACGCTGTTGGCAGACCAAGTTGGACTACGCATAGCTGTTCAAAACAGCGGAGGTTGGCTATTTGCAGGCCATTTTCAGAATTCTATAAATAGAACCCAAGGGGCACCTCAGAAGGCACGCTTTCATACTCACTAACTCCTTAGTCCCCTAGTGCTTTCTGAGGTAGCCTTAGCTCGGTCTGTGGCTAAGGAGGGGAAATACTCTCAGGTCTTCCGGGTGTGTGGTGGGTCCTCCCCGCCGAGCCCTTGGGTCAGTTTTTTCCTTGTTCCCCTTTTTATTTTGCTTGTAGGAGCGAAGTAGGTGCGCGATGACCCCTTCCCCGAGGGTGAACTCCACAGTTGACCAGATTTCGGTTTCAACATTTTGGTGCGGTGAGCGTGGAACGTGGTCAGTACAGAAAAGCTTCAGCGAGCTCAATTACAGGAGGACAGGGATCTGACAGGCCGGACTCGCCACCTACCCCCCCCCCCCCCCCCGCCACCTCTGGCCACGGTGGGGATGTTTGAAGATCTCAGGAATGAGGTGCTGGGCCTCGTCAAGTTCGCGCTCGGCATGCAGGCCGAGTGCTCGACTCCGGCAATCCAGATCGCAGCCACCCCTTCTTTAGGCGAGGATGCCCCCGGCAGGCGAGCTGGGAAGGAAGTGGTCGAGGAGGACCAAGGGTGCGAGCTCCCCGGGCGAGAGCTCTTCCTCGGCTCGGCAGGCAGAGGTCGGCTCAGCGATCTGAGCCCGCGAGATGCGCCAGCTCGCTCGATAGGGGGAGGCAGCCCGTTCAGCGAGTTGGTCTCTTCAGCTCCAGTTCCAGAAGGGTTCAGGGAACCCGAGATGTCCTACTACACCGGGAAGGGAGACCCGATCCAACACGTCCAGTGGTTTGAGGATGTGGTCTTGATCTGGCAGATGTCGGATGGGTTCAAGTGCCGACTCTTCGCCATCACCCTCAAGGAGAAGGCGAGGGAGTGGTTCCATCAGCTGCCGGCCAGCTCCATCTACTGTTTCGAGGACCTGCGCCGAAGGTTCATGCTGAGGTTCACTACCTCGAAGAGGAGGAAGAAGGAGTCAGAGTCCATGTTCCTCATCAAGTAGGGAGTGAATGAGATGTTGGGGAGCTACGTGGATCGGTTCCAGGAGGAGGTCACCCAGGTCCAGGAGATGTCGGGTCATAGTTTGATGATGTCTTTCACCCTGGGCCTGCAGCAGGGTTTCTTCAGGATGGAGTTGAAGAGAATACCCCCCCCCCTCTCCTACGAGGAGCTGATGGAGAGGGCGGCGAGAGAAGTTGACGGGGAGGCGTCAAATCCGGAGTTCTACCGGAAGCTGGCAAGATGGGCCACGGAGGAAGAGAATGAGCTAAGAGGAGGAAGAGGACAAGAGGAGAGGAGAGGGGAGCCCCGGCAGAGGGAGCAGCGGCAGCTCTAGGGGCAGCAACAGCCCAGGTGGGGGCGTCAGGAGCCCGATCGTCGGCTAGGCTGGAGGCCCGAATGGCCAGGGCAGGGGCCGCAGAGAGGGTACCAAGGAAGGGACCACCACCGGGGGGGCAAGATCAATTCCGCCCCCCGGGTTGGAGGCAGGCCCAGCGGCCTCGACTCCCCGATCAAGAAAAGGCCATGGCCATAGCCATTGGGGAGAGGAGGAGAGTAGCAAGGAGAAGGAGGAGAGAGGTTAGGGTGGAGTTGCCTTACTGCGACTTCCATCAAGAGGAAGGGCACGCCACAGCCACGTGCCCGGAGTTCCTCAAAATGAGAGGGAACAGGGAGCAGCAGCAGCAGGGGCGTCAGGAAGTGAGGATCGAGGAGGCCCTGCCTCGGGCAGAGGAGGACCGTTGCGAAGACTGGGTGGATGTCGGGACCCACTGAGGGATCAGAGTGATCCACGGGGGGAGGGGGGGTTGAGGCTTCCCGGAAGGCAAGCCTCCACACCATGTATCGCTGTAGCGTTGGCTCCACATCCCAGACCCCGCCCCCAGAGGAGAGGATCACCTTCTCGAGGAGCGATATGGCGGATCATGAGGATCCTTTTTGCGATGCGTTGGTCATCCAGACAGCCATCGAAAATTTTACCGTCTCCAGGATCCTCGTCGACAACGGAAGCTCCGTCAACGTCGTTTTTAAGAAGGCGTTTGACGCGATGAGGGTGGATACTCGTCCAAACAGTAAAATGTAAAACATTTTTTGTAAGAACACAATGTAGATTTTTCAGACAGTATAATCGTTTCAAAATGATTTTTAGACAACTCTAATTATACGACTGATTTCTTATCACAGCTTTTTTCACCATCACTGAATTACTTGATCTAGTGTTTGAATCAACCATTCAAGGAGGTCATGAAACTTGTGTTTTCGAGCAGATAGAGTTGTCCGCCGCACAATTTTATAGCATTACTTTCTTCAAATTACAGGATAAGTTTAGAGAAGTATGTCGCCCCAATGGATCCTACTTCTTATGTCAATACGAAGGTGAAGGGTCTGTTTCTTGAGGAACGCTATAATTTCTACTTCGCTCGAGAGAATGTCAGGATCTCCAACGCAATGTATCATTTATTGTGTTTCGCAGTGTTGTAGCCACTGTTGGGGTCGCGGCAGGGTTGCCTAAATGCTGTACTACGAATGATCAAGAGCTCGTCTAACGCAATGTATCTCCAACGCAATGTATCATTTTGTGTTTCGCTGAGCGTTGTAGCCATTCTGTTGGCGTCGCAGCGGGGTTGCCTAAGCGCTCTACTACGAATGATCAAGCGCTCTTGTCTAACGCAATGTATCTCCAACGCAATGTATCATTTATTGTGTTTCGCAGAGCGTTGTAGCCACTGTTGGGGTCGCAGCGGGGTTGCCTAAGTGCTCTACTATGAATGATCAAGAGCTCTAGTCTATGTATTTGTGGCATTCACATCAGTTCAAGAAGGAGACTTTCCCAGGAGGGCAGAAGTCTAAAGAAATGGTTGTTTAGCATTGTTGATCTGCTTGGGGAGTCATTTGCCTAAGTTTTGTTGGAAGCATGAATTTAGGTCACAAGAGTAGGACTAAACTGTCCTTCAAGTCAATCACAAGAAACAGGTGACGTACAGCCCCCACAACAGGGGTCGTGATGGATCCATCCAAAGTTCCAAACTCCAGCAAATTGCATGGAGCTGGAAGCTTTTTTCTCCCTCTCCCACCTACAATGATGCATCACTTTCGCGCATGTACGATCATTGTCAAATTGTGAAAGCTTTATATTGGAAAAATAAGTTCCCATCAGCCTAGCGGCCAAATGCCGTACAGGCCGGCTTGCCAAATACATGGCAATGTCTGTGATGGGGCTCTTGCAGTCGATCCCCATCTATAGATAGTTTGGGAGGATATTATCATGAACACTGTCTGTTATGCACTTGCAGCGCTGCCGGTGCAGCACTGCAGGCATGGGCGGATTCAGAGGAGGGCTCGAGGGAGATCCCCCCCCCCCCCCCCCCCAATTATTTTTCAAAATGATTAGTGGATTTGAATTCCTCTTGTTGAGGGAATGAATTTTAACATCTTATATGTCAAAAACGGTGACCAGATGAGGAAGAAATATCTCTGATAAGATGGAAGTGCTTAAAATTTTTTTTTTTTGAGGAAGTTAATGTCTATCCTCTCTTGTTAAAATTTCGAAAACCCAATGACACATTTCGATGGTGAGGGGCGGACATAGGTAAAAAATAGTGTACACTCGACGCACTTGAGTTGAGTTCATCTAAGAGTATCATGTTTACTGTTTGATGTTTGATCAACTACAATGATACTTCAAAATTTTTTTGAAAAAATGCTCATTTAATTTAAAAAGATATAATAAATGTTTATTTTATTTCATTTAAAAAAATTGTGCACCTCCATTATCAATTTCTTGAATCCGCCACCAACTTCAGGGGCCATGTTTTCCTTTTAGTTGTAGTAGATCGGTTTTCAAAGTACAACCACTTCATTCTAATTGCATGCACGGCTTTTCGCCGCCCGTCATCAACAACCGTGACCCATCTTCATCAGCTCGTTGTTCTACACTGCCGTCATACATGTGCCAGACAAATGTAAAATGGATGTTGTTGAGATTGAGACGAAGCATTTTGCCAACTCAAATTCCATCGCCCGGACACATCAATGGTGTATCTTATAGTCGAGGGGGCAAGGTACTGGTTACGAGTGACTCGCACAACAAATGCTAGTCGACACCGCTAACATCTGAAACCGATAGCTTGCCAATAGATCATTTCTCATGACCAAGCGCATCTGGATAATTGTCGAACCTTCTAGAAGGCCTTGCCACTGACCTGTCTCCGCTCTACATTCTCGGGTTAAAGTCCAAGTCGCACGGTCTGCCCCCTATTTCCGCAATCCCCATTGTATCTTCATTTTTGGTTTATTTTCCTGTATTATTGAATAATATGTAAACATACCCTATTTATAGGAGTGTGAAGGCGAGATTAAGGTATCGTCAGGGAAACCGATCTTGGAGGTAGTCGCGGACCCAACGACATTATCTTGGAAGAAAATGACAACCTCTTCCCCTCGCCATCTTGCATCCAAGGATACTTATTTACTCCAATTTCGTTTTTCTTCATCATTTGCACTAGATCTATCAGTAATTTTTTAATGAATTGTCTAAGTCTCTATAGATCCCATGTCATGCATTCAATAACCTTAAAATTCATTTAGGCTTATATGCCTTTGGCACGGCGGTTCAGGTCGTAAACACCCAACCTCACCTAATAAATTTATTCACTTTAATGTGCAAAATTAGTTTTCATTTCTTAGTGCGTGCGCGATCATAATCATTGTCATGTCAAACACACATTCCATAATAGTATCGTTTAGTCCAAACTCGTTGGAGTAAAAACACCGCATCAATCAAACTTTAAGTTTGGCTATTTTTTAGTAAACTGTGATTTTTTTAAAAGAACACTAAGATTCTGTTTGGGAGAACTTATTTTCACTGGTCAAGCGGTTACGATCGCATGAACCGGACCATAGATGAAAATAAGTTCCCTCAAACGGAGACTAAGGGTCTGTTTGGGAGAGCTCTGGCGGCTGGAGAAGCTCTTTCCCAGCCGCCAGAGATGTTATTTCCGCTGTTTGGGAGAGATTTTTAATGAAATCGCGGTTCAAAAAGCTGCTCCCAGAGCTCTTTTCGGTAAGCTCATCCCCCCCTACGTTCAGCTCCCTTAGAATCACTTTTTATTTCTCCCGATCCCGCAGCGCTCCTCCCGAACGGCAAACATCGCGACATCGGCCGGCCTCCGCGATCCCGATCCCATCTCCTCCCGAACGGCGATTTCATCGGCGATAGCAGAGATCGACGACCACGCCTAGCATCGGCGACTCCTCCAGCCCTAGCATCGACGACCAGTCCTAGCATCGGCGACTCCTTCTCCAGCCCTAGCATCGGCGACTCCTTCCATCGGCCCGGCTTCGCGCTCTCTCCAGCCGCGTTTAGGAGGAAAAGATCGTGCCTCTCAAGTATCGCGTTGCAACTCCTCCGTCTCTCCCGTTGCCGCGAGGAGGCATCCCGCCGCATCCAGAGTTCCCGATTTCAGATCTTTTCTCTCTCCTCCTGGTTTGCCACTCACTGCAACTAACTGCTTCTCATCTTGTGTCCATTTTGCAGCCCTTCTCACTACAATCAACCGCTTCTTCTCACTGCAATCAGCTGCTTCTTCCTTTACATTTGATTCAGGATTGTTGGCCCGTGCTGATTCAGGATCTGCAGCAGTCTAACAACAGCTTCCAAAAGTTGTTTCTCCAAACAGCAAAAAAGGAAAATCGCTATTCAAAGCGCACTTCTGCACAGAACACTCAAACACTCTGCAGCTTTTCAAAACTGCTCCCCTGAGATCTATTTTAAAACAGCTCTATCCGGACAACAGCTTTTCAATCCGCCAGAGCTGTCCCAAACAGAGCCTAAATCCTTCATATTCAATCTCAAGTAAAATGGGTGGGTTTGACATTTACCATAACCTCCCCTATAAGTTGTAAGTATGCTAAATTACAAATTGCAACATCTATATTTTGAAATTACATAAACGACCCTATAAAGTTGCATTTCACAACATCCATGCACAAAAATACCCCATGGAGTGGAGCCCCACGTGAGTATTTTTAAGCACACATGCTATGCAATATAAGCTTACAGAGGAGGTTTTTTATAATTTCAAAAGATAGGGGTGCAACCCTAAATTATGCCAACTCCCACAGAGAACAGTTTAAAAATATATACTACAAAGAAACTAATTGCTACTCGGAGAGGAGTTTAAACCCCCAACTCACAGTCGGGTGCAGTCTCATTTTGCTGAGCTGCGGTTTTTGGTGCGACCGGAAATGTCGTTCATTTTGCGATGCAGCCCCCACTGACTAGCAGCATTCGGTGCTGGCGGTCAAAAGACTAGCGATTTCACCTCCCTAAACGGCCCCCTCAATAATTTGTACCAATAGCAAGCAGGCAAATTCATTCCAAAATTCTAAGTAACAACCTCTACTCTCTTCATATTTGTGAAATCCCAAATCATCAAATGTGATTCTTTCATAACCCCAATTTGGCAAAATTTTCAGATGAAACAATTTGACATAGTAGTAATTTAAGAATCCAGGTCTTCTTCATGAAAAACAAACCTTTCAAAAATTGTAAAATAAAGTATAGCTTGAAAATTGTTACAATTCTACAAAGCAGGTCACAGTAAGACAAGTGTACCATTCTTTTGCCAAAACATCCAAAGAAAAATTCAGAGTATTCGTAGAGAATTAGCAAAGTCGACGATCATCCGATGTACAGAATCGTGGTTCAAATTGGGCTGATTGGACTGCGAATAATAATATTACTGGCAGCCTCATCAAACTATTCCAGCAGGTTCTGGAGAAGGGTGCTCTTTCTTAAATCGGCTCAAGCAGATGTTACAGACCATGAATAAGAACAATAATCTGCAGACTGAACAAAATTATAAAAACAAGTAAAAACGATTCAATCAGATTGTATGTTATGATGGAAAGATAAAAGCACCGCAAGCCTGTAACGAGTGCGCGATTATATGAAACTATGAGATAGCTCAGCCTATCACACGTATCAGATTCCTTCATACAAAAGGTTCTTCTGTTAGCAGCATTCTATTAGAGATATAGATGCCTCGCAGATCGAAGATTCTTCAAAAATCGGCTTGAATTTTAGATCAGATAGAAACCAGCAGTCCGAGATGAGTCAGAGCTCGGCTCCATCTTTGGTTTTAGTCGATTTTGAGCTGAGGACGATTCGGACCAATTGGACTTGGGTTTATATTTATGCAATATACGTATATGATTGGTATATTAGTAAACTATTGTTTATGCGCTATCTATTGGACCCGCACTTGAAACCCGCGGCGTGAAAATACCGCGTGCGAAAACCGTGGGCAGGGCCTCCATTTCCTCTGCGTTTTTAGGATTGCGGGATCTTTTGCTCCGACAGCGCTTTGTGATCGTCTTCTCCCAACTGCGATCAGCGACTGTGCACTCGGATCCGGCGACGAAACAACTGCGCATCGCATCCGACAACTTTGATCGCCTCCGGCACAGGCCCTCTTCTCCGAAACCACCATCGGAAAGCCATCTCCCGTCGCGATTTCTCTCCGGCAAAGAAGAGCACAGGTCCTCTTCTCCGACATCGCCGACCACATCTTCTTCGGCGCAGGTAAGCTTCTCCGGCGACACTCTTCTCCCTCTTGCAATTTCTAGATGATATATCCCATTTCCCCAACCCATTTCTTTGCACGGTGCAGATCCGCCATTTTTGTTCGTGTGGAGCAATCGCTAGTAATTTCCAGCAGGTATATCTTCCCCATCCCCTCCAATTCTTTTTGCTTTTTTTTGGGATGAATTTTGTTTGTGTTTATTTTGTAGCAAGTATGTGTAGGTGTGTTTATGTTTGTGTTTGTAGCAATTCTGTTTGTGTGTTTATTTTTGTAGCAAGTATGTGTAGGTGTGTTGTGTGCTGCTGTGTGTGTGTGTGCTGCTGCTGTGTGTTGATGAGTGTGTGCTGTTGTGTGTGCTGATGTGTGTGTATATGTTTGCAGCTGTGAGCGGTGTGTGTGTGCTGCTGCTCTGTTTTGTTGATGACTGTGTGCTGCTGTGTGTGCTGATGTGTGTTGGGGGTGCTGCTGTGGTGTGTCTGTGCTGCTGTGTGTGTGTCTGTGCTGCTGTGTGTGTGTCTGTGCTGCTGCTGTGTGTGTATGTGAGTAATGTGTGTGTGTAATGTGAGTAATGTGTGTGTGTGCGCTGCAGATGTGTGTGTGTGCTGCTGTGTGTGTGAGAGTGCTGTGTGTGTGTGCTGATGTGTGTGAGTGTTTGTGTGTTTGTTTAAGGGAATGTGTGTGAGTGTTGTGTGTCTGTTTACTTTATGGAATGTGTATATGTGTTTGTATTGAGTGCTGTGTGAGTGTTTTTGTAATGAGTGTGAGTGTGTGTGTATGCTTATTTAGAGTGTGTTTGTGTGTTTGTTTATGATGTGTGTGTTGGTGTGTGTAATGTGTGTGTGTGTGTTTGTTTAGTTTAGGAAATGTGTGTGTGCTGCTGTGAGTGTGTTTATTTTTCTGCTGCTGTGTGTGTAATGTGTGTGTGTGTGTGCGTGGTGCTGCGATGTGTGTGTGTGCTGCAGATGTGTGTGTGCTGCAGATGTGTGTGTGTGTACTGTGTGCGTGTGTTGTGTGTGCGCGCTGCAGGTTTGTGTGTGTGCTGCAGATGTGTTTGTGTGCTGCAGGTGTGTGTGGTGTGTGCTGCAGGTGTGTGTGTGTGCTGCAGGTGTGTGTGTGTGTGCTGCCGATGTGTGTGCGCTGCAGGTGTGTGTGTGCTGCAGGTGTGTGTGTGCGCTGCAGGTGTGTGTGTGCTGCAGGTTGTGTGTGTGCGCAGGTGTGTGTGTGTGTGTGTTGTGTGCTTGCAAAGTGTGTGTGTGGGTGGGTGTGTGCTGACAGGTGTGTGTGTGTGTGTGCTGCAGGTGTGTGTGTTGTGTGTGTGTGTGGTGTGTGTGTGTGCTGCAGGGTGTGTGTGTGTGTGTGTGTGTGTGTGTGTGTGTGTGCTGCAGGTGTGTGGGTGTGTGCTGCAGGTGTGTGTGTGTGTGCTGCAGGTGTGTGTGTGTGTGTTGTGTGTGTGTGTGTGTGTGTGTGTGTGTGTGTGTGTGTGTGTGTGTGTGTGTGTGTGTGGGTGTGTGTGTGTGTGTGTGTGTGTGTGCTGCAGGTGTGTGTGTGTGTGTGTGTGTGTGCTGCAGGTGTGTGTGTGTGTGTGTGTGTGTGTGTGTGTGTGTGTGTGTGTGTGTGCTGCAGGTGTGTGTGTGTGTGTGTGTGTGTGTGTGTGTGTGCTGCAGGTGTGTGTGTGTGTGTGTGTGTGTGTGCTGCAGGTTGTGTGTGTGTGTGTGTGTGTTGTGTGTGTGTGTGTGTGTGTGTGTGTTGCTGCAGGTGTGTGTGTGTGCTGCAGGTGTGTGTGTGTGTGTGTGTGTGTGTGTGTGCGCAGGTGTGTGTGTGTGCTGCAGTGTGTGTGTGGTGTGTGGGTGTGTGTGTGTGTGTGTGTGTGTGTGTGTGTGTGCTGCAGGTGTGTGTGTGTGTGTGTGCTGCAGGTGTGTGTGTGTGTGCGTGTGTGCTGCAGGTGTGTGTGTGTGTGCGTGTGTGCTGCAGGTGTGTGTGTGTGTGCGTGTGTGTGTGTGTGTGTGTGCTGCAGGTGTGTGTGCTGCGGTGTGTGTGTGTGCTGAGGTGTGTGTGTGTGCGTGCTGCAGTGTGCGTGTGTGCTGCAGGTGTGTGTGTGTGTGTGCTGCAGGTGTGCGTGTGTGCTGCAGGTGTGTGTGTGTGTGCTGCAGGTGTGCGTGTGTGCTGCAGGTGTGTGTGTGGTGGTGTGCTGCAGGTGTGCGTGTGTGCTGCAGGTGTGTGTGTGGTGTGTGCAGGTGTGCGTGTGTGCTGCAGGTGTGTGTGTGTGCTGCGGTGTGTGTGTGTGTGTGTGTGTGTGGTGTGTGTGTGTGTGTGTGTGTGGGTTGTGTGTTGTGTGTGTGTGTGTGTGTGTGCTGCAGGTGTGTGTGTGTGTGTGTGTGTGTTGTGTGTGCTGCAGGTGTGTGTGGTGTGTGCTGCAGGTGTGCGTGTGTGCTGCAGGTGTGTGTGTGTGCTGCAGTGTGCGTGTGTGCTGCAGGTGGTGTGTGTGTGTGTGCTGCAGGTGTGCGTGTGTGCTGCGGTGTGTGTGGTGTGTGCTGCAGTTGCGTGTGTGCTGCAGGTGTGTGTGTGTGTGTGTGTCTGTGTGGTGGTGTGTGTGTGTGTGCTGCAGGTGTGTGTGTGTGCTGCAGGTGTGGTGGTGTGTGTTGCTGCAGGTGGTGTGTGTGTGCTGCAGGTGTGTGTGTGTGTGCAGGTGTGTGTGTGTGTGCGCAGGTGTGTGTGTGTGCTGCGGTGTGTGTGTGTGTGTGTGCTGCAGGTGTGTGTGTGTGCTGCAGGTGTGTGTGTGTGTGTGTGTGTGTGTGTGTGTGTGTGTGTGTGTGGTGCCTGCAGGTGTGTGTGTGCGCTGCAGTGTGTGTGTGTGTGCTGCAGGTGTGTGTGTGTGTGCTGCAGGTGTGTGTGTGTGCTGCAGGTGTGTGTGTGCTGCAGGTGTGTGTGTGTGCTGCAGGTGTGTGTGTGGTGCTGCAGGTGTGTGTGTGTGTGTGTGCTGCAGGTGTGTGTGTGTGCTGCAGGTGTGCTGCAGGTGTGTGTGCTGCAGGGTGTGTGTGTGCTGCAGGTGTGCTGCAGGTGTGTGTGTGCTGCAGGTGTGCGTGTGCTGCAGGTGTGGTGTGTGTGTGTGTGTGCGTGTGTGTGCGTGCGTGTGCGTGCTGCATGTGTGTGGTGCGTGCTGCAGTTGTGGTGTGTGTGCGTGCTGCAGGTGTGTGTGTGTGTGTGCGTGCTGCAGGTGTGTGTGTGCTGCAGGTGTGTGTGGTGTGTGTGCTGCAGGTGTGTGTGTGTGTGTGCTGCAGGTGTGTGTGTGTGTGTGCTGCAGGTGTGTGTGTGTGTGCTGCAGGTGTTGTGTGTGTGTGCTGCGTGTGTGTGTGTTGTGCTGCAGGTGTGTGTGTGTGTGCTGCAGGTGTGTGTGTGTGTGCTGCAGGGTGTGTGTGTGTGTGCTGCAGGTGTGTGTGTGTGTGCTGCAGGTGGTGTGTGTGCTGCAGGTGTGTGTGTGCTGCAGGTGTGTGTGTGTGCATTTAGAATGTCGAAGGTAATATTTCATGATATGTTAACGACCCTCACACAACAATATGAGTTACAAGGATCCAGAAGAACTCTACCGCGTGAAGTACTACAATTACCTTGCACATATTAGGGCATAATGTATCAATGCAGCTTGCTAGTGAGCGATTTCAGCACTCCACATAAATTATAAGTAGATTTTTCGCAAGGGGTATCGCTGTAATGAAGAGACTGTCTTCTGATATCATTAAGCCGTTAGATCAACTTTTTCATTGATATATTCCCATAAATCTTACATGATGCTCGATACATTTCATTCTTTAAAGACTGTATAGGAGTTATTGATGGAACACATGTTGACGCTTCGAGTTCCTGTTGATCAACAAGTTGCTTATATTGGTCGGCATGACACAACTACGCAGAATGTCATGGCGGTTTGTGTGATTTCAACATGTGTTTCACGTTCGTATTAGCAGGCTGGAGGGTTCAACTCATGATAGCCGTTATATTCAGCGTGCTCTTATGGACCCCAATTATAATTTTTCATATCTGCCCACCCCGTAAGCCTTTCATATCTCGAGACTCTTTGGTATAAGAAATTTTTAAGATTACTATGTTTATGGTTACAATTATTTACACATATGTGCAATATCTAATTTTGCAGGCAAATATTACGTAGTAGATGTCGGATATCCACTACAACGTGGTTTCTTAAAACCATATTCCGGTACACGGTATCATTTACCAGATTTTAGGAGGGGCGCAGGCTGATACAAGGGCGCTGAGAGATCTTCAACCAAGCTCACTCATCTTGCGCAGTGTCATAGAGCGTTCATTCGGATTATGGAAGAAAAAAGTGGAAGATACTTAGGGATATGCCGTCATACCGTTTGACAAAGCAACGAGACATTGTTATTGCAACGATGAGTTTGCATATTACATTCGCAGACACCAATCACGCTCAGACACTCATTTTCGTGCTTGTGATGAAGACGAACATTTCATATACCCAGCGGGCATTCAGAGAAGAACAGGACAGAGTAATGAAACCTCAGGTGGAGACCATGTTTTATAGGGATTCAGGTGGGGGTGGATGAGATGGTGGCATTGTGTGACTCAATTGCCGATCAATTGCACCGAGCTTGACCGCATTTTTCATATTTTTAAAAAGTTTACATGTAATCTGAAATATCTATATATGTTTGAACTGGACCTTACAGTAACGGGCAACCGCAGACGATTAATAAAAGAATTTGTTTGTTTCCGTTTAATTTTTTTTTAATGGTTTAGAAGAAAAAAATTCAACCACGGATCTTCATTTCCAAACACAGTATTGTCAAACAGTTCTCAGTTTTGAACATCTCTGCAAACGCAGACTAGCCAAACAGAACTCCGTTTGCAGCATCCAGTTTCCAATAGCTCTCTTTTACAACCTGCCTTTACAACAGCTCCTTTTACAACCGCCACCGCTAAACCAAATGAAGTCTTAGTCGATTTTGAGCTGAGGACGATTCGGACCAATTGAACTTGGGTTTATATTTATGCAAGATACGTATATGATTGGTATATTAGTAAACTATTGTTGGCCTGCTGCTTCTGTCTTCTTATTTACTTGTATGGAACCATGGTTTAATTTGGAGGGCTGAGAACAATGAAGAGACTTTGGCTCCTTTTGGCACGGTTGTGGCGGTCGTAAATGCATGGGTTAAAATGTCATTCGTTAAGGATCACCTAATAAATATCATTCGTTTTAACATAAAAGTGGATGAAGCTTTTTTTAGATGGGCGTTAACGAATGACAATTTAACCCCATGTTCATGACCGTTACCATCGTGCCAAACGGAGCCTTGGAAGGTTAAAGTAAGGCTTGAGCGTGGCATTTCGGCCTACTTTAATTATTATATTTTAATAGTGACTCGATTAGATCGAACATCAGAATTACTAGGCTTCCTAATAAAGGGTCATGGGCTTCTATATTTCACTTTATATGTTTCACATAAGAACATTCTCATATCTTCTCGGGTAAGTGCTGCCGCAGTTAGCTTTCTGACTTCCTGTTGTTTTTGTTTTATATGTTTCGCATAAGAACTACATTTTCAGATCCTCTTGGGTAAGTGCGGCTGCAGTTAGTTTTCTGACTTTCTGTTGTTTTTTGTGTTTCAAGCAGAAGAAGCTTTTTTTTATTATTTTCAGCTCTCACTTGACAAAAAAAAAAACTCAAAGCATTGCTCTTTCCTCATTTCTTCACTTCAGTGATCTCCTCATCTATTATTCTATTCTAGGTACTTCTAGGGCCTGCTTGTTTGGACAAATTTGGGCCAGGGAATTGGAATTGTGATGGGGACCATATTTTACGGACGGGCCGACTCTTATCGGAAACGTCAGAATCTGCTTAAACGGGAGGCGGACTTAAGATCGTCACATAGACGATCCATGTTGGTGGTCACAGTCAGTGATTCAGAATGACGCAATTTTTGTATTTTTATTTCATGTATATTTAGTGGTTTTATGTTTCGGACGTTCGTGTCTGTCCGTAGTGAGTTCTAAATCTATAAATAGGGGTCTAGACCGACTCTAGAGGCTACTTTTCAAAGATCTCAGAATTTGGACAGAATTTCCAAGCTCTTGTGGTTTCTTCACGGTGCCGATTCCGCGGAATCCTAGTGCCAAAGCCAAGGTAAAGATCCCCACTTTCATAACTACCTCATACCCACCACCCCACTACTCATCACCGCCATTAACTACCTCTGTCCACTACTAAATCAATATAACCACCTCCAAATTTAACCTTCGGCATAACTGCCACTCTGCCAGCCATCCACTGGAAAATTCATATTACTCATCCAATTCAGTAATTGCCTCTATGATACTTCACTAACATCACTTCACTAGAATCTCTACATCCATCTTGCGTCAGAATGGTATCAGAGCCCGGGTTCGTCCTTAGTTTAGAATACAAGAGACTAGAGCCTATATGTTTCGCCCATGTCATATCATAGTAGCAATTGCTACTCTAATCCTCTATTTGAGAAACCAGAGTCCACCTATGTTCGGGCCCATAGAGTTCCATATGATTATCATCATCCCCTTCCTGTTATTCATAGATGTTGTGTTGGCTCTTTGACGCGACTATCGTAGGAGTTACTATGACGAACATTGTTTTATGGAGAGTCTCGAGTATAGATTTGTAAAATCACGAGGTCATTAGCTATTGACTCGTGGACATGGGATTTTATCTAGATCACTTTGAGTTATTCAGGGAGCATCGCATCAGGTTTGCGAAGCTAAGGTTGTGGGGTCAGATGAGACATTATTGGGATAGCATTGAGAGGAACTTTGAATGAGATCAACTTAGCCCCATCACTAGTTTGGTGGAGATGAAGAGGAGATTTTGTCACAGGTATTTGCCAACATCATATAATAGTCATCTCCTTGAGCAAGTATATATCCTACAACAAGGATCCATGTTTGTTGTTGAGTATAGAGGTTATTTTGATGAGTTAGTGGTGAGAAGCAACATTCAAGATGAGTCAATCGTAGCCGCTACTAGATTCCGTTTCGGACTTTGGTCTCCAATCTACATATCACTGAATAGTCATCAGCTAGATTATGTCCAGCAGACATTTCAACTCGTCCTCCATTATGAGCCGTCCATGAGATCCTCTAGAGTAACTCAAATAGGCTCGCACTCTGACTGACCCATTTTAAAGAGTCCTTCCCATCCCAAGGCTACCACCATGTCTACTTGTGTTCTTATGGATATGAAAGATGGGACACTTGATGGAGAGTTCTCTCACCCCAGTTAGGTTCAGTGTCTGACGAGTGGTCTGCCATTTAAATCTGACCCAGGCTATATGGATCTGATAGAGAGTGAGTTCAAGCGACCCATTCATCATATAGTGGTATGCCCTTCCTCTTCCTTCTTTACAGACCTAGTTATGGACTCAATCATAGGATCACCTTCAAGTGCTGACTCCCGGGAGCCTCTCCATGTTATAGTGATAATTCATGTCCGAAGTAAGAATCGGGAGCCTAGTATTGACCATGTAGTAGTTGTCCCGCCTGTTTTTGAGAGCACTCCCATTATATCGAAGACCTATTTTGGCATTCATCGCATCTGCAACAAATTTTAATATTCCCCTCCTGTTGAGCCGTCTGATGTGGTTTCCCGTCGTGGAGGCATTTGATATATCATAGAGTAGTAATCAAATGTTGATGTCTCAGACATGGGTGTTCGTCGCACACTCGACGAGTATTTCCACACTCCACCTAGAGAGATTCTGACGCAGGACGAATCTATAGGTGGCGGGAAAACGGTGACCTAACACTACATGTTATGCAAAGTCCGGCGGTTAGATCGCAATTGAATAATAAACTTTAACATCTCACGCAAATAATTCAAGACAAGGCAAAATAATTTAATTAAGCGAAGCAAGCTTAGGCTTTCCTCCGCGTGGAGGGCCAAAGAAAGAGCGTGCGGCGAATAGACCCTGCAAATCACAATAATAATCTAACAAACAACTATCATGCAAGATATTCAAAACAAGTACAAGACTCAATCCAATATAAACATGCTGAAAATAATAATCCAGTACAACAAATTCTCACCAAATAGTGGGCTGACCAAGACATTGAAGATTCCGGAGCCGTAAATGTGCATACGACGATCCGAGGTGGAACCAGCGGCGTGGAAATAACGCAGGTGGCTGTCCTTAGCGGTGGAGGGTGGGATCGGGCCGGAAATGGAGAGATCCGACCACGTATGGGTAGATCCGGGCGGGGAGGAGTAGATCCGATATTTTGGAATCAGATTCGGACTGAAAATTACGAATCTGGGCTGATCTGGAAAGGAGAAAGGATATGAAAGGTGGATCCACGAAAGGAAGAGGGGGTGTCGGTTTTGGGTTGTAGAGAGGGGAACGGTGGTACTGGGGGCAAGGCACCTTGGTGGCTGCTGGAGGAGGGCTGCCGGACTGGGCAGAGGTAGCTGGTGGAAGGAATACAAGAGGGGGTGTTCAGCAGGTTGGATGGAAGAGGGGAGAGGGGCCGGCGGTGAATCCTGGAGTGCAAGGGGTGGCTGGTGGCGGTGGCTTTGCTGGGAGAAGTGTTCAGGCCGCCAGTTGTATGGGGTTGTGGAACTTTAGGCATAAACAGTAAATTTAATAAATGAATAGTGATATGAGGAAGGAATGGAAATTAAAGAGGTGGCTGGAACAGCGGAGCAGCCTGCTGTTTAGGGGTTGTAGGGGCAGCGGCTAGGGGTTTGGGAGGGGAAGGAAGAGGGCTAGGGTTAGGGGATACCTTGGGGAAGGAGCTACGCACCTAGGAGAAGTCACCTCGGGTTCCACGGAGTCGGCACCGTGACGGGATCGCGGGAATCCGGGAATGTTCTTCTCTAAATTATGCAATGCCTCAAATCAGCCCCTAAGCATCTATTTATAATAAAGGGAAGATTAGGGCATTCCATCATCGATGACTATGATTGGTCAAAGGTGGGACCACCTAAATACATCAAAATAAAAATGCAAAATAGTGAAATAATATATCAAATCGATTCGCAACGCGAATCCGAACACATCTGTGGAGTCCGATCGTCGATCCAGGCACGCCATATATGGAAAGTTGTCAGATCAGCCCCGAATGGACCCAAAACTCGTCATCCACTACAAGTGCTCGTCAATGCTCCGCATCAATCTCTCTGGCTTGAAATAATTCATCTCTCAATGAATAGGGATCAGAATTCTCTCGCTGCATGTCAGGTAATAAGGGAGCAGGGGCCTGCTGAACAAGAGCCAATAAGGGAGCAGGGGCCTGCTGAACAAGAGCCGAAGAAGGGGGCTCGGGCACATCCAGAGGCGGGGAGACTTTGAGGAGCATCGAGAACACATCAGAGAAAGATGGGGTAGCAGTAGAGGAGAGGATGTGAGCCCGTACACTGTGAAGATGATGCGGGACCCGGGCCATCATCATGGCTATACCCACAGCTTCCTTTTGGGCACGTTGGGCAGCAAGATCCAGAGTGGGAGGCTGATGGTGGATCCAAGCCTCGACCAGAGACCGAGCCTGAGCAACAAAGGACGTCAGATCGGTCGTGTCACTGCTATCAAGGGCCTGGAGAGCAGTGATAATGTCATACAGGTGGTGGAGACTATCCTTGCCAGAGTAAAGGGTGTGGAGCTCGTCCCACATGCCTTTGGCCGTCTCATGGTACATGGTCAGGCGATAAGATTCGCCATCAAGAGAATTAAGAAGCCAAGTCTGCACCCGACCATCATTGCGTAACCAATCATCAGTAGGAGTACCGGTAACGGCCTGAGTCAAGTGATGAAGGAACCCCTTGGATTGCAGGACACGGCGAACAGAGTGTGCCCATTCCACAAAATTTTTCTTGCCGGTCAGAGAGATTGTAGTAATACGAAGCTCATAGCGGACTTCCGGGAGAGAGGCGGTCAGCAAGAGGAACCGTCGTGCCAACCGAATCAGCAGAGGAGGTCATGGAGAAGAGAGGCGGCTAGGAGAACAGACCGGACAACAAAGAAGGCCGCGCGACCAGAGCAGAGATCGCCCAGTCACGATGGAAGACACCAACTGCGAGAGGAGTCCGCGACCAAAGGCGGAGGCCGGTAGAGAGAGCAGGCCGCAGCGGACAGAGAGAAGCCGCGAGGAAAGGAAAGAGGAGAGAAGACCGCGACCAAAATGCGGGAAGTCAAGAGGCCGCACGGTCTAGCTGAGTACAGCAGCGGTCCGGGAAACAGGAGGCCGGCGGCGGTCAGAGAGAAGAGACCGCGAGTAGGGAAGACTCAAGCGGAAAGAGAAAAGAGACCGCAACGACCAGGACCAACCCGCAGTAGAGGCAGGCCGCAAAAGAGGCAGGCCTCAGAAGAGAGGGGCCGCTGCGAGCTGGAGCAGGCCGCAGAAGAGACAGGTCGTTGCGAGCTGGAGCAGGCCGCAAGAGAGGCAGGCCGCAGCGAGGAGGAACAGGCCGCAGCGAGCAAGGGAAAGCTGCAGCGAACTGAAGCCGGTCAGGAGAGAGGTAGGCCGCAGCGAGGTATAGCAGACCGCAGCGAACCGGAGCAGGTCGCGAGAGAGGCAGTTAGAGCAGCAGGTCGCAGCGAGCTGTACCAGGTCGTAAGAGAGACAGGTCGCAGAGAGAGAGAACAGGCCGCAAGAGACAGCGGTCTGGAGGAGAGAGAGGGAAGGTGGACCCAACGAGAGAGAGAGAGAGAGAGGGGAAGGCTATGAAATGCCTGAGGGGAGAGGTGGAACCACGGAGAAGAAGAGGAAGCAGAAGAAGAGGAGCGGAGCGGACAGGAAGGCAGGCCGTAAGAAGCCGAGCGGGTAGCGGACAGAAGACAGACCGCGCGGGTAAGAAAGGGGAAGCCGCTCAAGGAGAATCGGTGGCTCTGATACCATGTAGAGAAGGAAAAAGCCAACCTTGTATATATGTTCACTTGTATCAAATACAAAGAATGAGTACAAATATATAGATGAGAGAAAGAGAGAAGAAGATCATATACATGACGTGGGACTAAAGAGGGGAGAGAAAAACAATAAATGTTACATAATGGGCCTAGATTAAATGGGTTTTTGTAACAATAGCATTACTCCAAACATTAACTTGTAACATGATAAGAATTCATTCCATAAAGAAAACGGTAAGGTTTGGTTCGCTTGGCTGGATTTGGAATTGAGACCTGTCCAATTCCAACTTCATTAGGAAGGAATTGAGATTACCATAGAACATATTCCATGAAATTCAGTATGATTTTCAATTCATTCCTTTATTTTGTCACCGAACAATAAAATTGAAATTAATTCATCCAATTCCAACTCCAGCGGATCAATTCCGTCCAAACGAACAGAACCTAACATATTTTGACTAGGCAAGGAATGAAAACATAAATCCTACAAAACCATACTATTTGAAATAACCTCATAAAGAATATTAGTATGGGCTCAACGAGAAAAAAAAATTTAGCATCAACAGGAGAATTCAAAAATTACCTATTGACTTGCAACATAGAAAGGATGGTCAAAGATCCTACAACAAGGAAGACCGCTATTTACAACCCAAACCCTTCCAAGAAAGCATCCTTCTGCGATCCCTACCTCTAACAACCCTTGCAGGTAGACTATCATGGAGTGGTTTATATAGCTCAGTATCAACATCGGAACTACTCTTTTGTTGTTCATATAGCGTATTGAAATGCAAATCAAATAGCATAGCCAGGCAACGGATTTGGTGAGCTAAAACATAGTTCTCATGGTCCACTGATAACATCTTGAGAATATGAAGATTCACCTGCAAAAAAAAAATAGGAGTAAATAATAAGCCTTGCCGTGACTTCTTGAAAACAGCCGAGTGTAATGTTCATAGTAAAATTCTATAACTCTGTGCCATTTTAAAGTTTCACTTTGAGAGTTTTGACAGTTTTGAGGTTCAGTTTTATTATTATATATTTTAAAGAGTCATTTACTAGGTCCTCCCGCTTAACATTGCATAATAACTAGAACCTCCCCTATAGTTTACAATGTTAACATATACGTACACAAAATATTGTTAACAATGTAAGCTTAGGGTGGAGATCTTAGTAATTTTAAGAAAAAATGGAAGGTCCACGCAGTAATCCAAAGTAGCGGAGTAATATTCAAAATTATTCTTATTTTAAATAATATATTAAGCTATGGAAAGAAAGAAAATTACTTAATTGTGACTTAAATAACAATATTATGGAACAAGAGTTTCAGTGAAGTTATGCTTAATATATATGAGTTCCACTGAAAGTCTCACTTTTCAAAGGAGCTTCAGGGAAACTACGTCAAACAAAAAGCTACAAAACTAAGCCAAAACCAAAAATATTAAATGTTATGTTGGTTACGACTAAAATCAAACCAAAATAACCAAAACCTAGAACCATGACTAATATAGCCAGAGATAACAGTAATAATTGATTATAACAAACCTCTGACTCCATTTCACGAAGTTCATTATAAGATTCACAGAGACCTTGACTACCCTCCGATGAGAATCTCAAGATAAAAATGGGGGACCTGAGAGGATATTCTATGCTGATTTGAACCTGAAAAATTGAAATTGTCTTATATTCCTAAATCATAAAAAATAAAAAGATGAGACAGGCAAATACCTTAGCTTCCAACTTAAGTATCCGCTCCTTCCCGTCCTTTCTACAAAGAACCAGATGGAATTCTTTTGCAGCGTGATCTACCCATGGTTTCTCTATCACATCAACAATCTCTGTTTCCAGTTCAATGCACATTTGATCCTCCACATCGCTCTCCATATCAACTATAAGATCATAGTCATCTTCATGCCTCCCCATACTTAATGACTTGACCATTTTTGGAGGTGTGATGTTCTTTGAAATCAAAGCCAGACTTCTTGAACTGTCAAAATCGGGAAAATCATTAGAACTCCTAGCTCTAGAATCATCCGGAGAGGCAGCAGCCGGTAAAGTCATTGGAAGTTCCCCATCTTCCCTTGCATTCTCTAATTCCCATGGCGGAACCGATCTTCTGTCGAGCTCAAGATCCACAGAATCTGCAGCTTTTTCAGAAATAATAGCAGATGATGAGGAATCAACAAGAGGCCCTACAGACAACCACTGTTGCAGACTACAAAGAGGGGTGTGCAAGGCCCAGGGAACATTCTCATTATCCAGCAAGGGCCATTTCAGATTCAACAGGAAATTGAGCTGCTCCCTGTAGCCAATCAAAAGACCTCAAACCTTCAAATACAAGGTACCTTACACTGAATTTGGAAAGGCATGCTGTAAAAGAAATTCACTTAAAATGACAATAGAAAGAAGCCATGGCACCATAGCCAACATATACATATAAATTAAAAGCTAAAGTGAAATGATATCCTTCTAAGAAGTACTTGTAAATTTCTTCTAGTCACCCTGCAAACATGCATAAATACTCATAAAGTTGAAGAATATTAGTGGAGCAAAGACAGATAGAAATAGTACGCTACAATAATGATCCAAAAAACATGAAGGTGATTCATTTGCTAGTTATAATGTCTTGGGAGTTGGGGCTACAAACTAATAGAGTGTTGACTCACAGAAGAGCCATATGAGCTTTCTTCCTAGACCGGATTCGTTGCAAAACTGTCTGCACTCGGTTCTCATGACGATAAAGAAAAAGTCCAGAAGATACATTGTTGCTTCTCACTTCATCCTTTGGAACTTCACCACGCACTTGGAGAGGAGGAACTTCAGGCAAGAAATCCATCCCAGCTAAATGTTGTCCCCACATGTACGGTCGTGAACTACTTTTCTCGCAGAATGCTACAAAATCACTAGCATATAACTTAGCTGTCTGCATAAAAATAAAAAATTGTTGTCACAAGAGAAGGTATGCATGATGTACAGAAAGGGAAATGACTGGTGTGTACTCTTCATGCAGATAAATGAAAATGTATGTTAAAATTCATATTGAGTTTTAAATCACCGAGAAAATGAATTGCAGAGTGTAAGAAGAAGAAACAAGAGAGAAAAAATTGCCCATAATTGAATATATTTCAAAGTATAGGAATACATACACTTATATAGAGGTAGATAGAGAGAGAGATATCTACATTTACAATGTGGGACTAAAGTAGCTATACATGGGCCAATACACATGGGCCTCTCAAATGGATTAATTCTATTTTATCTTTAACACTCCCCGCAAGCTGGAGCGTACAAGTCATAAGCGTCAAGCTTGGATAAAAACTGATAGTACAGAGTCCATGAGAGAGCCTTCGTGAAAATATCAGCAATTTGACTGGAGGCCGAGACATGTTCCAATACTATCTTCTTTGACTGAACCTTTTCTCGAACGAAGTGACAGTCAACTTCAATGTGCTTTGTGCGCTCATGAAACACTGAATTCTTGGCAATATGTATGGCAGTTTGACTATCACAGAGCAGGGTAGCATGAGAAGAGAATGTGAGACCCATATCACTGAGGAGGCCCTCTAGCCAGGTGACCTCAGATACGACCGCTGTCATAGCGCGATATTCAGCCTCAGCAGACGAGCGAGCAATAACAGTCCGTTTCTTGCTGCGCCCGGTAATAAGATGTCCACCGAGGTAGGTGCAAAAATCAGTGGTGGAATGTCTATCATCAAGAGACTTTGCATAGTCCGCATCAGAGTAGGCAACAAGACATAAAGAGGATGATGTCTTATAAACAAGTCCTTGTCCAGGAGCCTTCTTTAAATATCTGAGGATCCGCTCGGCGGCTCGGAGATGAGAAGTCCGAGGAGTGTGCATGAATCGGCTTACCACTCCAACAGCGAATGAGATGTCAGGCCGCGTAACTGTGAGGTAGATTAATTTCCCCACCAAACGTCGATAGTACTCTAGATTGGTCAGAACAGGGTCATTCCCAGAGTCTTGATTCGACAGCTGATGATTCATGTCCGTCGAAGTATCTGTAGGTTTGCATCCCGAGTAGCCCGCACTTTGTAGAAGATCTATGCAGTACTTCCGCTGAGATAAGACAAGTCCATCAGGTCTCCTTGCAACCTCAAGTCCAAGGAAGTATCGCAGATTGCCCAGATCTTTTGTCTGAAAGACGGAGTTCAGATGTTGTTTGATTTTTTGTACCTCGATGGTGTCAGTTCCCGTAATCAGAATGTCATCAACATAGACAAGAAGAACTGTCCCTGTTGCTTGATGACGAGTAAAGAGAGAGAAATCTGCAGAACTCCAAGTGAATCTCATCTCGCGAACCACCTTACTAAACTTATCAAACCAAGCGCGAGGGGATTGTTTGAGACCATATATAAACTTCTGGAGAAGACACGCATGAGACTCTCATGTAGTCTCAAACCCAGGTGGCTGGTGCATATACACAGTATCCTGAAGATCGTCATTGAGAAAGGTATTTTTGATATCCAATTGATGAAGGGGCCATTGGCGGTGCACAGCAAGAGAGATCATAACCCGTACAGTACTCAATTTTGCCACCGGAGAGAACGTTTCGTCGTAATTGAGGCCATGTTGCTGTGTGAAGCCCCGAGCCACCAGACGGGCTTTGAGACAATCAACAGTGTCATCAGGAGCATGTTTGATTGTAAAGACTCATTTGCAGCTAACACAAGATTGACCAGAAGGGAGAGGAACAAGGTCCCAAGTTTGGTTAGCCCAGAGAGCTGTCATCTCGTCGTCCATGGCCGCACGTCAGCCCGGATGTTGTAGAGCATCCTGCAAGGAGTTAGGAAGGGAAATAGTGGAAAGAGAGGGCAAAAGTGTGAAGAGGTGGAGAGAGGTGATGTAGGGATACATAGTTTCCCATGGGATGGGCCGTAGAGGATGGTGCTTGATCGTCAAAGCGCAAAAGAGCATCCGTAGTAGGGGGTTGCTGGCGGACTGCAATCCTGGACGAGCGGCGAGTGTAGACACGGGTAGGTGGAGGAGGGAGAGGTGGTGAAGTTGGTACTGGAGGAGCGGAAGAAGTGGGAGGCAGAGATGTGACGGGAACAGCCGGACGAGGAATTGTGGGCTGAGGTGGTAAAGTGGAGGTGTGAGAGAAGAAGCTTTCACCTTCAGCAAAGGTAACATCCGCGGAGACGAGCACCCTGTTGATTGTGGGAGAGTAGCAAACATACCCCTTTTGGGTACGAGAGTAGCCTACAAAAACACATTTGGTGGTGTGGGCGACAAGTTTGTCACTTGGTGGTCCGAGAGAGTGAACATAACAGGCACATACAAATGTGCGAGGCGTGAGAGAAAACGGGGACTTGGAAGGAAATAGAAGACTGAATGGAGAAGCAAAGTTAAGAACGGATGAGGGCATATAATTAATGAGATAGCAAGCAGTAGAGACAGCAAAGTTCCAATATTCAACGGGAACCTTCATTTAAAGCATGAGTGACCGAGTGACATCAAGGAGATGACGATTCTTCCGCTCGGCCACATCATTCTGCTGGGGTGTGTATGCACATGAAGTTTGATGAATTATCCCAAAGTCGGTGCATAAGTTAGAGAAGCTGCGACTAGTGTATTCACGAGCGTTGTCAGTGCGGAGCGTTTGGACAGTAGTAGAAAATTGCATACGTATTTCAATAATAAACGCACGGAAAACAAAAGTTAGCTCAGTACGATCACGGAGTAAATAAAGTCATGTGAGACGTGAATAGTCATCAACGAAGGTTACAAAAAGGCGATAACCAAAAAGACTGGGTAGTTTATAAGGACCCCAGATATCGGAGTGAACTAAAGAAAACGGAGTACTACTCCGGTCACATACAGGAAGGAAAGAAGTACAATGTTGTTTGCCAAAGATACATGATTCACAAGAAAATTCCAGTAAAGAGACATCAGGAAGAGCCTTCTTGAGAATCTGAAGAGGAGCATGGCCAAGACGACGATGTCAGTTGACGGAGGGTACAACAGAGAGTGAAGTGGGAAGAGCGTCCAGGAGATAAAGCCCGTTTGACGGCCGTCCTCTACCAATGACAGTCTGTGTTCGACGATCCTGCATGACAAAAGAAGAGGGAGAAAAGATCAGACATCAATCAAGATCCTCAGCAAGCCTACTAACAGATAGTAGGTTGAAGGGAGATACCGGAACATGAAGGACCGAGGTTAAGGAGAGAGTAGGAGTAAGTTGCAGATCAGCAGCTCCAGACACAGGAGTAGTATTGTCATTGGCCACAGTGATAAACTTGGGAAACTCAGTGTGCATGTACTGAGGAGGTTTCTGAGAGGTAATATGATGGGTGGCCCCAGAGTCCAGTATCCACTGAGAGCTGTAGGAGAGACAGGAGATACCTTCAGTAGAGAATGAAGCAACCGAGCCAGAGGAACGGTTGACCATGCCTTGAAGCTGTAGTATCTGTAGGCAGAGGTCATTGATATCCTTCTGAGCAGTAGAAGAGGGGTCGGTGGGAGAGGGACCTGCAGGAGTAGGAGCAGCAGCAACAGCGGGAGCGGAAAGATGAGGAGGCAAACCATGTTTGCGATAGCAGGTAGCTTCAAGGTGGTCATCACGACCGCAGTAAGTACACTTGAGAGTAGAACGACCAGCACGTCCACGACCACGAGACGTGAAGCGGCCTCCCCGAGTAGAAGATCCTCGGCCAGACGGAGCAGGAGTAGGGAGTAGGGGCTGTTGGAGCAAAGCTAGAGAAAAGGTGGCTGGAGCCTCAGGAGGTGGTGTAACCTTAAGCACCATTGAGCAAACATTAGACAGAGAGGGTGTTGTAGGAGAAGAGAAAATCTGGGCCCGGATGTTGTGAATATGACTAGGAACACGAGTCATCATCATAGCGATCCCAACAACCTCCTTCTGTGCCCGTTGAGTAGCAAGGTCTGCAGAGGGATGTTGGTGTTGTATCCAGGCCTCTACCAGGGTTTGGGTCTTGGCAACAAAGGAAGTTAAGTCGTCAGTGGTGCCAGGGTCCAGCGACTGAAGAGCAGAGATGATGTCGAAGAGGTGTTGTAAACTATCCCGGCCAGAGTAGAGGGAGTGCAGCTCATCCCACATTTCCTTAGCGGTTTCGAAATACATTGTCATACGGTAAGACTCTGTGTCCATAGAGTTGAACAACCAAGATTGAACTCGGCCTTCATCGCGGAGCCAGTCATCAGAAGGATCAGCAGGTTTGACCCGAGTAAGATGATGGAGTAGACCCTTAGTTTGCAAAACACGTCGAATGGAATGAGCCCATTCGACATAGTTAGTCTTTCCGCTGAGAGAGATAGTGGTGAGGCGAAGTTCATCACGGACCTCGGAAGGCAAGGTAGCAGCACGGGCAGGCAGAGAGGAGGTAGTTGTAGTTGAGTCGGTGGATGCCATGGTGGAGAGCAACAGCGGACTAAAGCAGCGGGATGGAGCAACTGGCAGCGGACTGATGCAGCGAGCTGGAGCAGCTGGCAGCGGACGTAAGCGGAGCCCGCAAGAAAGAGAGGTGGCAACGGACTGAAGCAGGTCGCAAGAAAGCGAGGGCGAGCAAGAACCTAGATTCTGGGAGCAGGTAGCGACGACTAGGGCAGGTCGCGGCGAGCAGATCGCGGTGACAAGACAGATCGCTAGCAACAAAGAAGAAGGTCGCAAGGACGAAGAGGAAGGTCACAGCAACAAGGAGAAGAGCTCGGCAAGGCGCGAGGTGATATAGGCCAGGGCGGACTGGAGCAGTCCGTAAGAAGAGCTCGGCAAGGCGCGAGGTGATATAGGTCGCGACGGACTAAGAAGAAGGTCTGCAAGAAAAGAGCGTGTAGCGGTTGGGGGAAGTCCGCGACAGGTATATCAGGAGGGCGCGATCTAGAAGAGAGCGCGGACTGGTCCAGAGTAGAAGCATGCAGCGGACTGCGGCAAGAGCTGGCAGCGAACTGGGGAGAAGTAGCGGGCAGCGGACTGGGGAGACTGAGCGAGAAGGAGCTCGCAGCAGCGGACTAAGAGGAATAGCGAGTAGGCGGGGAAGAAGTGGACCCCACGGGACAGAGAAAGGAGGCTATAAGAAGCCCGAGGAGGAGGGTGGAACCACGGAGAGAGGAGGAAGCGGACCCAGAAAAGGACAGGCCGCAGGAGCCAGGCGGCTAAGGGAGATGAGCGGATAGAAATGCAGGCCGCAGACAGAATCGCAGGCCGCGGGCGAGTAGGGGTAGGCGGATAGAAGGCAGAGTCCGCAGGCCGCTGGTGATTAGGGTAGGCGGACAGAAGGATGGAGACCGCAGGAGGTGACGAATCCCTCTGATACCATGTAAGAAGAGAGAAACAGGAGAGATAAAATTGCCCGTAATTGAATATATTTCAAAGTATAGGAATACATACACTTATATAGAGGTAGATAGTGAGAGATATCTACATTTACAATGTGCGACTAAATTAGTTATACATGGGCCAATATACATGGGCCAATACACATGGGCCTCCCAAATGGGCTAATTCTATTTTATCTTTAACACAGAGAACATATTCAAAATATCAGGAGAGGTTAGATTATTTACACAGAAGATGAAAGCTAATTAGCTAAAGTCTATCGAATAACAAAATATACTAAGAGTAAATAGGAACGATGATTTCAGAATATTGAGACATGCTCGCTATCCGAACTCTTGAGGGTAAGATCCCTCTAAGAGCACTTCTCTCCGAAAAGAATCAAACACCTAATATACAAAGATATCAACTAAGGCTCTGTTTGGCACGGTGGTGGCAGTCGTAAACGCATGGGTTAAATCGTCATTCGTTAAGGATCACCTAACAAACATCATTCGTTTGAACATAAAAGTGGAAAAAGTTCCTTAGATAAGCGTTAACGAATGACAATTTAACCCTCATGTTCATGACCGCCGCCACCATGCCAAACAGAGCCTAAGACTCTCGATCACTCCTTTATATAGGCAAGAGTAGGGATACAACTTAATTATTGAAATGACACTAGGGCTATATAGATAGATAAACGGGCGCGTAGGCGGATATGGGACCTCATATTCGTATCAATACTTCACTTCAAAATCGGCCTTATCCTCAAAGTCAAAGCCTGAAGGAGTCATCTACGAGCGTCAGAAGATCCAAATCCGTGAAATCGGGGTCATCATCTTCAATACTGATCAACAAACGTAGTTCCCTAAGAGAAAATTTTGCCTGTTGGAGAGTACAGATGCTTGCATCGAAAAAAAGGTCATTCTGGCAGAGCTCTTGGTACTCTTGGTTAGACAGGTATTGGGGTGGTGGAGGCACTGTAGGTGGATGAACTAGAGTTAGTGGGCTGATTAACGAAGGTGTAGTCGGAGGTAGGAGATCCAATCGATGGAGTGGCAAATGGAGTTTGGAAGATGGCAATGGCAGGGGAGGTGATCGGGAAGAGGGAGGCGGTGAGGCCGCGTAGAGATCCTCAATGATGCAATGATCTTGCTCCGCGGCTCGGGATATGGTGGATGGGTTGTGGAAAAAAAGGTCTGCAACGATGTCAGAATTACAAAGAGTTCATGAGCATGTACACCATTGCTTGCTTGACATGTGTCTTCGTGATGAAGGAGTTCCTCCTTAAGTGTGGGCTAAGAGAGATCCTGAGCATTCCATGAAAATTGTTATCATTTGGACCTTTGGTTGGTGGGGTGAACTGGAGATCTAAAAATTGTTCGGCGTGAACGATCCAACTGAGATGGTTAATGTCGTCGAACATCGAATCTCAAAATAATGGAGATGGTCTGAATGAATGTCTCCAACGAGTGTGTGAACCTCATTTAATCAATAATGGGCTTATAGAGGGCGAAAACGGATGGAACGGGTAGAAGTGTTGGTTGATGTTGGTGGCAGTGGCCGCGGGTTCGTGAAGGAGTGACATTTTTTTAGTCGAGCTTCCAACTGATCTAAGAGAGTGAAAACGATGGATGTTGAAGCAGAGGCATCTTCATCAGCGTGAATGGCCATGGAGCGGGTTGTAAGCATCAAGCGGAGGAGGGCACCTCAGGGTGGGAGACGGGAGAACTTGATGTGGGGTGGAGCTCCTTGGCAGGAGGTCTCATAGGTGTTCAGCGGAGCTTGAAGTGTTGCCGCAACGTAGTTGGGAGGCTCTAGAAATGAGGAGAGGCGTTGGGGATCAATGCAGCAGGAAATGGGTGATGCTTGCATCGATGCGCATTAGGTTAAGGAGGTGATGCGGAACCATTCGAGACAGCGTTAGGGATACGTCGACCTTGAAAAAGACAACGTGGGCACCCAATTGAGAGCTCCTGAATATGCGTCGACAAGCAAGGAGAACACGAGGTAGAGGCGAGCAAATTGGGACTTACATGAGAAGCATTGAGGATGTGTCGACCGCGCCAAAGACTGAAGACAGAACAGGAAGTGCGATCAAGAGCTCTATAATAGGCATGAGTCGCGCGAGTGCAAACGAAAAAATTTGTGCCAATTTTTTGTACCCGTCGACCATGAGGAGAAAAAAGAATCGGTTACTAGACGAAACCCTAAAAGAGGATAATCTTGATGACAACTGAGACGAGCAAATCGAACTAATTGATAATGAAATAGGCTATATTAAAGAGGAACGATGAAAACATAATACTGAGATATGCTCACTATCCGATCTCTTGAGGGAAAAATTCTCTAAAAATCTCTCCTAAGAGAGCAAAACACCAAATATCCAAAAATGATCAACTAAGACTCTCCTTCACTCCCTAATACAGGTGAGAGTGGGGGTACAAATTTATTACAGAAATACAATTAAGGCTAAATAGGTATATAGAGGAACGTGTGTGCGGAACCGGGACATCGTATTCGTATCAAACGATGGAGAAACTTGAATCGCTTTGGGTTTCTATAACATAAAATTGCTGCAGATGCGACCAAACTGTGTAGTTGCGACCAAACAGGAGAGATAAGTGAAATATAAACTGAGCTTTCATGTAACAGCTTTTCCATTTACTTATCTAGAGACTGATGCGGAGCAAAACCGAGGACGCGTTTTGGGTCCGTTCGGGGCTGATTTGGCAACTTTCCATATATGGCGTGCCCGGATCGACGATTGGGCTCTGCGATTGCGTCCGTAGCGACACCGCGAGTCAAAACGCTATATTACTTTATATTTTTTGAATTTATTTTGACGTATTTTAAGGGCTAACCCACCGGCCAATCATAGTCATTGATTGGGATGCCCTAGTTTATGTTTTCTTATAAATAGGATGCTAGGGAGCTGATTTGAGGCGATTGCAGAATTTGGAGAGTTCATTTTCGGATTCCTGCGATCCTTCCCCGGTGTTGGCGTCGTGGAGCCCTAGGTGACGACTCCTAGGTGGTTTTCTTCATCCCCAAGGTAATACTCATTCATAGTCTTCTTCTTCCCCCTCTGAAACCCTCATCTGCATCCCCTACAACCCCCAAATCCCAATCCCCACTGATGATTACTGTTCACGATTACTGTTCATGGGTACTGTTCACCGACACTGTTCACGGGCGCTGTTCATCGGCACTGTTCATCCGCCGTTAGTGTTCCCCCGCACTGTTCATCCGCCGGCGCTGTTCATCCGCCGGCCCTATACCAATCCCGCAGCCTCCTTCCCTCCGTGGATCCACTTCCCACCGTCCCGAAAACCCTAGATCTATTTTGATCTAGTGCTACCACCCTCCGATCCGTTATTTCCACCGCGCAAACCTTCCATTTTGCCCGGATCCGCTCCTAAATATCGGATCTACTCACCCCCGGTCCGGATCTACTCATTCGTGTCTGGATCCGTCGTTTTACCTTTCGTTACCTCCACTTTCCTCCGCGCGGAGGAAGTCGTTGCCAAATCGCTAAAATTATTTAATTGCTTCTTTATTTTGATTAACTGTGCGGTTTTGTTAATTCTCATTGCTTCAATTAATTGTCGTTGTTATCCGACTGTTTCATTGCATGTAGCATTGCATTCGCATATCCCTCACACGTGCACGTAGAGTCCTAGCTTCCGAGCACCACTAGTCTACCCCTACATCATTTGGTATCAGAGCTCAAGGTTAGGTCTTTTGCATGTTTTGTAGTGGTAGATCATATAGAGTCTTTAGGTTCATCCATGTCTAGTTATCGTCGTCATTCGTCTACTCCATCTGAGTATTCTAAGTCTGCATATACCCGATCTCATAGAGTAACTTTAGAGAAATCCTCATGTTATCATGATGATTATTATCATCTGCGACACACCACTTCTCGAGATCGTGTCGAACCACCGACACAACCTCACTATGCTAGAGATGATCAGTATGATGATTGTCGTCGTTCTTATCCTTGCATGCGAGCGGATCGTGTTGAACCCTCGACTCGACCTGATTACCTTAGGGATGACTATTTTGAGGATCCTCACTTTGAGAGAGATCTTGAGAGTCAGTTTCTTACAGTTTCCCCTTCCTTTGACGGCTCATCGAGTCCTGAGTCTTTCAGTTATTGGCCCGTGGATGTTCAGTATTATCTTGATCATTTTGAGTTATTCGGCGAGCGTCGCGCTAAGTTTGCAAAACTTAGACTTTTAGATCAGGCGAGGACATATTGGGCTAGCGTTGAGAGGACCCGCGAGCGAGACCGTCTTCGTCACATCACTAGTTGGAGGGACATGAAACGTATATTGTGTCAGAGGTATCTACCTTCATTGTATCGGAGTCGCTTGCTCGACCAATTATTTTCCCTTCAGCAAGGATCCATGTCCGTCGCTGAGTACATTGATTGCTTTGATGAGTTAGTTGTGAGGAGCGACATCCGAGAGGACCCAGCCATGACCACTTGCAGATTTAGATCTGGGCTTCGATCTGACATTCGCGCTAAGGTGGTTTATCATAGCTCGAAGTCCCTCGAGCAGACGTGTCAGCTTGCCCTTCATTATGAACAGTCTTTGAGATCCGCCAGAGCTGGTCGATTGGACACTCACCTTGACCTCCGCAGTACGAGCCCTTCTCATAATGAGGTCACTACGATGCCTACCACTGCCCTGTCACCCACGACGGGAGTGATACCTGATGCGGGTTACTCTCACCCCAGCGAGATGCTTAGTCCTGTGAGTGACCTATCTCTTATTTTTGACCCGTCTCTTGTGATCCCGACGAAGGGTGAGCCTGAGTGACCTATTGAGTCTGTAGTGCTGTGTCCCTCACCCACACCTCCACTTTTGGCATGTCCGGGGTTGATTAACACTAATACCCTAGACTCATGTCTTGACACCGCACCCGCAGATCCATTCTTGAGCGTAGGTCTATGTCGCTTTTCCCTTGGCATTACACTGAGTCACGTTACGACCGAGAGCTCAGAGCATGGTGTTGACCTCGTAGTGGCTATGTCACTCATGCACGGGGGCACTACCCCTTTCGATGGTACTTATCGGGAGGACCTTGACCTTAGTGACGAGATCTATGACGAGCCCCCTATTGAGCCTCATGATGAACCGCCACATTTTGGTGAGGTTGAGGCTCGGGTGAGCCACTCAGGTATGACGCCTCTTTCATTATCATCTATGGCCTTGCCCCAGAGAAGGGACCTTGAGTGGATCCTGACATATGCAGGGCCTTCCTTGAGTCCACTTGAGCATACTCATATTGTGAGGACCTACCTTATGACGCCTCACACTCTGTATGAGTTTTGGGACACGCCACCCGCTGAATCACCTGATGAGTTCCTCCTTGTCTGGGACGCTCACCATATTCTAGAGTCACGACATCTAGTCTGTGTGCACAGTTTTCACCCAAGTGGTCGTCTTATCCGCGATGACTTTTCGTACACACCTTCTGGTGAGCCCCCTGATGTGTCACGTTTCCTTAGAGACATTTGGCTCTTTACGCTCTCGTATTTGAGTATAGTTGTCTATCACGGTCATCTGAGCGCTCGTCACACACAGGATGAGTTTGTCTACACTCCACCGAAAGAACCTCCTGATAGGCCACCACATTTGAGAGACATCTCAGGAATTATTAGATTTTCCTATAAGGAGTGTACCGTGTCTGTCATGTTGTCTTTGCATCATTTGCATTACCTGCATGAGTCTGTTGAGTCATTTGCACAGCATTTGCATGATTTGCATGAGTCGGTCCGCCGACGAATATTAACAAGCAATGAAAACTACAAAGGTCATGCAGTTAAGCGAAGGCGATGACAAATATTTAATGTAAGTGAGAAGGTAATGGTGCGAGTCCGCCCTGAAAGGCTCCCTTCGGGGCCTGCCAAGAAGTTAAGCGCGAGGCGAATGAGTCCGTACTCCATTATTAGTCGTATTGGGACCAACGCCTACCGACTTGACATCCCGGCCAGTATGGGAATGCGTCATATGTTTAATGTTGAAGATCTGACTCCATACTATGAATCTCATGAGTATGTGGACCCGAGCAGTGGAGATGCCCAGTCGCCGCCGCCCCCACTGTCGTTACCATATCACCCTCATACGTCCTCACCCATTGTTGACCTCCACCTACCTGGGGACTCGTCTTCTTTGGTTTCACCGCAGGCACCACCGATCGCACCGGGATCCACCACTCGTGAGTTGAGCGTTGAGAGCTTCATGTAGACCAGACTCCACCAGTGCATTCCCACTACAGACGTTGGTGATTCTTGGGTACTTGCAGCAGAGCTTGATCGATTCGCCCCTGGACTTCGACTTCAGCACGTCCGTCTCCATTCACCGGAGATGACATCTTCTCAGTCAGGGGGAGTTGATTGGCGCAGACACTTTCCAGCGACGACACTAGGGCGACCTCTGGTGGACATCTTCGAGTTGTACCCGGCATGCAGCGAGAGAATCTTGATCCCTATTCATCGGGAGATGAATTCTTTCAAGCCGGGGAGATTGATGCGGAGCAGAAACGAGGACGCGTTTTGGGCCCGTTCGGGGCTGATTTGGCAACTTTCCATATATGGCGTGCCCGGATCGACGATCGGGCTCCGCGATTGCGTCCGGAGCGTCACCGCGAGTCAAAACGCTATATTACTTTATATTTTTTGAGTTTATTTTGACGTATTTTAAGGGCTAACCCACCGGCCAATCATAGTTGTTGATTGGGATGCCCTAGTTTATGTTTTCTTATAAATAGGATGCTAAGGGGCTGATTTGAGGCGCTTGCAGAATTTGGAGAGTTCATTTTCGGATTCCTGCGATCCTTCCCCGGTGCTAACGTCGTGGAGCCCTAGGTGACGACTCCTAGGTGATTTTCTTCATCCCCAAGGTAATACTCATCCATAGTCTTCTTCTTCCCCCTCTGAAACCCTCATCCGCATCCCCTACAACCCCCAAATCTCAATCCCCACCGTTGATTACTGTTCACGATTACTGTTCACGGGTACTGTTCACTGACACTGTTCACGGGCACTGTTCATCGGCAAGGTTCATCCGTCGTTACTGTTCACCCGCACTGTTCATCCGCCGGCGCTATTCATCCGCCGGCCCTATACCAATCCCGCAGCCTCCTTCCCTTCGTGGATCCACTTCCTACCGTCCTGAAAACCCTAGATCTATTTTGATCTAGTGCTACCACCCTCCAATCCGTTATTTCCACCGCACAAACCTTCCATTTTGCCCGGATCCGCTCCTAAATATCGGATCTACTCACCCCCGGTCTGGATCTACTCATTCGTGTCAGGATCCGTCGTTTTACCTTCCGTTACCTCCACTTTCCACAGAGGGCAGCCACCGTCACCGTCGTCTCGCCACCGGTTCCACCTCCGATCGTCCGTTTGCATCCGGTCCCTCAAATTCTCCACCACCTCGGATCATCCCACTGCATCGTGAGTATCTCGTGGTATTGTGTTTTGTATTTGACATTTGCACTTGGTTGTTTATCTATATTTGTGTTGTGACCATCGTTTGGTAGTTGTTGTACTTTTACGTTAATATTTGTTTGTGGAATTAATCGCCGACGCTTGCTTAGGCCCTCCGCGCGGAGGAAGCCGTTGCCAAATCGCTAATATTATTTAATTGCTTCTTTATTTTGATTAACTGTGCGGTGTTGTTAATTCTCATTGCTTCAATTAATTGTCGTTGTTATCCGACTGTTTCATTGCATGTACCATTGCATTCGCATATCCCCTCACACGTGCACGTAGAGTCCTAGCTTCCAAGCACCACTAGCCTACCCCTACATCAGAGACAAGCTGATCCATCATCATAATCACAATCAACATTTTTATCTAAATTAGTTGGGGTTATCCTTCAGAATCCTTCTCCATTAATTCAAGTACATTCCAACATTAGGTGTTACACCATTTTATGCATCCTTACACCCATATTATATTTGATTTAATCACTTCTGTTTTTAATTCTTCCACATTAAACTACCAGTATTATTACTATATTTCATTACCTCCGTTTTACATGATCAAACCACAAAAATTTGTGAACCTTCAATTTCAATGCCTAATTTAGAAATAAATCAAAATATTGCATGCGTACATATATATAAGCAATCATGCACGGGTTCCCCCGTGCCCCAATGTAACAATACGTATGCCTTTCTTCATCTCCATAAAATTATCTCTCCAAATACAAAACTTAATAAAAATGGAGGGAAAATGATATACTTTTTAAAATAAAATAAAAACACAAATTAAACTTAGTTATAAAAATAGTTCTTAAAATTATAATAAAAAGGGATAATTGAAAAGATGAAAGTTTCAACAAAGAGTATTTTGTTCATTATATATAGTATATATGTGTGTGTGATATTTAGAAAGAAGCCAAGAGAGATAGAGAGAGAGAAATCTTCAAGCAGGAGGGCTGATTAATAAAGCATTAAAACATAGACAGGAGTCACCTCCTGAGAAATAAAAAACTAGCAGTCAGAGGGGGAGCTCACCTGATGAGGAAGTTCTGTGCCTGTGTCATTGGGAAAAAGGTTGCATAGTGTATTCTCATCAGATCCTTGCTCCCCATCTTCAACTCCAACACATACAACATTCAACTTAATTAAATACTCAAACTTCAGAGTGATCAATTTTGGAGGTTTAGCCTGCGGATCTTCATCGTCAAAAACATGTACAATAACTTTAAGTGGATGAGTTTGTAGGATTCCTCCATGGTCTCCAACTTCTCTGTGCATATTTTTCTTTGGCCTCTTTCTTCTTCTCTGACCATCTTCCTCTTCCTCAGGTGGATCATCCTCGAATCGGTTATTTTCTGTATTTGTTGACGTTCCTGAATCATGCTACAGTGTTACCATTGAACTCCGAAAGATTGAACATATGGACTAACTGGGCATGCTTACATAAACATTTTCATGATGGAAGCTAATTAATAAACTCTACCCCTTATTGATGATAACTCAACGTATAAATGCAACTAACACAAAAGGGAAGGGAGAGGGATGGAACAAGGAAAAAATTCATACAATAGGTCAGTCTTGTGAAATGTCATATCCATGTGCCTTCCATGATTGTATTGTATTGTCTATAGTACATATTAAGTAAAGCTCGTGAAATGTCATATTTTTGTGCCTTCCATGATTGCACTTGTATTGTCTACGGTACATATTAAGAGAATTTTAATATTTGGTGATGACATCATCAAACTTATCACAATCATCCAAATGTTCTGACAACATTAGTATCATTTTAAATTAAATTAAAATATAAATAAATAAATAACAAATGGAGGGTGCGCCCCACATGCGACTCGTGAGGCATCTCTGAATACCGAGCAAAGGATACGTTTTCGCAAGGCAGTGCCCCCCACCCCTCACATTAATTGTCGACTAAAAATAGTACACATTGTGGCAGGTGGATGGAAGTTCAAATGTAGCGGGAGCTCATTTTAAGATTTAGTGACCTTGCTTACCTTCTTCGGACCACACTTAACAGTTGGTTGGGGAAGGAGAGTTTGTGTACACTCTTGGGTATGCGTCAGGACCCCAAATTACAATACAACATCTTCTCTCTTCGTCTCTTTCCCACAGTGGTGGCTACTGATCAACTAAATGTTCGATCATCACATAGTCCAAACTTCTAGCTAGTCAAAATCCCCAGTTTCAACATTTTGATGCGGTGAGTGTATACTTTGACTTTAGAAAAAAGAGATCGCAAGAGACACTGATTGTTCACAACAATGACTCTAATGTTGGGCGAGTCTCGGAGAGATTAGGACAAGTATATGGCTCTTGAAGATATCCTGGTGATGCGCCAGATGATGGGGGGATTTTGCAGAGTTAGGCCACAACACGTGCCGCAATCATGAAGACCACGTCACCCACCACCAGTGTTGCACACAGATGACTGGGGAAGGAACACGCAATCAAGGACCATAAATACCTCGACCAAGTTCACCTGACGCAAGTGTTGCAGCTCTGCGACATCTCGTGTATAAACATGAAGATCATCCCTATCAACCTCATTATCAAGGAGTGTCGGTTTTTATCACCTTCCAAGGGAAGGCCCGAGATTGGTTTCACCAGTTACCAATGGGATCGATTAATTGTTGTGAAGATTTCTGTCGCAGATTATTGCTAAGGTTTGCAATAAATAAGAAGAGGAAGAAAGGGATGCAGACCTTGTTCAACATCGGGCAAGGTCCTCGCAAGAACCTAAGCCGCTATATCGACAGATTTCAGGAAGAGATTTTGGGGATCCAAGAGGTCGATAACTATACCCTTCAACTTGCCCTGATGTGCGGGTAGTGGAAGGAGTTGTTCAAACGAGCGGTCAGTTGTGACACTCCTTGTTCGTTCAATGTGTTTATAGATTGAGTGAATCATTTTATAAAGGATGAGGGCATAAACAGTGAGTTCATAGCCTCACTAACTCGACTAACTTAGGGCGAAGACCATCCCGGATCTACGAGGTATGGGCGAGATAACACAGGCAGGAGGCTCGAAGAAGAATGTCGTACAATGCGGTAGGATGGTCGCTATCAGGGAATGGGGAAGGCTGGCGAGCGACGAACCGTGCTATCCCGCGAGGCCTCTCCGGGAAACCTCAGCCTCATGGGCCTCAAAATTACTTTGGATTGGATTAGTGTTACTCTTACGATCGTCGCCAAGGTAATGACAAGAGGGGTTGCAATTTTCCCTCTCACATAGAGGCTATGAAAATAACCTAATGGCAGGGACCTCACATGTGTTTTCTGGCTTGGTGACCTCACCACCATCAAGGTACCGTGTTGTATTGCGACTTTCATGAGGAGAAAGGAGACAACATCGCGACCTGTCGTGGATTCAAGAACCTCGTGAAAAGGATGGGAGATGAGGGTAGGTTGCCAAAGATAGCGTTGTTGGGTCACGGGACATGGTCCAAGAAGCGATTGGAAGAGTTCTTGATTTGGTCCTTGCTAGACCTCCCTACAAGGGAGCGGGAAGATGTTGGCATAGAGGCCCACGGAAGGCCAGTTTGCACTTGGTGCGCAGGTGATACATCATCTTGGCCACATAAGATGCCACTTTTATAGACGACATCCTCTTCTCTTCCAACGACATGTTGAACCACGACAATCCCTTCCATGATGCAAACTGTGATAGAAAACCTCTTCGTCCCACGGACTAAGTTATTAAAGGCGCAAGCCGCACCGAAGCGCAAAGGGGTCCTGCAGCCTATGCGCAAGCGAGCGCCTGAGGCACGTGAGGCGCCAGGCGCACCAAGCATGTGAGGATACCTTAGTTTGAAGCAAAAATTGATAGAGGCGCCACTATTACTAAGTCCCAGAGCAGAAGAAGACCTCTTCACATACCTTGAAGTCAAGGCAGAGGCAGTGAGCTCTGTACTAGTAAGAAAAGAGGGGAAGAAGCAATTGCTTATATGTTATGTGAGTCGGGTGCTGAAAAGTGCAGAGACCTGATATTCCATCATGGAGAAGATGGCATATACCCTCATTATCTAAACAAGGGGGTTTAGGCCATACTTCCAATCTCACACTATCAAAGTTGTAACGGACCACCTGATGCGCAACATCCTGGAAAAAATCGAGTATTCTAACAAGTTGGCAAAGTGGTCTATACAACCATGGGAGTTCGACATTGCCTACTTGCCGCAAATGGCTACCAAATACCAAGTCATTGGGGATTTCTTAGGAAACTTCACCATCAACCAGAGAGTTGGAACGAGACTTGCACCACCCATAGGATGGACAATGTATCTACATTAAGCCACAAGAAAGTAGTTTTTTGAGGGGTTAGTGTGGTCATGGTAAGCCCCAGCGGTGTGAGAATTGAACAAACAGTGAAACTTCACTTCATGACAACAAAAAATTAAATGGAGTAAGCGCTGATCACAGGACTGCAAATTACAAAAGAATTGGAAATTGAAGATATCCAAGGCCAGAGAATAACCTCGACAACGTTACTTAGCAAAGATAAAATAAGAGGTCGTCGTGTTTTGATCCTTCAGCATTCGACATGTGTCGATCGGAGAGAACACGGTGGCGGATGAATTGGCACAGAGCATTGGAGGAGTGGCGACTAAGCTCTTCCGATAGTCCATCGACGAAGGGAAGCTCATGCAAATCAAAAAGAAGTGGTCCTGGATCGACTCTTTTGTTGAGTTCCTAACCATGAGAGTCCCTTTGTTGAGGATAAGAAATGCTTCAAGTACAACTACTTACTTCGCAATGAAGACCTTTATTGAAGGGCACACTCGACAACATTACTCAGATGTGTGACAAAAGATGAAGTGCCTCGATTCTTTGAAGAGGATGAAGAGTCGCTCCTTGGAGAGATTCATTCAGAAAAGTGTGGAAATCAGCCGGGAAGTCGAACTTTAGAAGAAAAAAAGGTTTTAAGGCAAGACTACTTTTGGCCAACCATTTGGAAGGATACGGAATAGTTTGCTTGGAAATATTGAAAATATCATAAATCCCAGCATCATGCTCCCATTCGGTTACAACCAACACAATAATTGCGGTCTATATTAACACTCTGTGTTACAGTCACGGGCGCCGACGAGACGCGCACACGCCGATAAGACGTCGTGGTGAGTCTACATGCGTAGGAAGACAGCGGATACTATCCCACCGATCGTGGAGGAAACTGTCGATGTACGATCTATTTGATCACTTTTATTTCAATGTTGTTTTGATTTTTACTATTTTCAGACGGTATTTTGTTATTCGCACACCTTTACTATAAAGGGTGTTGTATGTTTGTATTAAGGTTTTATCTTTGGATGAATGGATTTTTAGGGATGCTCCCTAAGCTTTCTTCTCTACCCTAATCACTCTCTACTCCCTTACCACCGTAGGCCCTCACCCTTACTGAATTCCTCTACGGGATTATATCACTCTGACCCTTCGTAATATGAGAGATGGATTTCTTTGGACTCTTCCCTCAAAACACCGGCCAATGAAGATGCATTTTAATCATCATCAATTACTCTACAAATTGGATCGAGATCAAGGCTCTAGCGAAGACGACAACTCAGATTGTGAAAAATTTCACATTAGAGGAAATAACATATAGGGACAACATATTGATGACTATCATCAACGATAACGACCCTCAGTTCGCAAGTTAGGGACACGTCGAATTTTGCGAACAAATAGAAACATACATGGGCTTCCGTAAATGCCATCAGGTTATGAAACATTAATCTTCGTTGAATTTGAAGTGAGAAGTCATCGGGTTGTTGCAGGGAAGAAAGAGATGAAGATTGGCGGGTGGAGAACAAAGAGGAATAGAGAATCTCTCTTGACCTCATGGAAGAACTTTGAGACCTCAAAGCTGCTCGACAAGAAGAAACTAAGTGAGCGATGTTCAAATACTTTGTAATGGTCCCACACGACCAATCATCTACATCGTTAATAATTGTCGTTGTGTATTCAAGTAAGGTGTCTTGTATTAATCGAGTCGATGTACGAGTCTGTTGTGTTTTATCGTTTTGTGTTGTTATCTTTATTTTTGTGTAATTACACGCATGCCATTTTTTAAGTCTTTATATAGACTCATTGGGTCATTGTATGGATTATCAATCAAAATTAAGAAAACTTTATTTCTCTCTTGAGTTCTTTTCCCCTCCCGCAATTTCTAAGGTTAGGGTTGCGCACAGCTCCCCTTCTTCCTCCCCCTCGCATTCTCCACGGGTTGAGCTCAGCTCCCCTTGTATCTCCGCCAACGAAGCTCCAAAATAGGCCCGTAACATCTTGGAATTAAAGCTTTTTGATCCTCCTCTTCCGCCGAAGCCATTGCCATCAACCTACTCACCCTAGACGCTACTTGACACGTAATCGACACTCTTCCCAACATAAATCGATGTCCTTTCCGCCAGGCATCGCAACTTGTAGCCGCTCGTCGAATCCTGCTTTTGCACGACGTCACCTTCTTCCTTTCGCACGACATCGATCTGAACGTATTGATCTGTTGTTGTCTATCCCGACTTTTTTTCGCTTCCAGTACGGTCCGCAAAGCCTATTGCCTACACCGTCCTGCAGAAACGCACGCCTACCTCCTTCGACAAGAGGAGGGTAACCAACTACTTACCCTATGTTTGTGATTCCTCTGCAGCGTGTAGGTAGAGCTCGGCTCTGCCTTATCGTTTTGTCATGCTCTTTCCCAGGCTGGGCGCCAACCCCATCACAACCATTCAAGCACTGTTAGAGCCTCGCCACACCTAATTGAGCCCTTGTCAAGTCCCGCAAGTGCCCTCCCCTCGGGAACAGTTGGGAAACTGGTTATCGCTTGAACTAATAAATAATTTAACTAATTGAGTGATTCACAATTGATTAAATTAATTATTATTTGTTTGCCCCTGCAATTAATTGAATCCCCAATTAACTTAACGTGATGACAAGCTCAACAAGCCACTTACCGTTCGTTCAATGCTAAAACAGTTACTGGAGATGTCGGTGTCCTATGATGTCGCGCTTGTGTGACTCACCGTCAGCATTGACCGCCGTTTCGGGGGTCTGATCCCACCATAGCCATCGTCGATGCCACTTGCACTTGAAGAAGTCCTGTCGTTCTCAACAGTTATTGTCGCTCCACCAACGCCTCTGGTTGTTTCCACCGCACAGTTCACACAACCGGTATTGTCGCCTCCCAGCCCAGTGTTGGTGCCACCACAATTTGTGTCGCCAGCGGCCGTCCTCGCGGTCTCCATTATCCAACCTCTGCACTGACCACTTGCTCCACCAACCCCTCTGGAGCCATTATTTCCATCAACCGCCCCCTAGCTTACCCAACCACTTCTTATTGTTGCAACTCATCTTCATCTAGTGCCTCTGACTCCCTCGTTTGTATGCATTCACCGGGTACACCAGCCCCAATTCTTAAGCTTCTGTCTGACGATCTTTCTTTTGTTCATGCCTCGGCCACGTCCTAACCTTGCAGCCTCTCATGCCTATTGTGAGCACATTGCCGGTCCACCACTCTTTATAGTCACCGCAACAACAACACACTATTGGGAGTTGTTCTGGGAAGAAATAAAAGAGTCAGATGATCAAGTCGTGCAAGTTTCATTCGAGTTTGAGAAAAGCTCATTTGAAAAACGGGTGAGATTTTATGGTCCCACGCGACCAAATATTTGTGTCGTTAATTAGTGTTGTCATGTATTAATGTTAGGTGTCTTTTATTAATCGAGTTGATGTACGAATCTATTGTGTTTTACAATTTCGCGTTGTTCTCTTTATCTTTGGTATTTCCACTCATGTAATTTTGGAAGTCTTTACCTTGCATTCTCTATGCCACCAGGAGGTGAAGTAAAACCCAATAGAGAGATTACACATGAGTCAACACTATGTCCTACGCAATGAGGAATTACATTGCATAGTCCTGTGTTTTATGACTCATTGTAATCTGACATTGGTTTGTACTTAGCACTTAAAGTCATACAAGTACATAACTAGAATACAATAAACCTCTTTGAGTCATTGTATGGATTATCAATCAAAATTATGAAAGTTACATTTCTCTCTTGAGTTCCTTTCTCATCCCTCAATTTCTAGGGTTAGGATTGAGCACGGCTCCCCGTCTTCCTACCCTCGCATTCTTCGTGGGTAGAGCTCGCCTCCCCTTGTATCTTTGCCTCCACCGTCAACTCCGACAAAGCTCTAAAATAGGCATGTAATACACTTCAACAAGCACTTTTGGATCAAGTAATTCCAAAAAGGTGCTTGGTTCTGAAGAAGGTTGACGCAAACAGGAGATTCGTCATAGTTGGAAAGCTCAACCCAAACTTTGAGGGACCCTTTTTGGACCAGGAAGCACTGAAGAATGGAGTCTAACACCAAGCAATCTACGAAGGTAACGACGTAGACAACAAACTGAGTGGATAAAACTTGAAAAGGTACTCTGCGACACTTCCCTCCCCCCCCCCCAAAGCAGGGAACAATCATTGTAATAAGAAGGGACTGAATACGTTACTTTCCATCGCAAGGAATTGTTTTCTCCAACATTCACCCCGCCAAGGACCTCGTTGGGACAAGCGAAAATCTGATAGATCCCAGAACTATATGGAGGCCTTGCACCCTAGAGTGTCAATGTGTCATAACGCCAACATTCGCATCGCAAGAGACCTAGGAGGCACAATCGAGAATCTGAGTATCCAAGACTATCTTGTGCCATCGAGCGCCACGACATCAGCTTTCATCGTGCTAGGGATCTCGCGACAAGCGAGAACCGGGTGAGCATCCTAAATTTATTCGAAGTAAGCCTCGTTTAGGGCCTCGTCGACAAAAAAGAGAACATGAGTGTACCTCAGATTCATTTATTTAGTCATTTTTGCAATGGCAAATCAACAGTTATTCTCCATCCCACAGAAGCCTCACGCTTCGAGATCCTAACCTCTTAGGGTCTCGTAAGTGTCCACTCGTAGATTTCGCCAATTGTATCTAAAAAAACTTATGCATTGCCTTTTGGGGATAAGATAAAACCTTCGAAGATAGTCTCCACGCAAGCTCTCTCAAAACACGTCCTAAGAGCAGACCAATCTTGCAATAATAAATTAGCTCAGAGACATGCAAGAAACTAAAGAGCCTATCACAGGGAGACCTTGCAAAACAATATACAATACAAAGTAAAAATAAACTTGCATTTTTTATTTTATTTTCAGTGTTAGGCCATTTTGCTTTACAGCCATACAGGACATTGTGGCATCCGACGGAACAATAACAATGCTCAAGCCTTTATCCCACTATAGTGGGGTCGGCCATATGGATCCTTTGTTGCCATTGTGCCCTATCTTTTGTCACAATCTCAATAATGTTTAAGTACATCATGTCTTTCCTTATAGTTTCATTCCAAGTCTTTATTGGTATACTCCTCCCTCGTTTAACATGTCAAGTGACTAGACTAGTAGACTCTCAAAATGCCTAAAATGTGTCTCTAATGATCTCCTTTGTACGTGTCCAAACCATCTTAGTCGAGCTTCTCACAGCTTCTTTGCAATTGGTGTTACCCTGTCTTATCCCTGATACATTCATTCCTAATTTTATTCAATCTTGTGTCCACACATCCACCTAAGCATTCTCATCTCCGCAACTCTCATTTTTGCTTGTGTACACAATTCACTGCCCAAACACTCAGAACTATAGAACATCGTTGATCTAATTGCAGTACGGTAAACTTGCCCTTAAGTTTTAATGGGTACTTTACGATCACATAAGATCCCTGGCACGCCTCACCACTTCAACCAACCCGCTTAGATTCTATGTGTCACATCTTTATCAATACCTCCGTCTTTTTGAACTATCGATCCAATATATTTAAAACACTCGCTACGGGAAATATCTTGATCACCCAACTTAATAACCAAGTCATCCGTCGTTCTTGCACCACTAAATTTAAGCACCATGTAACTCTGAATTTGCCCTACTCAACCTAAAATCCTTCTTTTCTAAAGTCTCTCTCCAAGATTCAAGTTTTGTGTTTACACCCTCGCGCGTCTCATCGACCAAAACGATATCATCCGCAAACAATAAACACCAAAGTATTGCTTGTTGGATATGTCCAGTGAGCTCATCTAAGATAAGGGTAAAGAGATAAGGACTTAAAGTTGAACCTTGAAGTAAGCCAACAGTGATAGGGAATTTTTGTGTTAATCCTCCGGATGTCCTCACCCTTGTCACTGAATTTGTATACATATCTTTGATTATGTCAATGTATGATACATTTACACCTTTCTTTTCTAAGACTCTCCATAAGATCTCTCTTTGAACTCTATCATAAGTCTTCTCAAGATCGATAAACAGCAAATACAAATCTTGTTTTCTTTCTAGGTAGTTGTCAATGAGTCTCCTCCAGAGATGTACAGCTTCCATGGTCGACCACCCAGGCATCCGACAGAAATTCAAAAAATAAGTCACGAGTTCATTAAAAAAACGCAAAGTTTCTCAATGGTGAGGACTTCGGCTAAACACTGAAGGACTCGATGGCTCAAAGACCTTGCCATCCTAGCTTTTCTCGCCCTCCCTATCGTTACTTCTATTGTTTCTCTCGCAAGACATGGAGTGTCTAGAGTTGGTCAGCGAAGATGTCAGGGATGCAATTGAGATGCTTTGATCAACTTCAGAAGAACCTCCTCTAGGCGGCAATTTAGATGCTCAAGAACTAACCAATGAGGCTCGTACAATCTCACCAGTATGACTCGCCCAATATGGATGTTGATATCAAGTTGAAGTTCGACATACTCGGCCTCTGGCATCCAGCCAGGTAAAGATGCATTTGATTGAGCCTCGCGGCCTGCTTTTGAAGCTCCTCAATCTCAGCATCCTTCGTTGTTTAGATTTTGGTGGTGCTTTTTTCAAGGTCCTGCAATGAGGAAGAAGTCAGAATAAATAAAAGATGGAGAAGCCCTCGAAACAATTCAGAGATAGGACTCAAAATACCTCAATCGTATTATCTATGGGCTTTTTTGCCTTGTTCGTCTCCTTGACACCGACATTGAACATCAACAACAACCCTCTTTCCATGTGCATCAGTTTGGCATGTCGCAGTACCACGCGAGATGCCTGGTGAACAATGTGTCATCAGGAAAACACACATATCCCTGATTATCTAGATACTTATAAAAACAACTTGTTTGAACGTCGAGGTTCGTTGGGTGACTTTTGATGGCAACGTGGTGGTTTTTCTAGAGTGCATGAAGTGGCTTACGAGACTAGGTCAATAGCTACAATAGAAGAAGGTCATGGGAATCAGAATACCCTGAGTCGGAATAAATATGACTCACAAAATCTATCAACATGAGGCATCCTTGGGATCGAAGGTACACTTCTCGGGCACGAGATCGGTGACAGGAGGGGTTTTGTCATGTGAGGCTTGTTGTTTAGAAGAGGTCGTCAACGGAAACTGTGTTTCTTCATCACGACGTCAAAATCGTTGATAAGCTCGATCGGTGAAACCATTACTTTGAGAAAACAAACCAATGAGATTTTAAGCCCATTAATGCAATTGCAACATAGGTAGATGAATCCTCACTAATCAAAGCCCCTTAAGGAGCAAATCTCATAGGGATAGCAATAGCTTGAGAGAACTGGGCAAATGAGATACTTTTTTGCTTCCCAAACAAGGATAGGGAAGATCGTTTCTTTGGAGAACACAATGTCGGGGGAGGGGGTGGGGGAGTTAGGAGGGAGGAGGGGTGTTGATGGCGAAGGAGAAGTCCTTATCAGAACCTTTTAAAAATGAGGAAAATAAATCAACAGGCAAGAAGTTGCAAATAACGATAGAGGATGACACCAAAGTAGGACCTAGGTCCCCAACATCGATCATAAACTTCGTGAGAGCCTCGGAGTCGGAGGTATCATGTTGAAAGAAGGATATGGCCACGTCTGGTCAGTTACCTTGGCGAAGTCCTTATCGAGACCTCTACAAAATGAGTAAAACAAATCAGCATGCAAGAAGTTGCATATAACAGCGGAAGACGACATCAGAGGAGGACCTAGGTCACCAACATCGATTCGGAGCTTTGTGAGAGCCTCGAGGTCAAAGGTATCATGGTAGAAAGAAGAATATGGCCATGCCAGGTCAGTGACCTTGGCGAGACCGGACTGCTATCATGGTAGAAAGAACATCATCTCCAGGACTGATCGCGGACAATGAAATAATCATCTAACCAATTCCCAAATATTCTCGCCAAAGCTATCAGCATTGGGCAGTGGAGGCCGTGAGACCAGTGAGGACTCGATGGCCTTGCCAGCTCATCAGCAAAAGGATTGGAGACTTACACCGGCTTATATTCTAAGCAGGTAGGCTTCTCGCCTAAGGATTCGCACCAAGACGTTTCGCTCGAAAAAAGTGGGAATCGCGTGCAGGTTGACCCGTATTTTGCAAGACTAGAAGGAAGGCAACTAGTGAGTATCAAGGCACTGAAGAGGTAACGACATGGGAAGCCTCATCAAAAGACCTCATATAACTAGACCTCGCATGCCACTCATAAGGAAGACCTCGCAAGGGGCAAATTTTGAGACGAGACTGGGGGTGACCCCCAGATTGCCCCCCCCCCCCCCCCCCCACACACACACACAATGGTTATCTATAAATACAACTCAGTGTAATAGATTAAAGACAGTTCAAACACAACGAGATTAGCCCATTATAAGATTTTGTGTGACCATTATAAGATTTGGTGACCTCATTTGTCTTCCCCGAACACGCACAACACTTGATTCAGGAGGGGGAGTTCTCGTGCACTTCTAGGTATACGGCAAGATTTTCACATTGTAACACAACTTCTAAGTCTCTAGCCTACGGTGGTCACTAGCAATCAAGTGGACTTTTGGTCATCTTACAGTGCAAACTTTTGACGATCCGAGATCTCGGTTCCAACAAGGAGAATGTGCGCCGGCTGAAAGATGACACTGCCCCCGAGTTGTGTGATGACCAGATTGATGCAGCCACATCTAGGGGCACTTCCAATGTCAGGCACTATACATGAAAATTTAATCATTGTCGAATAATGTGTGGTCATGTGGATCTGAAGCTAGTTTAAAACAAAATTGAATAATATTATTGATAACCCTCACTCCCAAAATTACCATTTTCTGTGATTGCTTGCTGTTGGGAAAAAAATTGAGCATCTTTCACACTTCCTGTTATCTCCATCTCAATCTTCTCACCAAAAGCCTCCTTCTGTGCCAGTAATTGTGAGTAAAGAATATAGAGAGGAGGTGGTAGTAGCTCAGCTGCAGAATTCTGCTTTAACTTTTTTGAATGTAAAATCCCAAGCTGATGCTGCACAGGTAAGGTTGCCTTCTTCAAAGATTTCAGATGTGATGGTAGACTTGAAAGAAACTTTTTTCGGTTTGCTATTGTCTCTACAAGACTTCTTTTGTGCTGTTCTAACTTCTCATGAAGCTTGCACAGTTCTTTCCTCTTCAAAAAGACAGATGTTGCTTAGTATAAAAACAGTATATAGAAATCATATCAAATGAAGAAGATATAAATCACAATTGTAGTAACTAAGAAGATATGACAAAGTACAAAGAAAAAAGAGACAGATGAACAGATATTTGGAGAAAAGTTCAAAAGCATAGTTCTAAGAAAAATAAAATGATACACCAAAATTGAAAAATAAATATAAGGATGAAACAAAAAAATCTGCATATCACCTAAAAAATGACAGTGCTATATTTCTCTCGATTTTAGAGCCGGAAATTTGGGAAGCATTCAAACACTCATCATTTGAACTTTGTCAAATGATGAGTGTTTGAACAGACATTTGGAGAAAAGTTTAAAAGCATAGTTCTAAGAAAAATAAAATGATACACCAAAATTGAAAAATAAATATAAGGATGAAACCAAAAAAATCTGCATATCACCTAAAAAATGCAGTGCTATATTTCTCTCGATTTTAGAGCTTGAAATTTGGGAAGCATTCAAACACTCAACATCTAATTCATTCAATCAATTGAGAAACAGGTAAACTCAATATGAATGCTAATACAATATGAAATTGGTCGGGGTGTGGGAGGTGGGATGGTGGGATCAGGAATGGGGAAGGTTGAACAACCAAAGCGGAATCATGGCTAAACTAATTGCAAGATCAATCGCACGAAGATCTTCAATCACAACAGGATCTCTTAATGATATTATTTCTAGACAATTTTCTGAAAATGTACCATGATCAATAAATCATGATGGATGATGATGGTTAAAAGAGAAATTTTAACAGTGTGCTTAGATCGTAGGTGCACCCAATTGTGGCATCCACCACCGCCTCTGTTGTTTCTCCAAGACATTTTATTGAAGTAAACCAGTCAATAGATGAAGCTAAAGCTCTAAACCTAACATTCATAGCGATCATCCTCTTTTATTAACCATTCCATTTGGTATCATGTGAGAATCATTGAAAGTGATGAACATCAAGATTTTTTGTACTCTTGCTTCAACTCAAAATCTATAAATTTGCTGAACAATATTGTACAGACAGATCTTAAGATAATGAAGATATCTGTTAGTACAAGAATTCCCATTCCTTACACTTCTTCCCTATTTCTTGGCATGTAGTAGGTATTTAGGATAAAAGCTTCCAAACATAAGAGCGTCAAATTAGATGAAGTCGTCGCAGTCCCAATAACAGAACATAGGAAATGAAATTTATGCATACTCACTACTCAGGGAAAACTAGAGGAGATGAAGTCCAGTCAACCAAAATCACAAAAAACAGAACTTATTCAATCCGGTATCGAATGATATCTAAAAAAAGAGCAGCCTCTATAAAAGTAAGCTTAATTGCTATCAATGATGATACTGATGATTCGGACCTTTGACAAAAGTGCCAAGTGTTATGAAGTTGCAACATAAGGTCTGATTAAGAAGAGACCCGGGGAAATGAATATCCTAAGGTTTAGAGCTCTTATTACTTAAAATTCATTGTCCCAGAAAATTTGTTGTCCAAAAGATTGGAGAGTGAGGGATTCAGGTCATAGAATTATAGAAGGGAGAATTAATGGGACTCAATTGACCATACAAATGAGTGTTGGGAAAAAGGTATTATATGCCTATCTGGCCTATGTAAAAGAAATAGTAGTGCCTCGGGGCAATAAAAAAACTATTCACCCGATGAGTGTTGTTCCAAGAATAAAAAATGAAGGCATTTATGTTGAAATTGATAAATATGGAAAGTATAATGGGAAAAAAGTTTTAACCCGCATAGCATACTAATGGACATCTTCTCCTGTTAACATATAACTTAAAAATAATGCCAATTATATGAAGCTTATCAATGAAAGTATAAATCCTTTTATGTGAATCAGGTTTGTCATATCCATTACTCCAGTACAAGATACGTGTTCTAGACTCTAGAGGACAATTTTCACTTCCTTATACCAAACCGTGATCATATGTAATCTCATGAATATATATATATAGAGAGAGAGAGAGAGGAGAGAGGGAGAGAGGTATTACCCCCAACACATGCTTATTTGTCCAATGTATAAAAAAAATAGTGTCAGTAGTAAGAAAACAATGCTTTGTAGGAGTTTTATCATATCTTTACAAAATAAAATAAAAAATCGCTGGTGACTTTTTGTTAACCAAAATGATATTCCAATAGCTTGAGATCTAGTTCTATCTCCTTAGAACAATTATCCAACATATATGCTTATAAGTATTTTGTAATCTTGACTCTTGAGTATTGTACCTATTGTTTGACAATACTAAGTTGTTCTTATAACTCAATGCAATTGCTATACAAAATTGGGTGAGAAAAAAATAGGAGTAAGGGACATGGTGTTATTATGGGTGCCTCAAATTGAAGTCTTTAATCTTGTCCGTCATTTTGCCTGATGAACAAATGGATGGCCTTGATCTTTTCGGGTCTAACAGGCCGCAGATTAGGTTAAAAAGGGAGAGTCGCTATTTGGGGCCGGTTGGTTGTCGACAGACGTTTCGGAGAAGGAGAACCTTGTGTAAGAGGAGAGTGTCGCCATTTTTGGTCGGCGGAAGTGGTGAAGCCTGAGCGATTCTGAAAGTGGTGAAGCCTGATCCAGGAAGATATCGAAGCCTGGGAAAGATCGGAAGATTCGGGGCCTAGGCAAGCTCTATTTGGTTCGAGATCTAGTAAAATCTCTATTGTGACAGAAATCTGGTAATGGTTTCCTTCTCCCTCTGAGACTCTTTGTTGGTAAAATTCTTCACCTTGGTATTTGGTGTTTTTCGGGTATAGCTGGCACCTTGTATTCCTCTGATTTTCTTTATAGTGCAATCCCTCTTCCCGGCCATGGGCGTACCCAAGCATCAAGGGGAACCACGTAATCTCTGTGTTTGTGCATGTCAATTTTCCTTGCGTGTTGTTTTTCTTTTTGATGTGATTTGATTGGTTCGATTGCTATTATTATTATCAAATCTGTTTTGGGCATCGCTACTGATAGTTTTCGTTGGTTAATTGTTATAACAAATCGGTATCAGAGGCAGATTGCGATTCACGATGTCCACAACGAAATTTGAGATTGATAAGTTTGATGGACTATCAAGCAGCTTTAGTCTTTGGCGCATCAAGATGAAGGCACTGTTGACACAACAGGGTTTGCACAAAGTATTGCTCGGCAAGGAGAAATCAGGGATTAGTGTGGATGATTGGGATGATCTAGATGTGCGAGAAATTTGTTCGATTCAGTTGAGTCTTGCAGATGACGTCCTTAGGGAAATTGAAGAGGAAAGCACTGCAAAGGGAGTTTGGCAGAAATTAAAGAAGTTGTATCTCACCAAATCACTCACAAATAGGCTCTATTTAAAGCAGTGCTTGTATATGTTCAGGATGAAGGAAGGTACTCCTATTAAGGATCATTTGGATGAGTTTAATCAAATCATAATGGATTTGAAAATTGTTGATGAACCAGTAAAGGATGAGGATCGGGCATATGTTCTTTACCATCGTCCTTCGAGTATCTTGTCACTACTTTGCACTATGGTAAAGACACTACTTTCATGGAGGATGTGAAGTCTAGCATGTACTCAAAGGAATTGAGAAAGAACGTGTCATGCAATGATGTTGATGATCGAGCGGCGGGTTTGTTTGTAAGAGGGAGACCATTTGATAGTGCAGAGTCCAGTCATAGGGGCAGATCACATTCATCGGGAAAGAAGAAGGGCAAATGCAATTATTGCAAGAAGCCTGGGCATTGGAAGAAAGAATGTCCTAAGCTCAGAGAGAAGGAAAAGAAAGAGCAGAAGGGAGGCAAAGTTGTTGTCGGTATTGCAAAGTGTGCAGTTCAGACAGATTCATTATTAGCAGAAAGCACGGCGGAGTCAGATACTGATTTTGAGCACATTTCAGATGGGATGCATACTGTGTTGGCAGTTACTGAGAGCATTACTTGTCAAAGTACCGAGTGGATCCTAGATTCTAGATGCTCATACCACATGTGTCATCATCGGACGTGGTTTACCACTTATGAGGATATTGATGGTGGTACAGTTCTAATGGGCAACGATGTCGCCTGTAGAACTATTGGGATTGGATCGATTCGGCTTAGGATGAAAGATGGCATTGTGCGCACCTTATCAGATGTTAGGCATGTACCGGATTTGAAGAAGAATTTGGTGTCTCATGGCGCTCTTGATTCTCTGGGTTGCAAATTTTTTGCTATAGGTGGAGTTCTTATGGTTTCTAAAGGTGCCCTGGTCGGTCCTGATGAAGGTCCAAAAGCGAGGGAACTTGTATGCTTTGCTGGGTAGTACAGTGACAGGTTCAGCAACTAGAGTGGCTTCATCCAGGGTGGCAGATGATGATTTGGCTCAGCTTTGGCATATGCGACTTGGGTATATGAGCGAGAGAGGGATAGCAGTTTTGAGCAAATAGGGTTTGCTTGGTACTCAGCAGATTGGATCATTGGAATTTTGTGAGCACTATGTCTACGGCAAACAGTGCAGGGTCAAGTTTAGTGAGGCATGCCATCGCACCAAGGGGACAGTGGATTACTTTCATGTTGATCTTTGGGGTCCCGCAGAGGTTATCTCATTAGGAGGTGCTCAGTATTTCATGACACTGATTGATGACTTTTCCAGATTTGTTTGATTATATATCTTGAAGAACAAGTCTGATGCTTTTGATGCCTTCAAGAAGATCAAGAGACTGAGGACAAATAACTGGATGGGGTTTTGTAAGACTGAGTTTGAGGAGTTTTGTAGAGATGAGTAATGCAGGACGACGAGTAGGGTTTGCGCGATTGTCGTCTTTTCTAGAAAACCCTTAAAACATGCGATGATTAAATTAATTTTGCAAAGATTTTGAGCGTGCATTGCAGATACTTTGAGAAATTAAGCAACTTTTTTGAAAAAGCACAAAATTAACTATTTGGTTTCAAAATTGAATTTTCTTAAAAAAATGGATCAATTCTAAATTCAGGGAATGAAATTCGCAACTTTCGTTTTGTTCCCCTTGTCGTAGCAAAACGGAAATCATGTACTCCAAATACATTTACATTTGAAGTTTTCGACGTAGCGCTCACTGACAAAATTCAGGCGAAAACCCAACGATGAATCTAATTAACCTAAGAGAAAATCTAGACGCACGCAAAGGAAGAGAAATAAGCAAGTTGCCCAAGGAAAGAGATGTATTTCCGCAATCGAAGTCGACGGTGATCACGCGAGGAATTTCCTTGTCACCTTTGATCTCCCGCTCTGAGGTCGGTCGCTGTCGCACACGAGCACTGATGTGATCCTGTCGCCGGCACGTTAGTGCCGCCTCGTCACGTGTCGTCTCGTCTTTATTTACTTTAGTTATTATCGTAGTTACGCTCTTGTATTGTCGTTTATTTATTTCCTGTCATTGACGTTTATGTTTAAATTTCCTGTATTGTGACCCGGCGCGTGAGACTGACCGCCTCACGTGACCCTGAGTGGATCGGTCCGGTTTGAAATGTGCGGGCGGGTCGTATTGTTATTTGTCTTTCCTAAAATAATCTTGCTGAAATAATCTTTTATAAAATTGAGGGGAATAGAGGAGAGACTTATAAATAGCCTGCTAATTGGAAAAACCCGAGGTAGCAAAGGAAAAAACCGAGAGATCGAGTATTCTCTCTCGGCGGAACCCCGCCGCCAAGCCTTTCCCGCAATAACGCCCCCCGAGTCGTCTCCTCCGCGCCGAACGACAACCGCACCCTGGCCTTTTCCCCTCGGCTACTTCCTGAGCTCCAGCTTTTCGCCTCCCGCTTACGTATCCCGAGCGTCTCTCCCCTGCACCGATCGGCTACCGCAACCCCTGTTTCCCCTTCTGCTACTTCCCCGAACTCCAACCCACCGCATTCCACTTACGCCAACCACACCCTCCCGCAACCATCCAGCATCCAGCGCCCAAACTCTAGCAATCATCCTGCATCCTTCCACCATCCAGCGCCCTACCTCCCGCAACCATCCAGCACTTTCCTCCATCCAACCACCTTCCTCCAGCCATCCGAGGCATCCTCATCCAGTGTTCCACTACCTGTTGCGACCGAATCGTGAAGGATCGACAAAGCTATTCCGGAAAGGCCCTCGGTGAGATCTCTCCTTTCCCCTTCCCTCAATCTTTATTTTACTAGCGTTTATCATGATATATTTCAGCAAGATTGTTTCACCCTTGAGTAGCATGCGCTCGCCCTAATCATTCCTCGCCGTTTGTTCATTATTTTTTTTCTTGTGTGTTGGAAACATTCTACCCAATTTAATTTGTGCCCCGTTACGTTATTGCTAGACTTAGGAGTTTTGAAGTCATTGATTGCATCAATTTGGTGTGGCTGCTGGGATATCTCACTTCTACTGCGGGATAGCAGAGTGATTTGCGCTTCTAAATTTCTAAGTCTTAGTGTTTTTTCAAATTTGTCCATGGAGTCACGCGTGGAGCGCCTAGAAGTAAATTTGGGAGATATGGGTAAGCGTATGGAGGAACTTATGGCTGCTGTCACGACACTTACGCTATCGGTGAGAGACACAAATCAAGTCATGTTAGGATGGCGCACGTCAGTCAACCACTTAGAGGCGCATCACCACTTAAAGGGTCCTCCAGCACAACCCCCTACTCCACCGATCGAACCACATGCACCTCCACCACCGGAACCCCAACTAGCATTTCAAGACAATAGGAATCTCCCTAGGTGGGATACCGGTATAAAACTCGATGTTGGGGATTTTGAGGGTACACTTGAGCCGGAAGTTTGCCTTGATTTGTGTGAACGATTAGATCGATTCCTCAGTTGGAAACGCATTCCGGCCCACCAACAGGTGGAGTATGCCACCATGAGACTGAAGGGCCCCGCACACACATAGTGGGGGCAAGTTGAGAGGATGCGACACACGATGGGGCAACCTCCTGTCACCATATGGGTTGAGTTCAAAGCCCAACTCAAGAAGAGGTATGTCCCAGCTGATGTCATGCAAACCTTGTATCGAAGGTATCACAACCTTCGACAGGATGAGCAAACCATCAATGAATACACGAACGAGTTCTTGGTCCTCCAATCACGATTGGATCTGAAGGAGGAAGATCATATGGTCGTGGCCCGCTATCTGAATGGGTTGCGATACGCGATACGAGACCAGCTGGAGCTGCACGATTTCCGAGACTTGGGGGAGATCTCCAGTCGAGCCCCCCGAGTGGAAGCTCTCCAGAAGAGGACATTTGGGTCAAAGTTGATTGATAGAACTCATTACTCTTCCTCTTCGACGTCGGCCACTCGGGCGGCTTTGTCGCCCACCCCTGATCTACCTTCTAGTGTCAGCCCCGCATTGCCAGCCCCTTCCCATGCGGGCCCCTGCACGAGTTCCGTAAAAGGAAAGGAGGTTGTCACCACTAAACCGATCTTCCGTTGTTTCAAATGTATGGAACCAGGACATAAATCATCTGAGTGTCCGAGACGACAGTTTACCGCGGTTGTTGAGGCTGACGATGGAAGAGGCCCGGAGTATGGTATATGGGAGGGCGATTTAGTCAGAGAGACTGAGGACCCCCTTGAGGGAGAGTGTGAGGTAGAGCGCGAGCAGCCAGATCAGTTGATTTGTGTCCTACAGCATAGCCTGCTTGCACCGAGAGCTACCACTGACGACGCCTGGGTGCGGCATAGTATTTTTCGCACCACTGCACGCATTCAGTAGCATTATTGTTCTATTATCATTGATAGCGGGAGCATGGAGAATTTCGTCTCCCAACGCATGGTAGAGAAGTTAAGCCTCCAGATTCAGAAACTGGAGCGCCCTTATGAGTTATCCTGGGTGACTAATGGCGCCACGATGGTTGTATCACATCGATGCCTCGTGGCATTCACCATTGGGCCGTCCTATTCTGACTCGGTGTGGTGTGATGTTGCACCCCTCGATGTGTGTCACATTCTCTTGGGGCGTCCGTGGTAGTATGACCGAAGCACCGTCCATGACGGTCGACGGAACTCTTATTCCTTCGACCATCGCGGACGCAAGATAGTTCTTCTTCCCCAGAAGAACGGTCTTGTCCCACAGCGACTCACCACCCCCCCCCCCCCCCGGTGGCTACTCCAGCCGGAGCCCCTATCCCCACGACCACGCTCAGCACCATGGCGTATCCGTCCGTCCGCATGCTTTTGACAGAGCGACAGTTTAGTCATGAGATGTGAGAGGGGACCGTCGCCTATGTATTAGTCGGCCTGGAGTCCCCTATTACCTCTGTCAAGATTCCTGCGACCGTTCGACCCCTGATCACCGAGTTTGACGACCTCACCCCGGATGAGTTACCCGATCAGCTCCCACCGCTGAGGGATATTCAGCACTGCATCGATTTAGTCTCAGGAGCTAGCCTGCCCCATCTACCACATTATTGTATGAGCCCGAGAGAGCACGAGGAGCTCAGGAGACAGGTATCCGAGCTTCTCCAGAGGGGACACGTAAGGGAAAGCCTCAGTCCCTGCGCCGTCCCTGCCCTACTTGTTCCCAAGAAGGACGGTACTTGGCGTATGTGTGTTGACAGCCGCGCTATCAAAAGGATTACAGTCAAGTATCGATTCCCGATTCCCCGATTAGACGACATGCTCGACATGCTGCGTGGGGCGAAGATTTTCTCGAAGATTGACCTCCGGAGTGGCTACCATCAGATCTAGATCCAACCCGGAGATGAATGGAAGACGGTTTTCAAGACAAGGGAGGGACTGTATGAGTGGTTGGTCATGCCTTTTGGTTTGTCCAACGCTCCGAGCACCTTTATGAGGTTGATGACCCAAGTCCTTAGACCCCTGATGGGAACTTGCATTGTTGTCTACTTTGACGACATCCTTATCTACAGCCTCGACCCCGCTCTGCACCTTACACATCTTCGGCAGGTCCTCCAGATCTTAAGAGAACACCTCTTGATCATCAATTTAAAAAATGCACCTTTCTCACTAGTAGTCTCACCTTTTTGGGTTATATCATCTCTTCCGAGGGCATCAAGGTGGACCCGGAAAAGATCTGTGCGATTGAATCCTGGCCCACCCCCAGGAACTTCACTGAGGCACGTGGGTTTCATGGCCTCGCTTCGTTCTATCGTCGCTTTGTACGCGACTTCAGCACCCACATCGCACCCATCACAGATTGCCTCCGCAAGGGGCAATTCGTATGGACGGCCGAGGCGGAGCAGGCATTCCTTCTTATGAAGGAGAAAATGTCTAGTGCCCCTATTCTGGCCTTACCCGATTTTGACAAGGTCTTCGAAGTAGATTGTGACGCTTCACATGTGGGTGTCGGGGCAGTACTGAGTCAAGAGGGCCGACCTGTAGCATTTTATAGGGAGAAGCTGAACGATGCAAAAACGAGATATTCGACCTACGATCTTGAGTTTTTCGCCATCGTACAGGCTCTCCGTCACTAGCGACATTACTTGATTCAGCGCGAGTTCGTGCCGAATACGGATCATGAGGCGTTGCGTTACCTGAACTCCCAGAAGGAGGTCTGGCGTCACGCCAAATGGGTCGCCTTCCTGCAGGAATACACCTTTCACATTCGTCATAAGTCAGGAGCCACCAATAGAGTCGTTGATGCCCTTAGTCGACGAGCGCATCTTCTAGGATCCCTACACTGTCGGTTGACAGACTTAAATTCCCAGAAGGACCTGTACGCCACTGATCCCGATTTCAGTATTGTGTGGGCAGAGTGTCAACCGCATGGGGCAGACCCGACAGGATGTTTCTGCATATGCGAGGGGTACCTATTTAGAGGCACCATATTATGTATCTGCCAGGGCCCTTTACGTGAGCCCTTGCTCGCCGAGTTGCATTCGTCCGGGCTAGGGGGACATGTCGGACAGGCCAAGATGCTAGATCTAGCGACATCACGTTATTATTGGCCTCGCCTGAGGCAGGATGTTATCAGTCACGTTCGCACCTGCCATACGTGCCAGTTGTATAAGAGACAGTCCCAGAACACTGGATTGTACACTCCCCTACCGATCCCTGAGCGACCATGGGACGAAGTCTCCATGGATTTTGTTAGTGGCTTCCCTACCGCGGCGCGAGGAAGTGACTCCGTTTTCGTAGTAGTTGATAGATTCTCCAAGATGGCTCATTTTATACCGTGCAGGAAAACCTCCGATGCGGCGCACGTCGCCCATCTCTTCTTTTGAGAGGTGGTTCGACTCCATGGGGTACCGCGCACTTTCACCTCCGACAGGGACACGCGTTTCATGGGCTATTTTTGGAAAACGCTATGGCAAAAACTGGGCACAAAATTAAATTTTAGTAGTGTGTACCACCCCCAGTCTGATGGGCAGACTGAGGTGGTCAACCGAAGTCTGGGTAATTTATTACGATGCTTAGCGGGAGAACAACCCAAGCAGTGGGACTTAGCGTTAGCCCAAGCCGAATTTGCATACAACAGCACTGTAAATTGTTCCACCAACAAGTCTCCTTTTGAGATTGTTTATGGCTTTCCTATTCCCCATTACCTTGACTGTCACTCTTTACCTTCCTACGAGCGCACTTTTTTTGATGCTACTACTTGGGTTGAGAACTTAAAATCTTTGCATGATGTTATTCATAATAAGCTGCAGGTGACATCCGAAGAATAAGGCTAGCGCGGACACCCATCGGCGCAATTTGTCTTTTTTGGAAGGAGATTGGGTGCTAAAACACTTTAGAAAGGAAAGATTTCCCAGTGGGACTTACCACAAGCTTCGACAGCGTCGTTTCGGTCCTTTTCAGGTAAGGAGGCGGTTGGGTGAGAATGCCTACCTTGTTGATCTACCCTTGGAATTCGGCACATCACCGATTTTCAACGTGGCAGACCTGTGCTCTTTCCATGGAACCCCACCCGTCGCGCCTATGCCACCACCTACCTTGGAGCCCGGGGTGACCGCGGGTTTTCAGCCGGCCTTCACGCCTACCACGGAGGAGATCGATCAGGTACTTGACGTGCGGGAGTTCCAGACTCGTGCAGGAGCTTACCAGCGCTACTTGGTTACTTGGAGGGGAAGGGACATCTTGGACAGCAGTTGGGTCAGCGCCCGAGAGCTTCAGCGTCGATACCCAGACCTCTCCGTTGCGGTCATTAGCTCAGTCTCGCCGGAGTCGAGTTCTCTCCACCCCGGGGAAACTGATGTGATCCTGTCGCCAGCACGTTAGTGCCGCCTCGTCACGTGTCGTCTCGTCTTTATTTACTTTAGTTATTGTCGTAGTTACGCTCTTGTATTGTCGTTTATTTATTTCCTGTCATGGATGTTTATGTTTAAATTTCTTGTATTGTGACCCGGCGCGTGAGACTGACCGCCTCACGTGACCCTGAGTGGATCGGTACGGTTTGGAATGTGCGGGCGGGTCGTATTGTTATTTGTCTTTCCTAAAATAATCTTGCTGAAATAATCTCTTATCAAATTGAAGGGAATAGAGGAGAGGCTTATAAATAGCCTGCTAATTGGAAAAACCCGAGGCAGCAAAGGAAAAAACCGAGAGATCGAGTATTCTCTCTCGGTGGAACCCCGCCGCCAAGCCTTTCCCGCAATAACGCCCCCCGAGTCGTCTCCTCCGCGCCGAACGACAACCGCACCCTGGCCTTTTCCCCTCTGCTACTTCCCGAGCTCCAGCTTTCTGCCTCCCGCTTACGTATCCCGAGCGGCTCTCCCCTACACCGATCCGCTACAGCAACCCCTGTTTCCCCTTCCGCTACTTCCCCGAACTCCAACCCACCGCATTCCACTTACGCCAACCGCACCCTCCCGCAACCATCCAGCATCCAGCGCCCAAACTCTAGCAATCATCTCGCATCCTTCCACCATCCAGCGCCCTACCTCCCGCAACCATCCAGCACTTTCCTCCATCCAACCACCTTCCTCCAGCCATCCGAGGCATCCTCCATCCACTGCTCCACTACTGTTGCGACCGAATCGTAAGGATCGACAAAGCTATTGCGGAAAGGCCCTCGGTGAGATCTCTCCTTTCCCTTTCCCTCAATATTTATTTTACTAGCATTTATTATGATATATTTCAGCAAGATTGTTTCACCCTTGAGTAGCATGCACTCGCCCTAATCACTCCTCGCCGTTTGTTCATTATTTTTTTCTTGTGTGTTGGAAACGTTCTACCCAATTTAATTTGTGCCCCGTTACATTATTGCTAGACTTAGGAGTTTCGAAGCCATTGATTGCATCAAGCACCAAGGAGAACTTTCGCTCACTCTCACACGAAAGTGATTCCACGGAATCTCAAACACTCAATAGTGTAAAGAAGCCACAAAATAAACAATCTAATTTCCCTCGCTCTCACACCCAAGGTGTATCCACGAAATCTCAAGCACAAGAGATTAATAATTCCTCTCTTATAATCTCACGGCAGCCAGAGGATCTAAATGTCATTGTTCACTAATTCTAAACTCACACCTCCTTCTATTTTATAATTCAACCTCAACAGAACTCCTGTTCACAGGTGGTTCCAATAGGAAGAACAAAGCTGGAAAAAAACTAACAAGAAATCAATACTTCTGCCTCTGTCAATGGGGGCATTCAACAACAAGCCAGCATCACAAGGTTCTACAGAAATTAATATTCTCCAATATTCAACAACTCCTAACTCTATCGGAAGCACCATGCAGCATTTGAATATTCATCTTGAACCTTCAAGAGGAAGCATCAGGTAACATCTCAAAAAAAAAAATCCTACATTCGACCACTCTCCAAACGGGAAATACACAAGCAATCATCAAATCATTCATCAACATCATCATCTACCCTATCACACTGTTCATCTTCCCTGACATCGGAAGGTAAACAACACAGACTCTCAATGTTCAATCAATCTCACATAATTCATATATTCAACAAACAAAACATTACAGAATATTGATCCCCTTTATACAGGGTTAAGAAAATGAAAAAGAAAAAATTTCTAACTGATAATAATCGAAACCTCCATGAGCGGCCAGGGCTGAATGTGAACGTGGCGTTGAAACTATCGAGAGATTTCGTGGAGCTTCTAGTGTAAGAGCGAGTGAATTTTAGGATTGTTTAGTTTGTGGCTTTCTTACATTATTGAGTGATTCCGTGCAACCACCTCGTGTGTGAGAGTGACTTAATTCCTTGGTGCCGTGTGCGATAGCGGCCGACCTCGGAGCGGAGAACGAAAGTGACGAGGAGTTTCTCGCGTGATCGTCATCGACTTCAACATACGGAAGACGCCTCTTCCGTGGGTAATTGTTTCTTTCTTTTCATTGTGTGCACCTTAATATTTTCTTGTAGGATAATAGACACTTTGCTGGGTTTTCGCCCGAATTTTGTCAGCAAACGCTACGTCGAAAACTCCCAACGGAAACGAATTTGGAGTTCATGATTTCCGTTTTGCTATGACAAGGGGAACGGAACGAAAGTTGCAAACTTTCGTCCCATGATTTAAAATCGAACCATTGTTTAAGAAAATTCATTTTAAAACGAAGAAGTAATTTTGTGATTTTCATAAAAATTCCACGTTGCGTAATTTCTTAAGTGTTGCGTCCGCTCTAAATTTTGCAGAATTAAATTAAGAAATGCATGCATTTAGGGTTTCCTAAAAAAAAGCCGACGGGCGCGTAAACCCTACGCGTCGTCCTGCATCAATTTTGGTATCAGAGGGAGGTTCCAAAATTTTTCTAAGTTTTGGGATCCGCCCTGCGTAGAATGCGAACCCGCATATCATTTTAAGTTTTTCAAAAAAAGGAGTTTTTTTAATTGCATAATCGTGCATTGCATTTAAATATATGTGTTAGCATGTATCTGCATAGAGATAGGATGCGTCGCGTTGAACGTGGTCAATCGAGCAAGGGAACGAAGGGGAAGAACCACCCCAGTGGTTTACACCTTTCGCACATCAAATGACGACATTAACTGAGTGTACCTGCCAGATGCGTGAAAGGTTAGAAGACCTTAGAGGTAGGGTGAATCGTTTAGAAGGACCCCCTCGAGCGTCAATGTCGCCTCAAATTTGAGATGAGCATTCGGTCCGTGCACATTACGATGTTCCACATCACTGTGTGGAAAGATCTATACTAAGGAGAAATCCTTTATTTGAGGATCACGACTTCACTTATACCCACTCCTATGGTACCCCATCACTGTGTGGAAAGATCTGTGCGATACTTCGATGATTATCATCGATCACCGTATACCACTTCCAGAGATCGTGTTGACCCACCAACACGTTCTCGTTATAGAGACGATCAGTACGATGACTATCGTCAATTTTTTCCTCGTACTCGAGTGGATCATACTAGTCCATCTGCACCATATTATGAGGATAAAGCACAATATCACTCTAGTTATCGATACTGCACGTCTCCTTTATATGAGGAACCCGAGATTACATATGTGCGACCACCACCACACGTTCGTAGGACTCATGCCTACCCACGAGCACGTCATGATTATGTTATGGACGCTCATCATGATTACCCTCGAAATACTTATGGAGGTCACTATCGTCAAGAGTACATCACACCTAGTGATCCTCCTAGTGTTCGAAGACGAATATGACGACAGCCATTAAGGGTCAGCAAGAGCCCTCTACTACCCAAGTAGGAGACATCACCCTCTCTGTCTGATATCCTAATACGGGATGTGTGGAGTCAACCCCCATGTGAGTCTGCTCCACTTAGTGAACCTACCTGTGATTCTAGATCTACTAGTTCTCTTTGAGTGTAGATTCTCTACACACTTCACCTAGTGGCGCATCGAGTCACACCACCACACCCGATGACGCATCGAGTCACATCACCACACTGATGGCGCACCGAGTGATATTACGATCGGGAGTCGAGAGCTAGTAGTGATCTCGAGGTAGTCACCCTACCCTATCTGGGAGTATGACCCCTTCTGATTGTTCATTTCTGGAGGACCATCACTCGACTGATGGGTCATTTGACGACCAACCTATTGAGCCTTCAGATGAGCCACCTCGTCCTTGTGTGGATGAACTTATTCTGAGTAGTACATTTGTGAATTTTAAGACATAAATACCTGCTCCATTGTCTCCATTGATGTTGATAATGATTCAGAGAGATGATTTTGTGTGTGACATCTATATATTAGGACTTGAGCATAGCCATCTGGTCACTCGCACTTTAGATGAGTTATGGGACGTGTCACCTGTTGACCATCGACTTCACAATGAGTTTTCATATGTCCCACCTGGTGAGCCTCCTGATGCTTCACTCTTCCTTAGCACATTTATTACGGCAATCATACTTCGTGCACTTTCATCTGAGAGCGTTTCATCTGTTGTTGGAGCGTACATTTGCATGCGTCACATTTGCCACGAATTTCATTATACCCCTCCTGGTGAACCCCCAGATGAAAAACTTATGAGTTCACCGCACATTTGGGATGTATCCATAATTAGAGACACAGTCGAGTTTGAGGGTGCACTCACTAATTTGTTGATGTTACATTTTGTCACACATACGTACAGAGACAATTCACACACCATGTTGACACATTTGGTCACTATTGTCTCTGATTTGCACTTGAGTGTTCATCGCCCCCACGATGAATTCTTTTATGATTCACCCTCTGAGCCTCCTGATCCTGTACCTCTTTCAGGAGTTGCTCTAGGTATCTGAAACCATCAGTTTGTGGCGTTCGTTGTGTTAGTAGTCATCTTTGCATTTGCATGATTTGCATAAAAATAAATTTTGAGCGGAAAATTGCATAACACTCATGATTTTTATGCAACTCAAATGAAAGCATAACAGAGCTACTAGTTTCAAAATGGATGACTTGGTTATGATTCGCCTAGATCCGGAACGGTTACCATCTGGTACCGTAAAGAAGCTAGCTACTGTAGAACTTGACTCTTTCGAGTAGTAAATCGGATTGGGCAAAATGCGTATGAACTTGAGATGCCTTCCGCTTGGGGAGCAAATCCGGTTTTAACGTAGCCAATCTGACTTAATTCTACGTTTACTCCCATGAGTCTTTAGATTTTTCATTGTCTTCTCCTCCATTTGTTTCTTCTGGGTTGGTGAGTGAGAGTGAGAAATCACATTCAGGACATACCGACATTCATTTCGCCACTGACACTTTCATCGTAGTTCCTTCTGTTTTCGCTGCCAGTTTCAGGTTGAGCATGGACACCAGAAGATTATTCTATTACAGTTCTTGAGCACATATTGGACAGTGATCGCTACTGTTGATGTTTTTCAGAGATACTTGGCTCACTGGCATGAATGCTGATCTTTTACAACACTACCGCTCGGAGCACTCACCAAAGATGAGTGATTTCGAAAGGGGGAGAGTTGGTGGAGACCAACCTAGGTCAGGTCTACGAAAAATGTCTGACGTCGCACTCGACCGATCTCTTTCAGCCTGAATTATTTTATTGCTTTTAAATTTGTGAAATTTTATTTTTTATCAAAAATTTCAATTATCAAGTTTAGTTCGTTGCAAGCCTGCGCGCGCAGCTATGTTTGTTGCACGCCTGCACGCGTATTTTTTGTTTTTTGGAGTTTTATTCTCCAATTATATACATATATATATAAATATACCTATATATGTATATATACAAATGCACACACACACACACAATATATAAGGGCAGATAGGTCAAAGAAGAAGAAGAAGCCGGTCCATCCTTTTCAGAACAGTGCTTCTTCCGGTTCTGGTAAAGCCGCACACAGCAAGAAGCTCTCTCTTCCGGCTCAACCATGGCGCACTCGGCGTCAACTACTCACAGCCGCCCCTTCCCGACAAAGGCGCTAGCTCCCGCACAACCTCCGCCCCACGATCCGGCCACTACTTCCTCCGACAATTTTTGATTCCGCCATGGCCGCACCTTTCGGGTTTTAGGCCCACGTCCAGCTCCTTCCGCACGTCCGCGCCACGTATCTAATACTGGTTGTTGCTGCCCTATAAAAGGAGAACAACAGGAGATCAGAAAGGGTGTTGATTGTTGATGAAATTTGAAGATCGTTGCTTTGTATTTCCTGTGATAGTTGCTTGCTGAAGTTCGCCTGTTTAGGAGTTAGGATTCCTGTAGATTTAGAGGTTGAATGTTTGAAAACGTTTTGAGAGTATTATTGCTTTCTGTTCTGTGTTTTCCTGTTGATTCCTGCGTGAAATAGAGCAGTGCGATGTCCTGCATTTGTAGGTTGCTCTGTTGCTGTATGCGTGTGTTATATCAGCCTTCCGCTAAGAGAGAAGGTGAACAGTAAATTTAATGTTGTTGTTCACCCTTTGTTAAAAGTTGAATGATTAATGTGTGCTTGTTACTGCATCTTTCGTGTGGAGTGATGAGTGTTAGGTTAGTTGCCCTGTTTACTCCCGTGAACAGTAACAAAGTTAGACTAATTTAGAGTTAATGCTTAGAGATTTCGTGGAGCCTCTCTGTTCGATTAATTAGAGATTTAGTGCATTCACCGTGAGTGATAGAGATTTCGTGGAGCCTCTAGTGTGAGAGCGAGCGAGTGAATTTTAGGATTGTTTAGTTTGTGAATTTCTTACATTGTTGAGTGATTCCGTGAAACCACCTCGTATGAGAGAGTGACTTAATTCTTTAATGCCTGCGTGCGATAGCGGCCGACTCGGAGCGGAGAACGAAGGTGACGAGGAGTTTCTCGCGTGATCGTCATCGACTTCGACATACGGAAGATGCATCTTCGTGGGTAATTGTTTCTTTCTTTTCTTTTGTGTGCGCCTCAATATTTTTCTCGTAGGATAATAAACTCTTTGCTGTGTTTTCGCCCGAATTTTGTCAGCAAACGCTACGTCGAAAACTCCCAATGGAAACGAATTTGGAGTTCACGATTTCATTTTGCTACGACAAGGGGAGCGGAACGAAAGTTGCAAACTTTTGCCCTTTGACCCCCGGATTAAAATTGAACCATTGTTTAAGAAAATTCATTTTAAAACGAAGCAGAGTAATTTTGTGATTTTCATAAAAATTCCAAGTTGCGTAATTTCTTAAGTGTTGCGCCCGCTCTAAATTTTGCAGAATTAAATTAAGAAATGCATGCATTTAGTGTTTCCTAGAAAAAGCCGGCAGCCACGTAAACCCTACGTGTCGTTCTGCATCAGCATATCAGAGGTAAGCAAGTTGAAAAGACAGTTGAGTGGTGAGTTCAAAATGAAGGATTTGGGAGCAGCACAACGGATATTGGGGATGGAAATATCTAGGGATAGAGCAGCTGTCAGCTGGGAGATTATTTCTGGGACAGAGGTCTTATGCACTGAAGGTTCTAGAGAGATTTTTCATGCATGGCTCAAAGCCTGTTAGCATGCCGTTAGCAGCTCATTTTAGACTCTCGGCGACATCAGCACCACATTCAGATGATGAGGAGCAGTACATGGCTCAAGTTCCCTACACCAGTGCAGTAGGAAACCTTATGTATGTTATGGTTTGCACCCGTCCTGACATCTCACAGACCGTCAGTGTAGTGAGCGGGTATATGGCTCATCCGGGGAAACACACTGTGAGGCCGTGAAGTGGTTCTACGATATTTGGCAGGGGCGTTGACATTGGATTGTCGTTTGGACGCACCAGTTCAGGAGATCAGGTCGTCGGTTATGTCGATTCTGATTTTGCAGGTGATTTGGATCGGAGGAAGATCTCTGACTGGATATGTTTTCACCCTAGCAGGCAGTGAAGTGAGCTAGAAGGCAAACTTTGCAGGCTACGGTTGCGTTATCTACTACCGAGGTTGAGTATATGGCCATTGCTGAAGCTGTGAAGGAGGCATTGTGGATGAGGGTTTGCTATATAAGTTGGGAATTGCTCAGGCAGTTACTTTTGTATACTGTAATTCTCAAAGTGCTATCCATTTGACTCGGAATCTCATGTACCATGAGAGGACGAAACACAGACGTCTGATATCACTTTATTACAGAGGTTGTCACGGAAAAGCAGATTGATGTGCAGAAGATTGGGACAACAGACAATCCAGCGGACATGTTGACGAAACCAATTCTGCTGCCAAATTCGAGCATTGCTTGAACTTGATCGGAGTTCGTAGTTGAGTGTCATGGGCACTTGTCGGGAAGAGATTTGTTGTGATATGTTTTAATTATGGTTGCACTATCGAGTACGTGAAGGTACTTGGTGCAGAGCATTTGTGACAATTTGAGTCAAGGTGGAGATTTGTTGTTATGGGTGCCTCAAATTGAAGTCTTTAATCTTGTTTGCCATTTTGTTTGATGAACAAATGAATGGCCATGATCTTTTTCGGGTCTAACAGGGCGCGGATTAGGTTGAAAAGAGAGAGTCGTTATTTGGAGCCGGTTGGTTGTTGATGGACGTTTTGGAGAAGGAGAACCTGGGTGATTACGAAGGGGCCACTGCTAGTTGTCTGTGTAAGAGGAGAGTGTCACCATTTTTGGTCAGCAGAAGTGGTGAAGCCTGAGCGATTCTGGAAGTGGTGAAGCCTGATCCATTCTGGAAGTGGTGAAGCCTGATCCAGGAGAGATCGAAGCCTAGGCAAGATCAGAAGAGTCAGGGCCTGGGCAAACTCTATTCGGTTGGAGATCTGGTAAAAGCTATATTATGACAGAAATCTTGTAATGGTTTCCTACTCCCTCTAAGACTCTTTGTTGGTGAAATTCTTCACCTTGGTATTTGGTGTTTTTTTGGGTATAGTCGGCGCCTTGTATTCCTCTGATTTTCTTGATAGTGTAATCCCTCTGTCTGGTCGTGGGCGTACCCAAACATCAAGGGGAACCACGTAATCTTTGTGTTTGTGCGTGTGATTTTCCTTGTGTGTTGTTTTACTTTTTGGTTCGATTTTTTTGGTTTGATTGCCATTAGTATTATCAAATCTATTTTGGGCATCGCTATTTTTGGTTTCTGCTGGTTAATTGTTACAACACATGGGCCAACAATGATATACACAAGAAAGTGGCAGTCTCCAACATGTGTTGGTTGTTTCCTCGTTCATAAAATAATACCAAACTACTGATAATTTAATCATATGTAGAGGATAAAGAATGCAAAAGAAAGAAAACACCTGAAAAAGCTCATAATTGAGTCGTTTCAGCATTAGATCATGAGCTTCATCGCTCGCCAGAACTTTCGACTTAATATCTTCTGGCGCATTTTTGAAGTACTCTTCTTCTGGAACAAGTTCTATATCAGGATACTTGGATCGAAAATCTCTGCACGTTTTGATGGCTTTCAGGTAATGATTTTTCTCATACATCAAGTTATGAAGCTGCAGCGTTGTGAAATCCACCGGCGCCTTCGCACTCTCCGTTTCAGCTTTATGCGGTCTTCTTCAACCAATATTGTCCGATTCAACTTCAAGAACAAACATATAATCAACTAAGAATCCAGGAAAACATATAATCAACTACTAAATTCTATTTTAATTAAATTGCAGTGAAATTTTTTCAGTATTAAGCACTGTACGGGCCGCTTGGATTGGTAAGGCAACTACTACTTCAAGAATCCCGACTGGTTGGGTTCTAAGAGTAAGGAAAGTCTAACCAAACAAGCCAAAAAGAAGTTGCAGAAAATGAGGTTCGAAGAGAGAAATCCAACCTAAACCCAAGCCCTACCTGGCGGAGAGTGATGAACAAGAGGGACATTTGTGTGCTGAGCTCCCGGAGCTCGGACTTGGGTTGGCTTTCCTTCTTCATGAGGAGAATCTTCGTTGCAATCTCCACCACCGATCTGCGTGCCTCGTCTAGGGATTCGTGTGCCGTCTTTTCGCCGGTCGGCTCCGCCTCCACCCCCATCTCTTTGCTGGCTTGCTCAGTTCAATCTCGACCTAGCGGGGAAGAAAGGGAGGATTTTGAAGCGACTATGATCTCTCTAATATTGGGATTTAGTACTTTACACCTCAATTTGGGCGATTTGGCACTTTATTCTTAAATTAAAATTTTGACACTTTGCGTCATCAAATTAAACTTTGTCATTTTGCACTCTCTAAAATTACAAATAAATCTTATTTTATTTAATTCATTTATTTTAATAAAATGAAACACCTGAATATTTAGAGGAGGGTATTTGGTCTCTTACAACATTTCCAAAGGCCAAATCAAGCAATTTGCTTTTCAAAATACTTCATATTACCTCAAATTATAGCATTTTATCTCAAAATACAGCATCTTACTACTCAACAATCCACAAATCAAGCGTACATGTGTTCAGAAATCAGAATATTACCTCAAAATAAAAACATGAGTCCTAGTTATACATCATATTACAGCATCCAATAAAAAAATTCATCCATCACACAGTTTAATTTGAAACCTCAAAATTAAAAGACGCGAAAAAATAGTCCTGAACTCCAAAATTCAAATGTTCTTCAAATGACAAAACAGCAGAAATCATAAAATCACACAAAAAAAGATTTGTAACAGTCATATAAATCCAATATAGTCTTCATAACCTTCCAACTCACCTGCGAATAACACGGTAATTATTATAATAGCAATCATAAAATCACTAATTTAATGTATTTATTTACTACTACTTGAAAAAGTAAAATGTGATGGTCCACTTAATGCATCTTTCTCGACGTCGGCATTTGAGAGTGTGCGCTCTTCTTCCTTACCTAAATGGAAATAGAAAATAATCAACTTATCTTCAAACAATGAATGTAATATGCAATATAACAATGCAATTTAACAAACCGATAGCTTTAATTTGAAGTTGATTTTGTGGGCAATGTTGGTTCGTTGTTTTCGGAGGATTGACCACACCTTTTTTTTGTTATGTCTCACAACTCCACACTTGGAACAAGAATATTTTGTACCAATTCTATTTATATCATATTTCTTGTTCGGAAACATGTCTTCCTCTTTTCGTCTTGCATGCTTTGAAGGTCGTCTCGCCGTTTTGATCGACATATTCCACGGCACCACATTATTTAAGTTACATTGGGGTCACTCACCTTGCCCGCTGATAAGATTCAACATGTGCTCATAAGCTTTCAAGAATATAATCTTCTTATACCAATAGTCAATGTAGTCTTCGACCTTCTCTCTTTTATAGAAGATGCACACTATTACATGCACGCATAGAATTAACTAAGATCACACTTTCATGCAAGTCCATTCATGGGATTCTAAATCAACTATCCATTTATCTCATGTTCATCCCTTCACCTCAAATTTTTTATTTCCATTCCACTCCAAATTATAGTCGTGCACCCCCTTTTGTTATTTTCCAAAATCTTTTCAAAGGTTGGACATAAATGTCCACCAGATTTAAATATTTTATTTCTTCGTGTATGTAACTTTTTCATCAGAATATTTCTTATAATCTCCAACATTGTAATAATGGGTTCGTCTCTAGCCTTCATTATTACATTATTAAAGGCTTAAAGCTATCGCATAAATTATTAAACAACATATCACAGTTTGGTCATCTACTAAAATATGATCTTGCCCAATTTTTAGGATCTACCATTCTTACCCATTCATAAGCCGCAATATTGTATTCTTTAATCTTTGTCATCTCTCTGTTAAAATCAACTAATTTGTTGTGGATGCTACCTTCACAACAAAGATTTGAGTTGTAAGACTTTGTGCATTTGCTTGAAGTTACTATAAATATGTCTCAAACAAAAACTGTGTTCTATGGGTGGTAATAAATCTTCAATGCTTGAATCAGTCCTTTTTATTTATCAGATATTATAGTCTTTGTATATTGATTCACAATGTTTAAATCTTCAATAAAAAAAACTAAGAAAACCATTGCCAAGATTTTTTATTCTCTCGAAGCACCATGACAGAACGCTATAGAGTGCTTACCATTGTTACATCAATACCAACAGTGCATAATAGAACTCCTCTAGTAGTGATTTTAATTTAGTACCATCAAGTCTAATTATTGGTCGGCACCAATAATGAAACCAATTTTAAAACCCCAAAATATATATATATATATACTAGCATCTTCGAACGGGCTCTGCCCGTTTCTCGGTGCGTCGTTGCGGGCTTCGCCCACTTGGCAACAACACGGCCTGGTCGTGGGGAACATGTGTAGTGGACTGTGTTATTGGTCGTCAGTGCGACATTTGTCGTGGGTGACGACATTGGTCATGGGCGGCGACATTGTTGTGGACGGCAAAATTGTTCATTGAGCGACGATAATAGTCGGGGGCGACGACATTGTGCAGGGCTGCGACATTTTTGGGGGCGGCGACATTGTTCGGGGTGGGGTGACGTTGTCTTTCCTATACGCAAGACTTTAACTCACCTTCATAGGTTCTTGATAGAGAACATTAATTTGAATCATTTATAACAGTTCATACTTTCATAACCTTATTTTGAATTATTTTAAGAAATAACAATAAAGAAATATGATTGTAACACATACATCTGCTAGTAACACCACATACATGCAAAGTTCATGCTTACAATGAAAAAAGCTCAGAACAAAGTTCATACTTGCAATGTAAAAAATCTCAGAAGACAACACTTTCCAAATAATATCCGAAGAGCATTTCGCAGTGAAAAAATCCATGAGCCGGAGATTTATACAACAGCAGCATTGATTATATATATGAATTCAAAAAATTAAACCTGCAAAAACAAAAAAAACTCGTCATAATCTCAGTTGAATCCATAGCTAAATATTAGTATCTTCTTCTTATGCAGCAATAGATTTCATTCAGTGCTTTGAGAGATTCTGTTTCAATCAAAGATGTAAAGATAAAAATCATTAGACTGCAAGTTTTATAATGTGTTAAAACAAAAATATTTCAACCATAACATATATATTTTTTGTTAGGTGTTACCTACTTATCATGTCGAAAACAAAACTTCACTCTTCTTGCGCATTCAAGCCTCTTGGCACTGCGGGGATATTAGCCTAAAACCATCAACCCTAGCACGCGGACCATCAGACCATCTGTCTATACTCTTTTGCAAACTTCGTCGTAGTATTCATAATCGTTGTCGGTGGTAGCAGCTATATTCCAGTTTTTATCTATTGAGGCTGACAGAGCTGAAAAACAAATGACAATATATACATTAAATACATTATTCATATCGTTGTCGGTGCTAACAAATGCAACCATATAAATGCCTCTTATTTATTTTTATCAATTAATTGGCAAAGTTCCTCATTCTTGGGATCTTCATCCATATTATATATCTTATCGATATAAAAGAATACGGATATCTTGAAGCACACCATCAGAGTAAATATATATATCTTGAAGCACACCATCTTGAACCACTCCAAAAAGGTAGGCAGTTGTTGTGTCTTAGAGTACCGTTGTTTGAGAAAAAAATCAAAACATTGCTAGGAAAATAAAATACATAAATGGTAATATTGTGCAAACTCTAATGTAATGGGTTGATAGTTTATTGGATATTGGGAATAATAGCAGCACTGTATCCATTATAATATTGTGCAAACTTTAATTTTGCAAAATTAGAGTTTGTTGTTCAAGAGATTAGTTTATTGGATATTCATGCTGTAGACACCAAAAAACTATCTGTTGAATGGTGATAGTTTATTGGATATTCAGGGAACAACAATAGGATTC